>CM029606.1:16147340-16235849 GCA_017311375.1 Mytilus coruscus | reverse complement strand
CTTCTCCATTTGCCATTCTTTAGTTTTTTTTATGTCTTACTAAATGGTATATGGTTTTGCTAAATTATTGTGGAAAGGCCATATCACTTTATGTTGTTCTTTACATCTTGTCCTCTAGGCCACCGTTAATGGTTTTTCAAATTTGTGAACATATCACAACTCATTATTTTTATCTGGGATGATTCCACTAAGATAGCACATACATGTAGCGAGCTCTGACAGTTCGTGATACAAATTGACTTAAAGTATATAATCATATACCACAAAGTCATGTTAAGAAAAGGGCATTCCAATGAAAAAACATATTCATAATTTGATTCTCAGAATAAGTGGATACACATGTGGAAAACTCATTAGAAACAACAATCTTTATTAATTTGTTCTGTATTATCTTTGAATAAGAAAAGATGTATAAACAATTGTGCTTCTAAGTAATATGATTATTTTTTGTTTCATCTGGATGTCTTATTCATTTATCTGTATAACTAACATATATTTTAAAATATTAAAGGATTTTATTATGCAATGCAATTTCAGGGGTCAAATGATGGCTCTGATTACCACCTCTTTTTGTTAATTTTACTCGAAAATAATTGATTAATTTGAAGCAAAAATATCTGCAATTTAAGGATACATTTTTTCTATAAAATAGAATGTAAACGAGTCAGACTTAGAATTGTCATAAATTGTGATTCTTAGCATTATTGTTTGCTCTCTAAAAGATAGAAAGTTCTACACCTGTCGATAAGTAATGTTACCGAAAGGTGGGTATTGTTCCTTATGTAGGACACAAAGAATGTGATTTTTTCATCGATTGCAAGAATATTTATATTGCTTTAGCAGATCTTAAAGTTTTATTCCTCAGCATTAGGACATACATGAGCGCAATGGTAATTTTATAATGTTCCAGCTTCTCGAAAATATCTATAAACAACCAGAACAATCACACAAACAATATGAAGGTTTCTGCAATTTGTCTTGGATTAAATTCCTATAAACAACATATCATCTTATAAAAATTAGAAGATGCCATATAATTGCCAATGAGACAACTCTTCACTAGATGACATAGAAATTAACAACTAAAGATCACCGTACGGCCTTCAACATTGAGCAAAAGTCATACTGCATAGTCAGCTATAAAAGGCCCCGAAATGACAAATGTAAAACAATTCAAACGAGAAAACTAACGGCCTGATTTGTGTAAAAAAATAATGAACGAAGTACAAATATGGTATACAGCAACAAATGACTGCCACTGAATTACAGGCTCCTGATTTGGGACAGGCACATACAGAATGTGGCGGGGTTAAACATATTAGCGGGCGCCAAACCCTGAATATGAATATCATAACAATGCGTCTTCCATTGATATCATGAATACTGTTATAAAAATACATTGTTACCATTGGCCCAATGGTTAACCGTAATATACGTAAACCAAAGTCTTGCTACATACCACAAATAGATAATGCACAATGAATTATAAGACGATACATCTGAGTCATATCCCGTCAGTTATCAACTCTTTGAAATTTCTAATGGTCAAAAGATTTTCTGTTTTGTAAATATGGATGAATGGTTGAATAATAATAACGTCTTCATTTTAACAAAATTCCAACATATTCCTTTAAAATTCATTTCTGTTTCATGATCAGTTTATTATAGTATAGACCTTAGATCTTTATTGCCGATCCAAGATGACCGAACACTCGTACACCACATAAACTAGAGTAGGAAAATAAGTTAGCACTTTGAGCACCTGAGATCACCTCAAGTTTTTAGTGGGGTTCGTGTTGCTCGGTTCTTAGTTTTCGATGTTGTATGTTGTGTACTGTTGTTTGTCTGTTGATCTTTTATATTTTTAGCCATGGTGTTGTCAGTTTATTTTCGACTTATGAGTTTTAGTGTACCTTCGGTATCTTTCGCCTCTCTTTTAGCTTACACATATTCTTAATGGCAGCTTGCATTTGAAATCTGGATGGTTTTATTTGTCTTTGTATGAGTTCTTTCAATAGCATACACAATATATAAACAATTTAAAAACCATTCATTCTTATACGGAAAGGATTTATGTTTTAATTTTCATATACCGCTTTACACTATTAATCATACATTAACTTGCTGTGAAGATTTTGTACTTTTGAAACTTTAAAGGAATGTTTCATTTCAAAATAAAATGTAACGTTAATGAACGTTAAAAGAAAGTTTTAAAAGGTGGCGACTGATTTCAAAAGGACAATCAAAAGTCATAAATCGGCAAAAAAAGGAAAACTACAAAAAGACAAACAACAGTCATCAAAACACTACATATAACAGTAAAGACTGAGCAACGTTTACACGGACCCCAACTAAAACCAGGGGGATCGTAGAATTTCCGGAATGGGAGGCAGATCTTCTTCCACATGTTGCACCAGTTGAGTTGCCCTCGATATGTACACTCTCATTCGGTGATGTCTCATTCGAGGAAAAGAAGAAAGGATTTTTGCTACGACAATTGGAACATAGCCGAGGACATCTATGAAAAAGATATCCCATAACAGTCAACCACATCGTAATTGTGTCCCTTACATTTTCAAAGGGATTACTTCAACTTTACATATGAAACTTTTGGTTCAATTTCTTCCTTGTAGTCATCATCTCTCTATCAAGGAAATCAAGATAGGAAACTCAACTTAAATTATGGAGTATCGTATCAACTTGGAAATATATGTGCCATACGCAGGCGCTGCTAAAATGTATCAACATAGAAATAACAAATTCACAATTTGAAAGCTGACATAATCTCTTTTGTCGTGAATGTTGGTTCTCCACCGACCTGTATTGTTAATTTCTAGATGACAGTCAAGATATAAGACAGACTTACCTGTATCTGGGATTCTTTCAATCGATAGAAAAATTCGTTGGGAAAAGATGCAATTCACATAGTCACAATATTTTGAATATTTTAGTGAGTAATACAGAAATACAGAAGAAGGTAAAATTAAAGGATAATGCTAGCTCCTTTTCATTTTTAATGAGAAGCATGTTTCAAACAACAGTCATCAAAACGCTACATATAACAGTAAAGACTGAGCAACGTTTACACGGACCCCAACTAAAACCAGGGGGGATCGTAGAATTTCCGGAATGGGAGGCAGATCTTCCTCCACATGTTGCACCAGTTGAGTTGCCCTCGATATGTACACTCTCATTCGGTGATGTCTCATTCGAGAAAAAGAAGAAAGAATTTTTGCTACGACAATTGGAACATAGCCGTGGCCATCTATGACAAAGATATGCCATAACAGTCAACCACATCGTAATTGTGTCCCTTACATTTTCGAAGGGATTACTTCAACTTTACAAATGAAACTTTTTGTTCAATATCATCCTTTAATTTTACCTTCTACTGTATTTCTGTATTACTCACTAAAATATTCAAAATATTGTGACTATGTGAATTGCATCTTTTCCCAACGAATTTTTCTATCGATTGGAAGAACCCCAGATACAGGTAAGTCTGTCTTATGTCTTAGACCGCTATACACTATTAATCATATATTGTTCCTTATGTCGTAACTACAATACCCTTCCCTTTTCACGAATGTGACCTACCGAATTAGACTATTTACCGGATTTATAATAACAAAAGCAACACGACGGGTGCCACATGTGGAGCAGGATCTGCTTACCCTTCAGGAGCACCTGAGATCACCCCCAGTTTTTGATGGGGTTCGTGTTGCTTAGTCTTAAGTTGTCTATGTTGTGTCATCTGTACTATTATTTGTCTGTTTGTCTTTTTATTTTTGGCCATGGCGTTGTCAGTTTGTTTTCGATCTATGAGTTTGACTGTCCCTCTGGTATCTTTCGTCCCTCTTTTTCAGATGAATAAAGTGGACAATCAGATGAAAATATCTGGTTTTAGTAGGAATACATATTGCATGTTGGAAAATACGTCCTTCAAACGTAACACATATTCTGTTCTAAAACAAGTTGTTGGCATGATACGGATTATGTTCTTCTCATATATTTTATGATGGTATGATACTAAACCCCTAACGGGAGGGATTGTGCTTGATTTTCATATGATGAAGACAAAATCTATCAATCAGTTTAATTGAAGTCTGGAGCTGGCATGTCAGTAACTGCTAGTAGTCCTTTGTTAATTTATGTATCATTGTCATTTTGCTTAGTTTCTTTTGTTACCTATTCTGACATCGGACTCGGACTTCTTTTAAACTGAGTTATACTGTGCGTATTGCTATGTGTTTGTTTATTCAACATTGGCTAGATGTAAGGGGAAGGGTTGAGATCTCACCAAACATGTTTAACCCCGCTGCATTTTTGTGCCTGTCCCAAGTTAGGAGCCTCTGGCCTTTGTTAGTCTTGTATGTTTTTTTTTAAATCTAGTTCATTTATGTGTTTTGGAGTTTTGTATGATGTCCATTTTCACTGAACTAATACACGTTTTTTTTTAGGGGCCAGCTGAAGGCCGCCTCCGGGTGCAGGATTTTCTCGCTGTGTTGAAGACCCATTGGTGGCCTTCGTCTGTTTTCTGCTATTTGGTCGGGTTGTTGTCTCTTTGACATATTCCCTATTTCCATTCTCAATTTTACATATGTAGTAAATACAAAAAATGCTGCATCTGGATGTTTTCAGTTTTTTTTTTAAGCAGAATGTTTCTTTCAAAGTAAAATGTCCCTTTTTAAAACCCGATATTTGTTTCTCCGTATTTTTGTTACGAAATAAAATTGAGAATAGAAATTGGGAATGTGTCAAAGAGACAACAACCCGACCATAGAACAGACAACAGCAGAAGGTCACCAACAGGTCTTCAATGCAGGGAGAAATTTCCGCACCCAGAGGCGTCCTTCAGCTGGCCCCTAAACAAATATATATACTAGTTCAGTGATAATGAACGCCATACTAAACTCCAAATTGTACACAAGAAACTAAAATTAAAAATAAATACAAGACTAACAAAGGCTAGAGGCTCCTGACTTGAGACAGGCGCAAAGATGCGGCGGGGTTAAACATGTTTATGAGATCTCAACCCTCCCCCTATACCTCTAACACTGTTTGGTAAATTATTTCAAGAAGTCTTTATTTTTATAATGATAAATACAAGTGAAAGGATGGATAAGTCAGAAGTTTGTATACTTTTGCAAAAAGTATGAGACTTTAATTATGTGTTTTCTTAAACATCTTTGGAATTTTTCGGTATCCACATCTGATTCACACCACCTCTAGAGTATGTTATAATACAGTGCATGTTACTCTGAAGCCCGACTTTGGTTGCTGATACATTAGACGTTAATAATTTGATAAGTTGTTTTGAGGAGCATTTGGCATACGTAGCAGTATAACATTGTTTCGTTCGAACATTAATATAGTTATGGTATCACGTTCTGATTGTTCGTCACCATCACGAATTTGGTTGACCGATACGATGAGTCTGTTTATCAACTCAATGACGACGTGTGTTCGCGGTCTTTAGAAAAGTCATCTGATATGGTATTTTATCGATTGTCTCCTATTCCCAAATCTGACATTTTGAGTGATTGCGGATTTGCATGGCGGTTGGTACATGAATATAACATTGACCCTGTCGAATCATCAGGTCTCACTGCTTTTCGAGTTGATGCAATTCCTTCAGTTTTTTTTTCTTTTTTGTTACTTTACTTTGTATCTTCCGATGCTATTCATGATATATTTACAACGCAAATGATGATTCTTATGTATACCCCTTATTTAACATGTTTAAAGAGTAACAATATATACTCGAAACATTATTTTTTGACAGGTCTCAAGAGTTATGATTAGCTCGAGTCAGCTGGTGTATGTGTTAAAATGGTGAGATTCTGTGATATATGGCAGTCAGTGTCATGTATTCTTGATTAGGAACAGTTGTAACCATGAGTTTACCATTGTATATAAGATATATGGGGTCCGGGAAGAAAAAGGGGGAGGGAGGTCTTCATTTCTGTATTCTTTAAATTTGTAGGACATTTTTATCTACTCATCAAAAATTATGATTGTTCTTTACAATTCTCATCAAAGTCTCTTTAATATGAACATTCATTGTCATTACATGACGTTTGCATGATAACTATTGAACAGTGATGGAATACTTTGCAGAAAAGTTGTTGAGTAGCTGATTTTGAAAACAGAATATATCGAGGTCTTTGGTGTAGTTCACATCGTGATTCAAAGGAAATGGCGTAGCTAGCATCTAATGGAGTGTACTAAAATATTTGGAACAGGCCAGAACAGATCGTCATAATTGGCGACCCAATTCATTTCAGAAAGGTGGTTATATACGGCACTAGATTGGGGTCCCAGAAACTCTGAGGTATATGATGGAAAAAAAAAACCTGAATTCTGTCATTTCATGGCACTTAAACTCATGTCAGGAAACCCTATTTTGAATCTTCTGAACACAACCTTTTAAGTATTTTAATTCATAAGCCAGTCGAGCATACATAAAATGTATAACACATTATCGCTAATAAGTATAGGACCTATAACATTGTATAACAACAATGCACGATGGGGTTATATCATTATCTGGCTAAGAAATTCCTACCACTTAAAAATTATCAAACCTATCAATACACTAGTAAACTACTTTATCATAAGTTTCATCAGCAGCGGTAACCGATCATTACGTATTTCGGGATTCAAATAAGGAAAAAATTACGAGTATTCATGACTTATCTTTCTAAACGTAATACTAAGTCAGGGTAAGCTCAGTCAACTTCATGTAGAAATTTAAAATAAGAACCTTTTGTTTTTGAACAATGTTGAATTTCTGAGCTACAAACACGACAAACGACTTAGTATTATAGCTTTTTTTTAATGTTCTCCTCAGTTCACACTGTTTTTTTTTCATAGATATCAGGGCCAGAATATTCTTTTAAAGTTAAAACTCCCTCTTTCATCGTTTTCCTGTTGATTAACTAGTCGCTCTCCCCTTTAATTTAGAACACATGACCCTTTTGAGATGAACTTTATACAGAAGGTAACTTCTAGATGAAAATATAAATATGGATGCATGTTTGTTGATTCTTTACACCACCATACCACATAAAAAATGGAAACCCTATTAAACGGAATACAATGCTTTCCTCCATAGCGCTACATATTTATTGTTTTGGAATATAATTCGGCATATTTTGTGAAAAATGAGCCTGAAAATAAAACATGCTGCATTGAAGAACAAGTGATCAGTATGCTGGAGTTTCTCATTGACGAAATATTTGCTAATTTTGGAGGTAGAATTTTCCAGCAGTTTGTCAGCTTTCTATGGGAACAATCTGTGCACATCTCCTGACCGACCTTTTCTTATTTTCACATGTTTCACATGAGTCGGTATTCCTTAAGACACTTGTACAAACAAGCAGATAAAAAAAAACTAGATCATTTAATTTCACATACAGGTTTATTGATGGTGTTCTGTCCATTAGAAATTCCAAACTTTTCTGATTTGGTTCAATTGATACATCCTCCTAAACTAGTGATTAAAGAAATCACAGATACAGCTTCCTCCGCCTCATTTCTAGAAATATCTTTAAGTTGACGACAGAGGTCATCTCAGTACCAAAATCTATGTATGCTAAACGAAACGATTTTAATTTATAAAATTATACATTTTCCTCACCGTTGCAATATACCAACTTCACTTGCGTATGGAGTATACATTTATTAACTCATATGTTTTCAAGAGCTTGCAGCTGTACTCAGACTTTGTGAAATGTAATCGTCATCGGTCAAAACTTTTTTGTTCGCGTCTTTGTTAGATTTATATGTATGTGTGTTTAAAATTTTTAGTCGATTATGGTATATGTCTGTGATATGCGTTTCCACAGTTTTGGCTGCTGGATCCCTATTATAGTCACGTTAACAACTTATATTTGTTTGGGGCTCACCCAATTTTGTTAATATAACAGAACATATACAACTGTCACACAAATGGGAGGTTTAGCTGGCTATTAATCAAGGTTCACCCGCCATTTCCCATTACCAATTCAGAAATATGGCAATTGTTTTCAATTCGTTCCGCTGGTTGTTATAGTCTCACGTTTGATCTCGCCAGGTTTTATGGACTTTTTGAATTTACCATGAAGTACGGTATTTTTGTTAATGCATTTTTGAAAGTGATATGGATTATACTGAATTCCTGTTAAGTTTTTTTCAAAATGCGTGCTAGTTCCAAAATAGACCTGTGTAGATGTCTTGGGTGGCTTGAGCCTGGAGATTTAAATTGCACGAGGGGTTTTTCTTTTCATACTGTTTTCTTTTTGTTTACGCAACAAAGTGATTGGTAAATGCATATTCAACATGAAACTTTATTATTTGGATTATACAAAAAAAAAAAAAATATCCGATATACAAATCCAGTTTTTATAAATAAATGTATAAACACCACACCGACATTAACATGATGTCTTCATTTAAGGCTTAATCATTCAAAACACATAGATCTTTCTACCCCTCAGGTATTTATTGCCTTAGCCATGTTAGCCTTACTTGGCACATATGTTTGGTATTGTCGGTTTTTCATCCTTTTAAACTTCGTATTTGATTTGACCTTCAACCTATTTTGTCACTGATGAGTCTAATGTAGACAATACCCGAGTCTGGCGTACACAATTATAATCCGCTAAAGTTTAGATTATTCTTAGTGAACACTTAAGATAAGAACACTTTACTATTTTTACAAACATAAAACATCTTAACCTAAGTAAATTCTTAGTTGGTTTACTACTACTTCGTGGTTTTAACGACCTTGACTGGCTGTTAAGCCCTCGCACGGTCGGCTTGGTGCCCGAGGCGTTTGGTGAGCATTCAAATATTTTGTTGTTGTCATCAAGCTGGAAAAAGGCGGCCGTTTTGGTTTTGCTGGATCGATTCCATTTGTTGGCTATTTTATTTTGATTTGTAGTTCAAAAAAAGTCACGCCCACACAACTCAAGTGGTATATCTGAAACCTCTCAGGCTAGGAGTATGCTTAAGTATAAGGTACCTATGGAGGAATCTTAAAATTTAATGAAAGAGCTAAAATCAGTCGAAAAAAAAAACAAAAAAAAAAACGCGTCTTTGAAAAACAAAAAGGATTAGCTACCAAACTATCAGTTGATTATAATTGTTAATTGCTGGATATTAACGACCATTCTAATTTAACTAAAAATACACGAATAGTGAACAATATTAGAGCATGTAGAGCAGGGATGGGGTAATCGTAATCTGTAATCGTAATCGATTGTAATTGATTACATTTTTTCCAGTAGTCGAAGACATTTTCGATTACATGTAATTGTAATTTAATCGATTACAGCAAAAATCATGATGTAATCATCGATTACTTTCGATTACATTTCGATTACTTTAGTAAAATAGTTTGATGAAATATAACCTATTTTAAATGAAAACATGTATGTATGCATCACTTTGAAGTACTGATATGACTTAAGAGTTTATTAACTGCCTTTATATTTCTATCTATTGTCTCAAGCTGCATTATGATCAACCAAATCCCCTTCCATAATTTACTTTATATCTAGATTTTGAAACAAATGGAATTATGTGCTTGTCAATAAGTCAACACCTTTTATATTAAAATAAGAAAATAGATTTGAAATGAGAAAATAGATTTAATATAAGAAATATATCCTAAGTTAAGTTCTGTACTTCCTTAAAGTAGTAAGCTTATTTGTATTAAATTTCCTAAAAGCATAATTTTCAATAAGATTTAAGCTTAGAATAGATAAACAGTTGATTTCTTATAATGTTATGATATACATGTATATAAAAATAAGAAAGTACACAAAATCCTTTTAACAATGAACCAATGCCTATGCATTGAAATTCTTTTCAGAAAAGATACATGTATCCCTCGTTGACACTATAAATATATACTGTTTATAATTCTATTAGAGAATAAAAAATCTTAACAAACTTCTTGTCTTTACTAATCAGATGATCAAAGTCTTTTAATCACTATACAAGACACATACTTTGTTTTTATTTCAATTACTGTTTGTCTAATTAAGATGGAGATTTACATTATTTTGCCCCAGGTTATAAATTATACTCCATTAGCAGTTTTATAACCTATAATTAAGGTGGTTATCCAACGAAAGGATTAAATCATGTCTGTCATTATAATTATAAATTTTGATCTTTAAAATTAGCTGAACTAATTAATAATTCTACTTTTTTATATTTTCTTCAGAGAAAACTTCCAACATTGTAAATAATTATGCTAAAATATACCTACTTTTAATGAATAAAAACAAAAAAGCTTACTTAAGTCATTACGAAAGCAAAATTATTGAAAAAAACCTTAAACATATTATATAAGTGATTGATGGAATGCGATGTCATCTCTAGTTCATGTTGAAAGTCAAAATTTCAAGATTTTTTTAATAATTTTTGATCCTCAGTAAGAGATTCCATCCAGATAACAACTGTCAACTTATAATTTGGAAACAATGCTTTAAATGCTGTTTTGTTGGTAAAGTTCTAAATTTCCACTATACAAACGTTGATCAACATAATTGTGTTTAACTGACTTTATTTTTTTTTTAAATTTTGAAGCATGTAATTGACATTTATCGAAAAGTAATGTAATTACTTTTGATAAAGTAATCGATTGCAATTGATTACATACAAAAATCGGAGTAATCGATTATTAATCGATTGTACAACATACCTTCATTAAATCGATTATTAATCGATTACATTTGTCAGTAATCGTGCCCATCCCTGATGTAGAGATAACAGTGGTTAGCTATATATAGAATAATGGCATTTTTGTTTTTGATACTGACTTTATGAGCAAGAATATCAAGCGAGCCCGCTAGGGCGAGCTGATATTCGAGCTGATGTAGTCAGTATCAAAAAATTAAATGCCATTATTCTTTTTATCGGCAATCTGCCTAAACTCTATGTTTTTTTGTAAAGAATAAGAAGTAAAATGAAATAAATAAGTAAAACTACTTTTACGCGTACAAAACGTTGGGTTCGTTGTTCGGTTGTATGAATCACGTGAAATTCGCGAATTATTTTGGATAAAAAGACCTCAAACTGCTTATCCTCTCGGTCTTAATGACAAAATATTAGGACAGAGGAACATAACTAAAACTTCAATCGATGTCATTAATATTGTCGATAAACGACTTAGAAATAAAAGGTCTCATGGCAAACGCAAAAACCGTAATCAACGTATTAAACATCGTATAAATTATACACTTGCTGATCTGTTATCTATAATAAAAAATAATGGCAGACATCAAGTATTATGCAAACTGGGTCAGATACCAATAAGTAAAATATATGCTATTTTTCTGGAGTGTGATACAATTTCTTTTTTTAGCCCGATGTATGAATACACCCGTATTATTACAGCCTTTTGTCATCATAGGCTATTTCCTAGTATCGATAAACCTGAAAATCATAAACGGCATTTTCTTAAATTAAAATATATAAATAGAGGTATTGATTTTATTAACTTATCTAGTATATTCAATGACTCTACCATCCAAAGCCAAATACCTCCATATTTTGATAATATAGAACCACCTATTATTTCGTATTCTTATAAAAACCCAGCAGAAGTTTGATTTTTAATTATACGTCAGTTACATCAGACGTCAATATAGTAAATAATGTTCCTTCCACTTGAGATTGTGAAACATCTAGTTTTAGATATGTTCCCTATGGTCATGTCCTTACAGGAGACCTCAACATCGTCGAAGACCGTGAGGTCATAACTTTTCTTAAGAAAGGACCGAAATATTGTCCTCCATCTAAAATAGATTGGAAACAGTGTCGTAAGGTTATTAAAGACGCTCTGTCTGTCTACTGTAAAATTGGTGTAAACGTGAAAATCTGATAATAAATCTCTAGACAGTTATTTGAATAAAATTATGAATACTGTTAATATTCGTATATCTCATTTTGAAAACAATTCTGAAATAAGTAATAGGGTCCATGATATTCCCATTTCCAGAATAAAAATAAACTCAAGTACTCGCAAAGCGGTTTGTGTTCGTACCGGCAGATAAAGCAGCAAATAATGTAGTGGTGGTGTGACGCATATACTACACGGAAGTTCTCCAAAACGAAATTACAAATTCATCTACATTCAGGTCCGTACGCTCCACAGAGAGTCAAATTGTATACAAGCATATCACTGCCACTACCCATCTTAAAGCCTCTTCCGAACATTTGAAAGTCCCTACTATGTACTGGTTACCTAAATTGCACAAAAAACCATTTAAATTCCGTTTCATCTCCGCATCTAGTAAGTGTTCTACTACCAATCTATCAGTTCTTCTAACTACATCCCTTACTACTATCAAAGAACTTGTTATTAACTTTTGTAATAAAGCTTATGAAAATAATGGTATTAATTATTTTTGGAGTGTTAAAAATTCTTTAGAGGTTTTAAATAAAATACATGCTTTTGATGGTCCTTTTAATTCTGTTGACAGTTATGATTTTTCTACTCTCTATACTACACTTCCACACAATCTTATCAAGAAAAAGTTTTCATATTTAATTAAATGGTCTTTTGAAAATCTCATTACAAATTTATTTGCTGTAACTCGTTTAAAGCCTTTTCTGTAACGAAAAGGAAAGTATGCCAGATACACTTACTGGAAATGTGAAGATATGATTGAAGCTTTAAATTTTCTCCTGGACAACATATATGTACGTTTCGGCGATAAAGTGTATCGACCAGTAGTAGGTATTCCTATGGGCACTAACTGCGCCCCTTTAATAGCAGATTTATTCCTGTATTGCTATGAATCTCAGTTTATGACCAAACTCAGTAAAGACACGTCATTGTTACATTTGGTTGATACATTCAACAATACCTTCCGTTATCTAGATGATATTTTTCGTTGAATAATCCAGAGTTCTCTAAATATACTACCGAAATTTACCCAATAGAACTTACTTTAACTAAATCTAACATAAACAGCCGTAGTTGTCCTTTTCTGGACTTGGACATTTCAATCTCTAAAGGAAAACTCCATACGAAAATTTACGACAAAAGAGACGATTTTTCATTCCCTATTGTTAATTTTCCTTTTTTAGACGGCGATGTTCCTTTGGCTCCATCATACGGTGTGTATATATCCCAACTCGTTCGTTATGCCCGTGTGTGTAGTGATGTCATAGATTTTAACGAACGTAATCAATGCATCACTAGTAAATTATTAAGTCAGGGATTTCGTTACCATAAATTACGTAAAACTTTTGCTAAGTTCTTTCATAGATACAAAGATTTGATTAGTAAATTTGGCTGTGCCTGTAGAAAACTGATTAAAACGGTATTTCACATCCTAAATTTTACGGTAATATTGTACTTAAAGCGCGGAAATCACTATATGATCCGTGTAAACTCATCGAACCTTTAAATAAACTTATTAGTTCAGGTTATCTTACCAATGTTGTAATTAGATCTTTGAATATAGTTTACATTGGCACTAATATCGATTTTGTCATCAGCAAATTAAAACATAACTAAATTTGTATTCTTTTCAAACGGGATGTTTAAAGACACACCCACGTTCATTTTGATCTATAAAGAGGTTAAACTCCTAACTATCCTACTGTATGTCGATACATTTATTTTGGCATTGCACTAGTCATGTCTTCTTTGACTGTCCATGACGTTAAAATACTAAATCCCTGGGATGTGTTTTAGTTGATTTTAGTCTCTGATGCATGATTTTTATTATTAATTGTTTTGGCTTTGAACTAGCTGTCAGTAACTTCGAATACTCTCAAATCGTACTTTCTTTTTATTTGACCTGTTGATACTAATTGTAATGCTTTTTTGTTATTTAATGTTATTCAGGGTTATATCTGGTCTATATACCAGCTTTGATAAGTGTTTGGTACTAATATAAATTTCCACTTCGTACTATGAACATCAAAATTATTTATTTTGTTAAAATATTTACTTTCTCTATTGTAACTGTATACGTATACCTAACAACAAAATTATTTTATTTACCTGTGTTTAAAGTTATTGCAAACGGCTGATATTTTTGTTCGAGCATATTGTTTTTCTTAAATTGTTTAACATTTCATACCGATATAACATGTTACTTTTATTATTCTTCCTTAGTTTATCTATTTTGAATTTACATTGTATCATAGGTCAAATTTATTTGTTCAGTGTATGTTCAATGGTGTTACTATGTCCTTTGATTGAGTTAAGCTATTTCAGTTGATATTTTATAGTGTGTCTTTCTATGTTGTGATGTTACACTATTGTTTCAGAAAAAGGGTGAAGGTTTGGAACCATTAAAACGTTTAAACCCGCTGCATTTGTTTGCACCTGTCCAAAGTCAGAAATCTGATGTTTAGTAGTTGTTGTTTGTTGATGTGGTTCATAAGTGTTTCTCGTTTCTCGTTTTTATATAGATTAGACCGTTGGTTTTCCCGTTTGAATGGTTTTACACTAGTAATTTTTGGGGCCTTTTATAGCTTACTGTTCGGTGTGAGCCTAGGCTCCGTGTTGAAGACCGTACTTTGACCTATAATGGTTTACATTTATAAATTTTGACTTGGATGGAGTGTTGTCTCATTGGCACTCATGCCACATCTTCCTGTATCTATTGATAAATTGAAGCGGATGAACAGGAACATGTGACGTTACTGCACTGATACATGACGTCATTGCCTAATATTTTCGAGTATCAAGTCCTGTCCATGATATTGAAAATATTAGGCAGCAAGATCAAAGGGGAAATGTTCTAATTGCCGATAAATAATAACATTCTACCCTTTTGTCTCAATCTCACTACTGTGTATCGGAAAAGTGTCCACTATTTGTACACGGATGAGACTCATGTTATAATTTTCATTTTATTTATTTGTACGTGTTTACTTAATATGAATAATTATTATGCATAATGTTTTACATCGCCTGGTATATAATGTTTTTATTAAGACGCTATGAAAATCTGTACAGTCAAATTTTGTCTTCCTTGGAAAAGGGCGGCATGTTTTCAATTAAATAATTTCCAAACAAATAACTTCAGTTAAGGATATTTGCTTGTCAAGTTTTGGAATTTTTGTCAGATTTTCGAAATCCTCTGGTTTTATCCATTTGAATGCCTTAACAAATTTTGCCCATGGACCCCATTTTCTTTTTATAAATCTTTTCATATGTAATTATAAGCCATTAGTAAAAGTCTTATAAAATCTTATTTATTTTTAATAGTTTTGAGAACTTTAACTGGTCAATGATAAAGCTATGAAAAATCAAGAGAGAACATTTTCCCTCCAAAATCCCAATGGCTAATATCTCGAATACAAGCACATTGACCCCTATATTTTTTTTGCTTTTTTGGTTCCTCAACTAATCCCCTATCAATATATACTAGTTTTATGGAAAGTTATTTATTTTCAAACTGAGCAGCTAACTTCCTTAAATTTGAAAGGCACTTTATCGTGATTACTTTCTATAGAGTTCTGGTTCTGGTTTAAGAAGTCCTTGTCGATAATTTTGGGATAACTGCTCATACTTTTCCATATCTTTAATATTGCTGTTTTAAATTGTTTTAGAAGGAATATGAGGAAGGTAATAACATTTTTATTTCAAATAGAAATTAAAAAAAAAAAAACAAAAACAATATAATTTTTTATATGAAAAAAAATTTACTTGATTCTGTATTGTTAGAGAAGTATGCTTCTCAACCGAACAACATCCATGAAAGGTGAATGGTCGGTTTATTGGAGATAGAACTAATGTGATTGATAAATGCAATAATTTGGAAAATTGTTGTTTTTTATGTTAACAATTTACTAGCATATTCCATTCTTAAGCTACATGACAATTTTGCGACCTCTCCTCTGATTGAAGATGTAATTATTATAAAGAAATTTTCTAGTGAATATATATATCATGTCTAGTTTTATATATTATACTTTACATTTAT
Organism: Mytilus coruscus; assembly: GCA_017311375.1. Lineage (NCBI taxonomy): Eukaryota > Metazoa > Mollusca > Bivalvia > Mytilida > Mytilidae > Mytilus > Mytilus coruscus. The sequence goes on along the minus strand of CM029606.1, from coordinate 16,219,902 downwards.
CAACCTATGTATAAATTGTTCAACATTTTTTGGTTTCTATAGAATTTCTCCTCATCGCATGGTGTTTATGCTGTGTTACATTTCATATTTCCACCAAATGCCTTCTTTTTCTCTTGAATAAAGTTTGGGGGATATTTTGTTTTTGAAATATTGGTTTCTCCCATGCTCGTCTATTAAAATAACCTTTTCCCTTGTGCCCAAATGGACATTCGTTTGGACATTTTAGTTTGTTTCTCAGTTTTTTATTCAATTACTCACCACCATTGTAATGTATAACAAGTTCTTTATAAAAGTATGCATCGTCATATCAGTAAAAATAATTAAAACAAACGTGCGCACTGATGAGAAAATGCAATGAACTAACACATATTAAACGGAAGTTAGAAAAGATTCCGATTTAAGATTTCCAAAGTTAAGTGAAAACTTGAGTAATTCTATGCAAACGACTTATAAATTTCATTTAACTAAGGAAATTCTTCCTGAAATCTAAGTTTAATGAACACATCAGTTAAGAAATGTTATGCATACGGGCCCTGGTATCGATGATGGATTTTCAAAGTATTATAATTTTTAGTAAAAATACCTAAAATATATGTGAAACGAATTTCTTTGTTTGCAAGGACAATGACGTCACGAATGATATGTCTAGTAGCATGACAAACATTGGGGACATTTCTCTATTTCATTTTACTTTTCAACAGAACTGCTAAGAGAAATCCGATAATCATTTGGTGAGGCCTTATTCACCTTGCTATAGTTGAATAGTAAAACATTGTCGCTTACATATTTATTATTCAAATGCATATATCCTATGAGTAGAAAAAAAGCATGTAAAACAAGGAACAATTATCTATTCGTCATTCAACTCTAATGAGGAAACTATTGTCCGAAAGGGAGAGTATTAAGTCCAGGTCAAATACATTAGATAAAAAAGTAGAGCAGAGCGATACAGGTACATGGGTGGCGGATAACATATCTTTTGTTCAAGTTGATAATGTTTCATCTATTTTTGGTAGTATTATGCATGGTCATATATTATCAGTAAACTTTGAGTTTTACGTATAGAAATTTCGATTTTCATAACAATACTTTGATCGGAAGTTTTTGTTATCTACTATTATCTATTATTTGTAATGAAAATAAATACATATGATCAGTATTTATAAAATCATAGAGTCCACTGTTTCATATTTTAGTGTTTGTCAAGCCAGCTACAGTAAATGATGGTCTAAAATCTTGCCACATTGAAGAACGCCTGTAGAATTCATTATAAAAAGAGTAAGTTTATTTTAATCAACAATATCACGTTTTAAATAAATAATGTTCATATAAAAGTTTTAAAAGAGTCTGAAGATACCAAAGGGAAATTCAAAAAACCAAAACTCGAATTAAAACTGACAACATCATGGCAAAAAGCGAAAACGTACGAAAATAAAAACAAAAGTCTACAAAATGGAAGAAAGAAAACTACATATTGAGCAACACAACCCCACTAAAACATCACTGTGAAATCAAGTGCTTCGGAAAGGTTATTATATCATGTTCAACATTGGGCACCAGTCGAGTTATTCTTTGTAAGTACACATTTTGTGACCAATCTCATTCGGTCCCAATCGAGTATGAGTGGAGAGTAGTGTGGTAACGACAACTTGGAACAAACTTGTGGTGGTCGAGCTCGCAGATATCCAATAACTGTCAACCAAATCGTGAAATAGAGTCCGTAAAGCTTTCGAAGTAATACAAATTATTTTATTGAGTGTTAATGTATAAGGAATGATGGTTGTTGAAAGAGAAAACAAAAACATCTTATTTATTATATCTCGTTCAATATTTTATACATGATACACTGTGGAAACAAATATGACAGGTTGTGTGTGTTTGGGGAAGACAAGACTTGAAAAAAAAAGTCTCATTGGTAAAAATAATTGTTTTGAAATATTTCGTATGAGAAAGTTAAGAGTATAGGATTATTGCAAACGGCTTTTTTATACTAGTACTTCACTGTACAAGTCCTAGGGAGGTATCCCAGTAAATTTCTTTTGGATATAAAGGCTAATAACCAAAATATAATTAAAAACAATACTACACAAACTTGCCATCAACATGCATTTCTACACAAAACAATAAGAATTCGACTGACTGTTTTCTTTTCATTACTAGACCTTCGAAATTTGTTCAAAAACAGAATTATACATATCCAAATATTTCGATTTGTACTCTGTATACTCTAGTATAACTTATAAATGCAAAACTTTAATATTGTCAGAAAAAGTTGGAACAAAAATACCCTTGATCTGGGATTATATGTACGTTAACTACGTGTTTTATTGATATCTCAATGTAGAGATTAATTTGTGTTAAAAAAGTTAGACTAGTGCGCATTTTCTCTAACAAAATATTTTTAAAATGAACTTGTTGTTGAAAATTGCATAATTACATTTATGTTATAAAGAAATTCCCCGTTGAAATAATAACTACTATGTAAGAATGATCAAACTGCAACTATTTACATATGAAAGGCGCACTTGTACAAAATATGTACACCTGCTTAAGTTTTGACTTGATTTGTTTATTGTTTATTTCCAGATATGATATTTTTAATAGAACCTGATCCCGATACATACACATCGATTTCTTTAACCTTAAAGACACTTAAAGCTTGCGAGGCATATGATTTTCTGAAAGCCCATCTTTTGGAACTGAATAATGTTTTACAAAAACCTAGGATTGTTGTGTATAACCATGGAGACCAATTATCACCTGAGGAACTAAATCATTATTTGGGACATACTACTGTCTCAAGATGCGAAAGAATTTCCGCGGAAGATTTAGGAAACTGTCACCAATGGACGTCTCCGTTGGCCATTGTGGTTCTGCTTACAGGCTCTGGAGGACATGGATCATGTCGTTTGAGTCATTCTGTAAGTTAAATCTTCTGCATTGGGACTATTTTAAGTTTTCATGATCACTAATCTGAAAATAATTATGCAAGTTATATATCAAAGTAGCAAGTTGAAATTAAAATATATTATTACATTGGTTGCAATGAATTACGCTGATTTCCCAGTGAAATAAAAACCGATAATTTCACATGTGAAATAAACGTGGTCATTTCACTCCCCTGACGTCATACAACAATAGGCGTTGTCATGACGTCGAATCCAAACAAATTGTGAATGCTTAGAAAAAGATATAGTTCCTTACATTTTCTACTTTAATTTCAGAAAAAAAACATTTGCCAATGTAATAAAAAGTATAACTAATCAAAGAATTCAAATATCGAAAAATATTCAACTCGTGACCGAACAACATTCGTGAATTAATGTGTTGTTCGGTCACTCGTTGAATATTTTTCTCTATTTGAATTCTTCGATTAGTTATACTATAATTAAGACTAATTACGCTGATTAAATTGCATTATAATAAGGTTATATTTTTTTCATATATTTCAATGTATATTTCAGGATTTCGTTGTGTTAAGGAGATGAAAAAGAATTTCAACGATAGTAGATATATAACATTTGTCATAAAAAAATCTATGCTGTCGATGCAATACAATTTAGATGATGTAAATCATCTCAGCGAGGAAATTCAATTAGAACTTTGTGGCACCAGTCGCCCAAATAATATCTTTTTAAATATGTTTCTTTTCAATGACAAACAAATATCTGTTCGAATAGGTCTTCGTATGCACAAAAGTATTCAAGGTCATCTATTCAATATAAAACAAAATTCAAATCACCTCATTAACGAGATTAAAAATCAATGTACAATTCTCAGAAAGGCTCGTGAGGAATTAACAAAATCCTTGTGCGACGTAACGTTGACGTAAAATATTGTTCGCATGCTTAATCAGAAATAAATCAAACTTTTATTAAACCTTTAGCCTTTGAATTATCAAATTTTCTAAAATCAGAAATAGACGGGAAACTTTTAAAGCCATTAATCACAGCAAAAGACGTAAAAATTCTTCTCAAAAGATGTCTTACAGCCGTAATGAAAAAAGTTAAACCATGTGGAAATGGAACTTACAGAAAACATACGAAACTTAGAGGAATGAAATACAGACCATTATGTTCAACCAGTCATTCCAGCTCAACAAAATGTATTTGCCAGTTCTCCAGGATAGCAACTGCAAATACTGCACAAAAGATTTATGCAGAATTAATTAAAATGTGCACAAAAGTTAAAAAAAGATGTAGAAACATTTCGCCGATATCTAGAAGACGAATGTCCAAGCACAAGACTACATGGCGTATCGGTTCATGAATTGAAAACTATAGCCAATAGGTGAATATTGAATTGATACAATTATAACCATATCAAATTATAATTAAAGTCCAAAGTTTCAATTTACCTTTAAGGAAATTTAATATTCTATATCCAGAGCTGTTTGAACAATAAGTATAAAATTTATATTGCATGTTGAGAAGTTGACAGAACATTCAAACAGCAACCAGAAAGCATTAGTCAAGGGAAACAGACAACCTCATATCCTCAAACAAAAAGACGGACAGACAATACACTATACGGGAAACAATAGATTTAACAACATTTCTGTTCCTCTTCAAATCTACATCAAATTAAATTTCAAAATGCTAAGAAATTCAAGATTTGATATGAAATATGTACAATATAAAAAAAAAAAAAAAAAAAAAAAAAGTTTCGTGTTTCGATTTCAAACGAGTTTTACTATAATTTTAATTCCAATGTTTACCTGTGATAATACATGTAATAGGAACCCGTCGTAATTAATGCGGAGTGTTACTGTCATGATATTTTTTTTTTTGTAATCAATTTCACAATGTAGGCCATTTTATCATTTACAAATTGGATGCGAGTTTGTAATAGTACTCATTTGTGAAAAACAAGATTTGAAAAAAAAAAAAACATCGGTTACGAATCGGTTAAGTTCGAGTTAGGATTTACAGTACGATAAGTGATTCTACGATTCAACCAACATGGCAATCTCGTAATTAGCTTTCAATAACTGCGAGTACTCTCAGATCTGTACTTTGTGTCTATGTGTTTTGTTAGTTGTTTTTGTGCTTGGATCGACCCTTTCGATTTAATTCGTTCTTATGTTCTGTTGTTACATCACTTTCCCAGGTAAGGGGAGGGTTGGTGTGCCCGTAAAAATGCAGTATTTGTAGAATCATGTTGTGTTTATTAAAGTATCTATGCCAAAGAATAGTTGAGGCTGGGGTGATATTGCACGACCGAAGATTGATTAAGACTTATATTCTCATCAAAATCGATTAGTACCAATAATATAATTTTATATTTATAATTGACATTTTGAGATTATTATGTACTAGTCTATTTTGAAATTGACAATCTGTATAACAATATGAAAAATGTTGCATTTAACATTGAACACTCAAGACAGAAAATGAGGTTTGAGACACTGTACATTTCCCTTCGGTCATTGATGATGACAACTGATGTAGACAGATAACAACCTAATCTATTATGGTTTAAAATTATATCTTCCAGATTTTTATTTGGCACAGAATAATATCATTGAAATCATATGTATTTTTAAAAATCTTTTGTAGACAGGGAATGGTTTCTGGATTTGGTTATTTTGATGAAACTGTTTGTGTCTATATAAACAGTTGTAAAGAAGAAGATAAAAAGAAAGTGTTTAATTTCTTCGAACAATATCTCAATATCTCAATATAGCCAACTATAATTGCAAGTACGTCATTGAATTTCGTAAAAAGAGGGAAATAACTTACTTTGCCAAATTGCAGAATGGAAGTAGAATTAATAAATTCCCAAGGACAGGCAAGAATTCAAAAGGATACGGAACGCTGGGTATGTTCCTCAAAGATAACAAAGGGACGTACTTCTTCACAACATGTGCTCACGTTATTGAACAGGATGAAGAAGCGTACCTCCCAGGTGATAACTCGAGAATTGGGGAGAATGTTTTCGTTCGTCATCCAAATACAAGCAACGCAGTAGAGAACACTAAAAATATGGATTTTTCGTTGATACGTGTATCGCCAGAAAATGATATTGAATGCAAACTAGGTTTAAAGAGTACTTCCGGAAGTTTTTTAAAAGGACAAATTTTTAAAGGTGACATTTCAGAAATTTTAGGACGCAGACTTTATAAATGGGGTGCCACCGAACCACATTTACAAACAGGAAAATGCATAGGCATTGAGGAAGAAGAGTTCATTTATATAGAAATGGACAAAGAAAATTTTGCGAAGCCTGGAGATAGCGGAGCTATTATCTGCGCTGGAAACAACACAGATACAGCATTAGCAGCTTTTGTTTTGGTAGGCGAATGGATAGGGCATCAGGACAGAAAGAAGAGATACGTCGTTTATAAGGTATCCGACGCACTGGATTTAGATGATATAAAAGACTTTACACCATGCTTGTGCACAGAAACTTTCACCGTTGTTTCATCTTGATGTTATACAGCAAATAATTGGGCTAAGGCTATCAGTTAAAATTAAATGATAAATACAATGTAATGAAAATCAATATGAATAAACTCATTTTATATCAGGTTTAAAATGTTGTACGCCAGACGATCGTTCATTTTAAAGAATCTTCAGTGACACTAAGTTCAAAAAGTGCAAACATTGCCATTCCATTAATGCATGTTTACATTCTATTCTTTGAACAATTAATAATTTCTTGAATTGTGAAACCGTAGTTTTTATTCAAACACTTTTGATTTATTAATTTCATGACTTTTCTCTTTTCTTTCAATTGTTCCCCTTGACTTTTTAACTGCTACTATCATTGAAAGAGCAAAACAGCTTTGAAGAATTGCCAATACAATTTTACCTAAAAGAAAATTAAGAAACTATCGTAAAACGTAGTAATCAGATTGTGAATACCCTTTAAATTCATATAACAAAAAAATTATGTTGAGGGTTAGGTTGATTTTCAGGGAAAATTGAAAAAGATAGTGAATCGGAAATCATAGACTATATGTCCAAGAAATAACACAGAAAATGGCATGGAGAAAGCAAAAAAAAAAAAACAAAAAGAAAAAAAAAAAAAAAAACAAAACAAAAGGACGAAAATCAAACAATTCCACAAAACACTACCTTAATGATTTAAAATGGACCTCCTAAAAAATCGAGTTGAAATCAAGTGGACTGACAGTTCTTGTTACGCTTACAGCACCCATCATGACTAGTCAACATTCTGAGTTAAGTTGCCTTCGTCGAGTTGGGGAGTGAAACATATAAGTGGTCATCTGTTACAGACACATTTCATATAAGTCAATCAAATCTTGAAGGCGTGCGTGAAACAATGAAAGGGTTCATGTAAAACCTCACCATATGAATCCACTTTTTAGAAAAACATATTTTAATATTTAAAAGAGGCATTATCTACCGAATTCGTGTTTTCATGTAAAACCTGAAAGGCTGCATTACAGATATCAATGGAAAAAATAACATTTTCAGGATTCTATTGAAAATGATTAAGATAAAAACTTATATTGTTCGTCTTGAGAGTTGATGAGCACATAAAAGGTATTTATTAGTATAGAACTATTTGAAATTTCTCGCAAATTAAAACCGTTATCAACTGACAACAACATTGATTGATAAATGAATGATATATCAATAATGTGAAAAGTTGGCTAATGTATGCAATAGATTTCGTTTGCCTTTTGTGGCAGCTTCTTGTTTTAAATATTAGTTATTGCTGACATTTTTCTTTTTATTCTGTTGTGTACCCTTTTGGGGCAAATAGGCTGACCCCAATTGTTAAAAGGAAATTTCGTTTTTTTAAAGTGCTTGTTATGCTTCTGCAATTTACAAATTTAATTCCAATAAGGCCTATACACTTTTTCTACTGATAACACCTTTTCCCTAGATGTATCATGTTTTCTGGCGGAATTTGCTAAATCTTCTTTACTATACTTTTAGCTAAATTCTTAAAAATTTTCTGTCTACCAAAAAGAGTCAAAGTTGTTTCGGAAGACATGTGCTATTTTTATAAGAACTATACACTCCTGTCCTGTACTTTTAATGAATATATTGGCAGGTTTTCAAGTGAGTTATTTTTTTTTCTGACCGACAATAATTCTTCTTTTGGAAAAAAATTCAAAATGGAAAGAACGTTAAGATTGGTACTAAAATGCATGCCATTCGTATCTTGTATACAAAATGTACTATATTTTTGACATAAATCGTCAGTCTGTTGTATGTGAAAGAATAGTTACTGCCTCTTTAATTTAAGTATACCGAAAATTAATAAATGAAGCAGTCAATCGATAAACAATCAATAAAATTATTCGAAATACTAAGGATGTTCTACACTGGGAATATATCACATAAGCTGTACTTGGCAAAGCCTTTCGGAATTTAAGGTCCATAATGCTCTTCGTATTTCATTTTGCGTTTTGAATTTTACTGACTTGAGCGTCACTGATGAGTTCTTTGAAGAAGATAAAAGTCAGAAATGTGGGTTTAATGAGTGGAATTTCATGTCGGAAATGATCAGTTCTGAACTGATTAGAAAACTACTGAACAAGCTGATTGCCTGAACAGGATAAGTCTGAGAATTGACCTAAAGACTGAACATGAATTCATGATTTGATGTTTAACGTGTAACCATGAAATATTGAACAACGCGGTTATTATTCAGCTCTTTGTTAAATATTCGGCTTTGACCGTTCATGGGTTAATCCAGAAAAGCACTTTGGACGCATGAAATCATTAAAGTGCGTCATTTTTGTTATCATCTTTCAATGCTAGATTAGTACCCACTTAATATGTTTATCTAACGATGACTTGTCTTTGTTTTATCTTGCAACAATCTTAAACATACTACAAATCAATCAACACATACTTGTAATTGTTCATAATAATGAGATTTCAATGTCATACTAACTGAAGCTACATTTTTGTTTTGTATAGGAGTGATTGATTGATCGTCCTATGGTATATATTTAGGGCGAGTACAAATTAACAATTGATATAAAAGGTAGGTTTTGAAAAGTAAGCTGAACCGAATGAATTAAGGAGAATTTAGAAATCCACCTGAAAAAGGTCAAACATATTTTTAATCTGCAGTAAGAGATTTCAGATTATAATAACAATCTATTTGAATATTACACTTAAGTGAATGTTTTGCAATCTCCAGTTAAGAATGACATATGCATGAAATATGTTGGGAATGAATATAAAGTTGACAGTTAATCTTCTTACCCTTCCAGAATACCTGAGATCACCCCCAGTTTTTTACGGTGGGGTTCGTGTTGCTTAGTCTTTAGTTTTCTATGTTGTGTTTTGTGTACTATTGTTTGTCTGTTGGTCTTTTTCTATTTGAGCCATGGTGTTGTCAGTTTATGTTCGACTTATGAGTTTGAATGTCCGTATGGTATCTTTCGCTTCTCTTTTGGAAGATGTAGGCAGCATAATACGCTCATATACTATAGAAAGGTACTGTTATTGCACTGCTATTGCACTTACACGCATTAAATTGATGCGACGTTTCTGTTGGAGCATGAGAGGGCAATTATCTTTATAAGTATGACTTGACAGGAGATGATTTTTATCACTGCACGAAATCCTCGATTTACGTACCTATGCAAATATTTGGTAAACCTATTTAGGTGTTAAGCTTTGCATATGCTTTACATTTATTTGCAGGTGTTTGCCATTTCTTTACACATCGTAAATGTTAACATAGTGTTTCCATACTACAGGGCAGTTTTTAGAGACCGCGGTTTACATATCATGCAAACAACTATTCAAAACATAAATAAATTGAAGTAATTCCAATATTTTGTATACGTATATAAAGTAACCGAAAATATCAACATTTAAAGGGGTCCATAAAACTTGAGCTTTGCCATGTATTTACACCAAGATAAATTTTGATATTTGTTACGGTCGCAAATAGTTGTAAAGTTTTTGTGGAGAATAACATTCAAATACCATAAGAAAAGAGAATATGCAAAAATCTTTACGTAGTGTGTAAATGTATTTGAAAATAAAGATATTTATTCATTTCGTTTCACGTATGGAAAGACATGTCATTTTTAAAATTTTACGGAATTTTATAACCTTAACAATTCAAGAACAAACATTAATCTTTGTGTGGGAATAAAGAGACAACAAATATATAATAAACAATCATTTTTACATTGCTAAACGACGGATATGAAAGGCATGTGGAGGTTATTATTTGCAAAAGTTACACCCCATAAAGAATACACAATAAAGACACATGTTTACAAATATTTACTGGTATAGTGCAGCTTTGTAAACATCCAATTTTGCAATATATTTCGCAGGTATGCAATGATTTGTTGCACTGCATTGCTTTCTATACTTCGGGCATGTATAAATAAATATTATATACATAATTTGTTTTTCTTTAAATGCCGGCTCTATGCATAAATAGATGGGGGATATTAATTTATTAATATTTTTCAGTATTGTCTCGCATTTTCTTTCTGTCGTTTTGTAAATACTCCTTCTAATTGCCTTTAAGACAAATTACCTAGTAGGTTTTGTTCTTCTTGGAAATGTATATCTTAAATGCTGCAGCTGAGTCTATCATGGATTTTTTTAGTTAGATTAAAATTTTCCGAAAAAATATAGAAATAAATTAGTTCAAATGACTATATATTATATTATATTGTTAAACTTACAATTTTTTTATTTTTTTTTTTTTTTAATTTTCATTAAATTTGATTTGAAAGATAAACATCAATTGCATTAAATGAATTTTATAAAACAAAGTCAATTTCTTTTGCGCGAAATTCCTAAAATTAGAAATGTACTAAAAGTTCGCTTAAAAATATTTATCCAAACCAGAATGAGCATGTCATTGAATAATATCGTTCACAAATGTTTGGATTAAATTCTAACTACAAGAGTCGCATCCACTGAAAACTTTAAGAATGCAAGTTTACTACATTTACAGAGTATAGTCCAGTACAGAATGAATGATAACGTTTCAAATATCTATTATACCACATGCAGTGCACAATAGGATAACAATAAATTGACCAATCATAATATAACTATGTGTTATTAGTGACATACTGATCCACAATTAACAAATCACAATCTACAGCAATATGACAAAATTATCACATTTCAAATTATGCATTGCCAATAATTTAGTAGAAGAAGGAGGTTGAATTTGGACAGCCGTGGTTGGATTAGTATGGCTATTGTGTAAAGTCTATGACATAAATGTTTCATTGTTTAAATAGCATCAAAAGGAAATACTTTGAAGCTTTATGTACGGTTCTAACTTAATTACCATATTTGTGAAAAGTCATGCCCATTTAAAAAAAATAATAATTTGCAGAAAGTCAAGGTTCTTCTGGGTTTATTAATTTATTTTCAAAGCTGCTTTTTAAAAGTTCAGCTGATTCACTTTCATCCTTACAGGATAGCTTTATTATAATTAAAAGTTGTGCATCATTTTAATTATCTTCACACAATATTGCAGTGTCGCATATGAATAGAATAGAATAGAATAGAATAGTTTATTCACCAAATTAGGGCCCAGGAGGGCATATAACATACAACAATATGATTACACGTTTTGAAAAAACTATATAATATGAACAACAGTACATGTAGTGTAAATAAAAGATAGACATTTTAAAATCAACCTTGACCCAAGTGCATCAGGAAGTTGCTATGACCATTAAAAATAAAATAAAATAAACCTAACTATGCAACTACATTAATTTATAAATATTGGCTCATCTGCAATGGGTACCAAGAGTCGATGCTGAAAGGGGTAATCCCTACTTGTACCCAAAACAGATCAGTCAAAAACGCATAAAAAGTAGTTTTGAAAGATAATAAATTATAGCAGCATAAAGAAATCTATGATAAACCAGCAATGAGCATCAAGGGACGGTGCCGCAGAATTTAAATCTTCTTATGCTCAGTGCAGGCCTACCAGAGTATAATAGTGTTTAATAATGAAGCAAGTTAAAATCAGTTGCTGCAGATTACGATCTAATTATCTGTATCTTTTATATACTTAAAAAATTCAGCTAATGTACAGGGGTCTTCAGTATTCATAATCCAAACTAATTTGTTATAAGCATCTAAATGTTGAAAGTTTGGACATGATTTTAATATATTTTGAACTAATTCTCTCTTAAGTAAATGGGTGTCACATTTTATTAGATAATGAACTTCATCTTCAACTTCACCTGAAGTGCACCTGGGACATATTCTGTCTTGTCGAAGAATACCCCGGTATCTACCAAATTCAATTTGTAGTCTATGTGCAGATATTCTTAATTTTCTTTGCTCAAAAGGATGTAAAATAGTCAAATAATTTTCAAAACCATCATTGTTCTTGAATATGTATAATGACCGTTTTATTCTATATCCCGTATACATGTATATGCAACAAACCTACAGAAAATTAAGTACTGGAACCAATTACTTGCCAAAGAGTCAAGCTAACAAAGACAACACTTTATGACCTGTACAATGATTGAAAAAAAAAAAACATATTGTTAAGTCCCAAATTCACCCCATTACCATTTTATCGCAAATAAAAGTCGGGTAGACCATGGAGGTACTATACTTACTTGTTACTAAGTTAGTATAGTACCTCCATGGTAGACCTTGTTAAGTTCAGGCGTGTTTGAGTTTACTGTTTTGTCTAAACAAAAGAATTGATATATCATTACGCTTCGGATTCCATTATTTTCATATATAAAGCCTAATTGTTCATAAAAAAAGCTTTAAAAATCACTTTATTAAAGAATAAATTATATGGGTCAAATGTCATGCTTTTGCAATGAGTCATTACGGCATGGTAGGTGTGTTCGAATGATACAAATGAAGACGTTTATCTACCTCAAATAAGCCCATTTTAATGTTTTGTCATACTGGTATTTTTTGTTGGTAATAGTTTATCCATTTTCAACAGTATAGTTAATCATTTTACCCATGCAAATGTACTATAAAGAAAAGTCGGAGACACCGTTTACTTGCACCCCTTAAATTTCACCAAAAGCCCTTGCAGACTTTGCAAGTGGATAAAAAAAATACATATCTTCCTTTTTTTTTATCTTTTGTGTGTTTTGTCTAGGGTTATTGATCTTCAACGTCTGAACATTTCTAGTCTGCCCTTCAAGGGAATAATTAAATATATTTTTGTAGTGTTTTAATGAACTTTCGTAAATCTACGAATCAACCAATCAGACAGTAATATTTAATCGACAAAAAAAAAAAAACAAAGTTAATTATATGATGTGTAATAGAGAGCAGATACATTAATCTTTTCGCAAATGCTTACCCTTCCTGAGCACCTGCTTTCACTCCCGTTTTTTTTTTTTTTTTTGGAGTTCGTATTGTTTCTATTTATTTTTCTGTTTTGTAAATGTCTTTTTGTTTTATGAGTCTTGTATTGAATCATTATAATTACGTTTTAGTCAAAAACTAGAATATTCTTCCGAAATATATAAATGCTCTTTTCCTTATAATAAACGTTCAGCCTTTCTTACCGAAATTTAAATCAAGATATAACCATTACCATGCAATGTCACCATTCAGTTAAAAATGTCTTTGTCAATTGATTGAGTACATGCAGAAAAAGAAGAACTATGAGAATATCGTCCCAAAATAGAATGAAATATTTGCCACTGGGCATTCATTAAGACGTTAATACAAAGAGTTCGAAGAAAATGAGTAAAATACAGAGTTAACGCAAATAATTATACAATTTTGAAAAATTGATTTATTGCAGTAAATGCACCTAATAAGAAACAGCCTTGGTTGTAAGTGGCTTGTCACCAACATGTTATAACATCTTTTTTCCACTGTTACTTTTATGTTTTGTTACTGTTTCACATTTGTATATGCATTTCAAGTTCTTGCCTCAAGAAAGGCGATGTCTTTTAAATCTTAATCTATTTCAACTCAGGTACCAAATAGTTTTCACTTCTGCGATCTATTTGTCAATTTTTTTGCGTGAACACCCTGTGGGTTCACGCTTATATATTGGTGAGTTTTGGCTATGTCTATGGGCCATTCGATATCCTCGGTAGGAAGATTCTCGGAACGTCTCGAACATTATCGATCATTTATAGACGTTACGTGCGATGTTCGTGCCTATAAGCGTAACAGACGTTATCGCTAAAATCCGACGTTTTTTATGGTTCAGACGCTACAAAAATACTTCTAGAATAAGTAACGTTAATAACAATTGTACTATAATGATATGAAATCCCAATACAATAAATATGATCACTTTTTGCAAACCATTTGACCTCTTTCAAAATGATTCATTTCAATCTAACTCTAATACAGATAAAACGAGAACTGTGATCACGATCACCCCCTTTTCCCCTCAAATTAAGATTATCTCAAGTAACAGTTGTCAGGCTATATTATTATTTTTTATGCACATCTATGCACATAGTATACTACACTAATGTAAAGTTTCATTGAAATCCAATAAACGTTTTAGAATAAGTTGCGCTTACATAACAAGACTATATATTACCCTATATTATAATATTTAACGAAGTGATATATCTTCCTGCATGCACATCTTTAGTTAGTGTACTACAACTACATGACATTGTGTAAAGTTTCATTAATATCCGTCAAGTAATTTATAAGGATTACCGCTTACAAAGAAAATGGACAGACAGAAGGACAGGGTGATTCCTATATAGCCCAAACCTTTTTTGCTGGGGGATATAACAATGTGTTTTTTATTGAAAAAAGAGGTTTTTAAACAATAACTTTATTGTGTTCCTTCCATTTCATCCAATACTGATAAAATGTCAAGATGTGTAGTTTCCAGAAGACTAAGAGTTCCACGCGTCGAACATTGAAGAGTTGGTGAAATGTAAATAACAGATGCAATGGAAATGATGGAATGTTTCTTATCCAATAGTTTATACGACAGAAGTTTTTTTGTTTGGTCAAAGTATAAACCACGAACAACTTTGGATCCCTTTACGTAAGTTACGCCCCAATCATCGGTGATGTCCTTTTTAAGAGTTTCGGGACAAGCATCTGCTTTAAAAAGGTCATAATTTGAATTTGCTTCATCAGTGTATACTGCCAGTATTGTGCCAAGCGCAATGAGTTCTTCCATTTCGTAATTTTACGTGGATTCTGCGGGACCCGAATGGCGGGTTCGGTTGTTCTCGACAACTATCGGTATGGTCGCCTTACTTCCAATGGAATTATTTATGCAGTCTTTGTAAGTACCAACCAAACAGTTTTCACAAGAATAACATGACAGGTACCTAAGTGTCAAATTAGCATCGTCCAAAGAAGAAAAAACCTGATGGAGACTTCTAATACCAGGAACGGGTTTAAAAGATATTGTGTCACGATCTATACTCTCGACATATCTAAATTTTCGGCGCTTACAATACAGTGACTTAGTGTCCTTCAAATTTTTCCCGCAATATTTAAAAAAATCTGCCGCAGATTGTAATTTTTCGTTCCCGCGAAAAACAGCCATGTCTACTTGATTCTTTAAAAAGCCCCCGGCTGCGTCCTGAGGTCCCTTTGCGTGAGAAGTTTCGAAATAATTTCGAATGAAAAGTTCATATCCGTGTTTGGAACAAATGTCGGTTAACATTCCAAAACAATTTCGTGAGTTATACTGAACCGGACAACCTTCAGTAAACTCATGAATAACTTTTACATCATATCGAATCGAATCTAATTCTCCTTGACAAGGGTTTGAAATTTTTGGGTAAGAAATTGGTCATGTTTCTCATCCGGGCTTATTACAAAGAAATGCTCAGTGATAATACATGGAATATCCGGCAAACTTTCTACTCCGCCTACCTCCAGAATTGCATGTCGATAAATTACGGACACATGGATAGATACCTCGGTGCGCTGAAAATAAGTTTGTTGAAGTTCAAACTTTTCTTTGCAACCGTAGTTTTCGGAATAGTCATGAATTATAATACAGTGATTAGGTAATAAGTTTTCTTTCAAACATTAAAGTTGTGCATTTTGCCACTGTGCACGGAACTGATGTCCAGCGAATTTGTCTAAAAGTTCTCTAAAGTAATAATTAAACATATCACCCGGTTTAGTGCATTTTCTGACAAGTGTAAGTTTTTTCTTAGAATTCACAGTGATATATTCGTACCGTTCCCAAGATACATTGGGAGCATCATCCGAAACATTCAACTCTTCGTCCGTAAATTTTAATAACGAAAGTCCACATTTACTACATTCACGATCTAAACACGCCTTCGAGTAAGAATTATTAACTTGTTCCTTATCACATAGAGAAGCAACGGCGATATCAGTCAGGTGTTCATAAACAGGGTACAAGTTTTGCTCGAAATCTAAAATGTTCGGAATCGTGTATTTTTTTCTAAACTCCATTGTTTTTGAAAACAAAGATCTGGGTACCGTTTCACAAAGCCTTCGTAAGTCTAACGTGTCTTCGTACGTTCATCGTAAATAAATCGTGAGTTTTACAGCCGTTTCACAAAGCCATCGTAAGTTAAGATGAGCGTAAATAATACGTAAATCCTGGCGTAGCTTACTACAGCTATACCCAGTCGTAACTCGATCGTAGTTTTTCCGCGAATATGAATTAAACCATATCTAAGATGGCTTTATTCTCGATCAAGATGCCGCAAATGTTAGAAGACGAAGAAGAATCTTCAATATTAGAACCACACTTTCTTCATTTGATCATTTTGAAAATGAAATGGATATTATATCCATATACAGACTGGATAGACACAGTATCAATGAAATAACATTGGCAATAGAACCAATATAAAACATGATACAAATAGGTCCCATGCACTTACTCCTGAAACGCAGGTTTTGTTAGCTTTGCGCTTCTCACTGGTTCTCCGGTAAAGCGCCCATTTTATGACGCTGATTTGTGCCACCGTAACAAAGCAAAACTAACGACTTCGAGTTATATACCCGTAGCTTGTTTTACTTATATCTGAGATTTTATATTTCTTTATTATCTATATTTTAATTTTTATAAAGTTTAGTACATATTGCACAACGATAGTGATCGTACCGGCCGTCATAATGTTTTATAAAACATAATACGTGAATCTGAAGATAGAAGTTGTATTAAAATTGAATGTTGACACCGATATCGATCTGTTGGATGTAGAATTTATTTTCAAAATAGGTGTTTGTTTAGAATATACCATTCCACGGAGATTACATGCTTAACAAATCTCTGCAGTTTTCAACTTTGTTTAGTTTTCAAGACTGATATGATTTGGAATAAATGACCATTTAACAAAATTATTTATGGTAACCTTATAAACAAAATTATTTATGGTAACCTTATAATCAAATTTAACTCATATCACACTCTATGTTGTGCTTAATATTTAGTCTTGCTTGGTCTTCTATCCGTTAACGGGAATTACAGGTTTACGAAATCATCGAAATGTAATCTCCGTTCACGTTTTTGTGAAGAGTGCTTTCTTTCATGTCCGCACTTCTATCGAGTATGGCATGCCAAATAAACATTTTAGATAATAATTACGGATGGCGAATATATAAATTACAGATCAATAACTTACATTGTAATTCAGACGACATAAGAAGACACCATGTGACAATTTTAATTAGTCAATTGTTTTAGTGTAACATAATTGCTTTTTTTCTTAGATCTACAAAAAAACACACACAAAAAAAAAAAAAAAAGAACTGGATGTTTTTATATCAATATTAATGCAAGTAAATAATTTTAACCCGTTTTCAATATTAAAGATCTGAAACTTTTATTATTAATATAAATTTGATACAGAATTTAATACGATTAAACAATTATGCAAGTAGTCATAAAAATTGCTCTGGCTTATGAGTTTAATAAATCATATTGCACAGGGAAAGAAGCTTTTAAATACTTTCTTTCAAAAAAATGAAATTACGACGTCGACTGAGAGGGCATGGTATATATTGTCCGTTACATTTGTTAACAACACCTTGTACAAATATTCTTTTCGAAAATAAAAACAGTTAAATAGAACAAACAAAACTATCCGTTACAATGATATATAAGGGTCTGGATTAGGGGGAAAAGGGGGTTACATTTCTGTATTCTGTAATTCTTTTGGCTATTTTCTCTATTCAGTAAGAAATAGGCTTATTCTGTAAATTCTTGTGTTCAGACCGTGCATATGAAAATTTCCTGTTGTATCATGATTTTGACATGATAGATCTTTTTGTCTGTATCAACGACATATAAATTTTTGAATCTACATTTTAAATTGATACAAAAAATCAAAATTCTCTGCTCTATAGATTTTCATAAATGGAGTCTAAAATATATCCATAATAAATGCACCGTATCAAATGCATATATGAGAACAACTACTAATAAACTGCTACGCGTCGCATGCTATGTATAGAGACATGCATCATGAATCTAAGTTAAAAGACAAATTAAAAAAAAAAGGAATTCTAAAAGCTTTCTTTGACAAATTTTATATTAACTTCATTTTAACAAGTTTAAATTACATTTTCTAAAAAAGAGCTAAGAACTGTTTGTAATGTTGTAAATTTAATTCGTTTGAAATTTTTATTCAAATACGCTGTTGAAGATTACTAAGCGCCAATAAAATACAATAATTTTGTATTTTATAAATAAGTGTCTTCGATAATGAAAAATTCGTCATTGAACAGTCTCATTATCATGTCGGTATTCGAAATGACTCGTTTCAATGTTATTACAAAAAATAGGTCATAATAATATAACCGGGAGTTTTCCGTCTATAGTAACTCAAAGACGGAATACCAATACTTTAAACTTTATTAGCAAGGTCCGGACAGTACATGTACCAGACCTAAGACCTAAACTGACTACAAAATAACATACAAAAGTATATATAAAAACAGTATCTATAGAAAAGGATTAGTGTCTAACGGATTAACTTGTCATCGTCAAAGTGATTTCCATTACGACAAATATATACTTAACAATAGAATTAATTAAACACAAAGAAGGGTAAAAGGTGAGATAAACGGATAAACAAATTGTCACTTTAGCACTTAAAATATATTGTCTGAATTTGCTTTATTTCTAATTCACATTTGTCCAAATCTTCCGGGTTATATTAACATGACAGAGTGCTTTTTGCTTCAGAATGTTCTAGATAAATATACAAAAAGCAAATTTTAGACAACCTCATAAGCCTGGAAGTAGCTAGTCCATATAGCTACTGGAAATGTCGTGGCGGGTCACATATAATCAATCCTTCTGACTTCTAAATTTTGTTAGAGAGTCGGCTGAATTAAGACGTTATGTGATGAAAATTAATTAATTTCCTTCCATGAAAATGCATCGCATGTATAAGAGAAATGAATCGCCCCTACAGTGAAAATGAAAGTCTAGTATCATTATTCGACAGTAAACATGAATCGCATAACAAAAACAGCATAGTGTAATTTAATTCAATATCAACAAGCTGAATAACAAAACCTGTTTTAAGTTATACAACACTAATAATTATGTTAAAAGGTACATTTTTCTGCAAATGAAACTTAGGGAGCTACCATTTGATTTTTATCGGGGGTCTAGGATGAAATTTGAAAAAAAAGGCAGGACAGGAGTTTTGAGTAAAAAAAAGGCAGGATAGCAACTTGGCAAAAAAAAAAGGCAGGATGGCAATTTATGTAAAAAAAGTCAGGATAAACTAATAAAAAAAAAGGCAGGACCGAATAGACTGAAAAATAAAAAGGCAGAACAGAGATTACAACTAAAAAAAATGCAGGACAAAATTTTTCATCCTAGCCCCCATAAAAATCAAATGGTAGCTCCCTTAACTGCTGCTTTTAAATCTCTTGCACGCTCTGTTCGTGAACTATTCTTAATATTTATCTATTTGTGTATCAATTTTACACCTGGATGACTGTAGGCGCGATGAAAACCCGTCCGCATCTCATACCTATATAATGAATTTATAAAAACAGTACACATTATATCTTATTTCTTATTCTATTCAAAAATCATGAATTTGTCGTCTGTTTATTTATCATTCTACATTAGAAATTCATAACGGATACAGTAAAAATGGTATTTCAGGATTCGCACATTATATACACTGGTTTTGTTTTTTTGAATTCTTTTCCAACGACAACGCATGCAACTTCTTATTTCTTGTGGTGGCGACAACAGCACGTAACACGATCCTTTGGTCTTGCTGACCGGACAAAATACGGCTTTAATCTCTTAAATGTTCTTTGGTTCATTTTTATGTTTGGATTATTTATACAAAAGTCATTAAACACTTCAGTTTGAGATTTATCAAGTATATATATATATATATATATATATATATATGATGTTTTAAGAATTGTTTGGGGCCGATACGGATATGCGGGCAAAATAAAACATGCAATCTGTTCCGCGTCGAGGGAAACACTTATTAATATCACGGAATAACAAAAAGGATCCGAAAAATCAGTAACATATAGATAAATCAAATCGTAGCTTAAAAAGTCTCTCTCTGTATATATAGTTGAACAATGCATGCACCGACAATCGACTAAGCTTGTTCTGTGTGTTTTTATGGCGCCGCGTTTTTTGTTGTTTTCACTATTCGAAACGACGTAATAAATTTAATGCGTGTGACATCTTTTTCACCATTTTTCAAACATTTTTTTTTTTTCGGAAAGTACGAATGCTATGGAGATCAATATAGATATTTTAAAAAGACTAGAAAAATAACATGTCTATATTAGAATTTCATTGTCGACAATCAAGTGCAAAACTAAACACAGTTAACTTTAATTACGACTGTGCGCAACGTTTTTGCAAAAAATGAACGTGTGACATTTTATTCACCAAATTTAAAAATTTAGCATCTTTTCTGTTTTTGAGCTTGAACGATTTTGCTTTTGAAATTAATTAATTACAGAAAAACAACATTATACTAGCTATATCATTTTCTCACCTGATGACATCATTTATCCCTTTTTTTGAACTGTTTTCGTTAAACAATGTGTAATGAAACATTTAATTGGATACAAATGCAAACATCATAATATTTCTATGTAATAGGTGGGATAAACTATGAAATAAAAATGGTCGATACGATTCGAAATGGCGTCTCTGACAAGGTCTAAATTAACACAAGTATAATAAATGTTTTCATGACTTCAGAATATCTTTCGATTTACTAGCAATGAAGAATATATAAGAAACCCTACAAAGAGCAATTTTCTTTTTTTTCAAAACGTGAGCAAAAAGAAAATAGCGCCTCAAAAGTAACTATTTGGCATAACAACTTTATTAAAACTATTCATATTATTGATAACTGAAAGAAGATCTACATGCATGATAATCAAAATTTAGTACAGTCTCAATGGGTTTTTCACAGTCCAATGAGCAGTTACATAATGAATGCTTTGCATTTTAATGCTGCTTTCAAGCATTAACATGACCCTTGACATCCTTTCGTACATCCACAGTGGATGAGCTCTTGACATGACATTGCAGCTTCTGCAAGCCCTGACCAGAATGGTACCCACGTACCATCAAGTTTTGCCAACCAAATAAATCTGGTGATGGCATACCACGAATTGCGACTAAACAATTACTCCCTCATAACACTACCTTGGGAAGCTACATGATTTGTATGATGTAGAAGTGCATCTTGTGTTGGTGGAATATTGCCAATCGTTCTTGTCCTCTGTGTGAATATATATTTTCTCCATTCATTCACTGTATGAGATTAACTAGACCGAGCATACAGAAGCACAACATACCGTTCTGTAACTGTTATTACATTTGATATTTCCACTTCATTTGGATTTTCAATAATTTGTACAAATGCATCCGACAGATCTTCATATACGGACTAAGTGCCCCAAGCTGATGTCTTCCCGAAAAGCTGATACTGTGTCATAACCGGTGAAAACATGGACCAGTGGTTGGACTCGATTTCGATGAGTTAAATGAAATATGTAGGAAGTTCTTTCCATTGCCAAAACCTATCCACAACTGTTCAATCTGCAGTCTGTTGAAACAAGACACAAACATTACAACAACATCTGTATCAACTGTTCTGATCAATATTCTGTTATGACCTTTTTCTATTCGGAATCGATATTTAAGGCAAAATACAACATTCTGGTATCTGCCATCTTATGTGAACATTAGCTCAACAATTAATTCATAACTGTGTTCTGCGGTATTTCCAATGGCGTTGGTCTTGTCAGTTACTACGATCTCATTTTCTATGTCAGCTTTGATTATTTTATCAGCGAGAAATTGAACTAACTCAACTATATTATCGTCTAGACGTAAGAAGTTTTGCCAGTTCCCTGAAACATTCGAATCATTTTGAACTCGACTTTGAATACCTTTATACTGATTTCTACGAGTAGACGCGTTTAAGCTATTGTGGTAACTTTTCCTCTTGATTTAATCAGAGACACTTGTTCAATCGACAAGGCATTAGTCTCACATATATACCTTACCAATATCAATTCTGTCAATTCAATTTGCAATGTTACATACCAGGATTTAAAACTAGGAGATCAATTGACCTTTCAAAACACCACTTTTCGAATTCTAGGATTACCTCATCGTCATTCATAAAATCTGTGTACTGTCGGTAAGCGTTTGGCAATAAACGGTAAAGTGTACATGCTGTAACGTGATGATCTCTAAGTGTTTTTGTAACATGAGACGCCTTCAGAAATAAAATCTGCAGTACCGAGTGATGTAAGCTGGGCATTTACTTAAACACTAGTCAAGCCAACAACCAAGGGCTTTCAACGCAGCCATTTTTATGTGTAGGCCACCGAACATCATGACAAAGTTTTCCCCAACATACATCCAAGGCCAGTTCCTTTGTATTAGTTTAAAAAACTGTGAAATAGGTTGGTCAAAGGCAACAACGGAAATTCGAACCTTGATTTAGCTTTGTTACAGCGCTACGAATAAGTTCATTAAATGTCGTATCATTGCAATAGATTTAACTTGCTCGTGAAACAGAGGTAAAGGGGCAGACATTGCTAGTAGTTTATTCCCATCTGACAACGATGAAACATGATAGGCGGACCAGGAATTGATTGTCCCAGTTTCAGCCTTAACACTTGCATTTACCGCAACAGCTTTCAACTATTTGACTTTCACTTTTAATGCAACTGGGAATGAAGACATATCAATTGATAGTTGATAATATACTACTTGGATTGTGGTCAATGTGGTCCACAGCAGGCGAAGTGATAACATTCTGTAGTAGATGAGTAGGGCAAACACTATCCTCCTGCATATAACTACGACAAGTCTGAAGTAGAAATTCCTAGCACTCTGTCTTAGGAAACAGATAGTCCAAGTTTGAAGAAAGTGTATACTAGGTCACAGTTTTATCTAGTCGTACAGTGGATCATGATTCCCATAAAAGCACAAACAGAGGGTTCATCTTCTTTCATGTGACTTTGTACAACTATTCATCAGAAGCTGTGCTATTGTCAATTCCGAATGAGAATTTGAACGATCCCGAATATTGGGTCCGAAACTTCTTATGGATTATTATAGATGGCTTCTTATAAAAAAAAAATCATTAGCATTATAACTAACACTGTGCAAAGTTTCGTGCTTTTACTATAAAGTGGTCAATTATAGTTCTGTAGTTTTACCATAAAGTGACCAATCATACCAATATATAGGACTTAGCCTCTTGACTATTGTCGACCATTTTGAATTTGGCGGCCATTATGGAATTTTTTTAGAAGGCTCCATATCCAGAAATGTTTATAAGCACCAACACTAACCCAGTGCAAAGTTTCATGCTTTTACCATATGATAAAGTAATCAATCATAACAACATATAGGACTAAGCTTCTTGACTATTGGCGGCCATTTTGAATTTTGCGGCCATGATGGAATTTTTTTACATGGCTCTATATCCAAAAATATGTATAAGCATAATAACTAATGCTGTGCAAAGTTTCATGCTTTTACCGTAAAGTGATCAATTGTGCCAATATATTGGACTATCATGCATGTCATAATTTGGTTTAAACATCTCAATGCCAATGTCTAGAAAGACATTGTTTTTGAAAAAGTGGAGTATGAATTATGAACCTCGGAATCAGGATTCAATAGTCTTCACTTTATTTATTTGTTTTCAGAGTTGGTGTTGGCAGAACAATTCGGCTGCCCCGACCCCTTTTTACGTTAATCTAAGAAATGTTGGGATTTGATAAGAGGCATTATGTGGCTCCTGAACATACAAGAAAAGTAATATTAGTCAATTTAAAAAGAAGACGTGGTATGATTGCCAATGAGACATCTCTCCACAAGAGACAATTGACACAGACATTAATAACTATAGGTCACCGTACGGCCCTCAACAATAGTCAGCTATAAAAAGCAAAAAAAAAAAAAATGAACAAATGTAAAACAATTCAAAGAAAGCTAACGGCAATATTTAAGTACAAAATATGAAAATGAAAATAAAAATAAAAATTGAACGAAGAATAAATATGTTACACAGCAACAAACAGCAACCACTGAGCCTTTCAGAGCTATATTTATAATTCTGTTGATATATGAACTTGATGAACCGGCTGATAAAATGTTGAAAATACAAGGTTGAAAGTTCACTAATGATGCCACTTAGACGTGATGTATATATGTGCCAAAATAGACATACAATTTTTAGGGGTTATTGTCTAAATCTAAAGCTGTTTAATGCATATCTAGTAACATCATTTACTCATCCTGCAATTATGCAAGTTATGTGTCTGATCGTACATTTACAACTCAACAGATCAGCTGTTAGTTTAAATTATACGTTGCTTTGCTGTTTATGTATACTATACGTTTGTCGCCCAAAGCAATACTTCTTTGTGTAATTCATGCATCGTACGTATTGTGTGAACTTGCAATAACTATATACATTTTCTCAAAGTCTTGTATTATCGATTTTTTGTGTATTTTTGCATTGATATTTTTTGTGATCATTTTTCATATCATGCTAATCGCTTGAGATAGAAAAAATCGCTAGAAACTAAGCGAACAGGTATCGTTTATAGTTGATGTGTTTCCCTCGGTCCCTCGGATTTAGTTTGTAGCCCGGATTTGTTTTTGTCTCAATTGATTTATGACTTTCGAACAGCGGTATACTACTGTTGCCTTTATTTCCATGTGAATATCATGTACGTCATGGTAAAAATAACGATAAACAGATTATTAATAGTCTTTCAACCTCAAGGATGTTTCTCGGCCACATCTCATCTCAGGGCTATCGCCCTTTGATCAGATTTTGGTTGATAGACATCTTCGCGTTTGAAAAACCATCGATAGTCTATAATTATCTGTTTATGTATGGTTTCACTAGACAATTTTTCTATGTTTTGTTGGTCACCTCCTTAACCGTTTTCCAAATGTTGCCATTGATGTTCTTTAAATTGTTTTCATTTTGTGATGGGAAACCATCGCCCCAATAACTCTTGTTTCTATCAAACCTAAAACGTTTAAAAGTTTGATTTTTATTTGTTGATGAGCTACAGTCTAATTATATGTATGAGCATATCGACCACATACACTACACATGAATTGCTAGTGTCCTTATTTTCCCAAACGAAAGTGGTGTCACTTAACAGTTGATTTGTATATGACCACCCTGAACACATTGGTAATATTTCATCTGTTTATTTTTATCTCAGCACCTTTATTTTCATTTATATTTTCATTCTGGCAGTCCCTAGCGATATGGCTGTATATTCCACAATTAGCGTATTTTGGATCTTTTTACTGACCCTCGTATCTAACCTGTACTTGTCAGCCTTGCAGGAAAATTCATTTACGAGGAATTGATTTTTCCATAGTTTGCATGCGAATAATTCTCAATCCAGATTGTATTATAGGAAAAGCTTTAAAGGTTGAAGAAACAAGTTCTATTACCTTGTCATATTTATGATTTTGTTGAAATTTTCTATCAACAAAATATTGTTTAATTTCTAAGGACATTCTATATATCATAACATCAATAATTCTCGTCTGTTTTATTGTAATGGGCCGGCTGCTTTGGTTATGTGTTCTACTCTTTTAATTTGAAAAGATTTAAAATCATTAAAAATGATCTGTTCATTTTCTGTATCTACACATGTGATAATTTTGATTTATTCTTATATAAATAATATATAATACTAAGAATAATCTAAACTTTAGCGGCTTATAATTGTGTACGCCAGACACGGGTATTGTCTATATTAGACTTATCAGTGACAAAATAGGTTGAATGTCAAATCAAATACGAAGTTTAAAAGCATGAAAAACCGACAATACCTGAAAATTGTGCCCAAGTAAGGCTAACATGGCTAAGGCAATAAATACCTGAGGGGTAGAAAGATCTATGTGTTTTGAATGATTAAGCCTGTAATGAAGACATAAATTTCGGCGTGGTGTTTATACATGTTATATGTTTTTATAAAAACTGGATTTATTTATCGGATAAGTTTGTTTTTTTGAAAATCAAACTAATACAATTTTATGTTGGATATGCATTTAACAATCATTTTTTTGCGTAAAAAAAAGAAAACAATATGATATTTTAAACCCCTTCTGCAATTTAAAACTCCAGCCTCAGGCCACCCAAGACATCTTCACAGGTCCATTTTGAAACTTGCACGCATCTTGAAAAGACTGGACATGAATTCAGTATCATCCATGTCAATTTTTAAAATGCATTAACAAAAATAACGTACTTAAAGGTAAATTAAAAAAGTCCATAAAACCTGACGAGATCAAACGTGAAACTAAAACAATCAGCGGAACGAATGGAAAACAATTGTCATATTTTTCACTTTGGTACTGGTTTTCCGAAGAAAATGGAGGATGAACTTTGAGTAATAGCCAGCTAAACCTCCCATTTGTGTGACAGTTGTATATTTTCTGTTATATTGACAAAATTGAGTGAGCCCCAGACAAACATAAGTTGTTAACGTGACAATAATAGGGATCCAGCAGCCAAAAATGTGAAAACGTACATCACAGACATATATCACAACCGACTAAAAATTTTAAACAAACATACATATAAATCTAACAAAAACACCAACAAAAAAGTTTTGACCGATGAGGAGTATACTGATCACTTGTTCTTTAATGTAGCATGTTTTATTTTTAGGCCCATTTTTCACAAAATATGCCGAATTATATCATTAAACAATAAATATGTGGCGTACGGTACCATTTTTATGGAGGAAAGTATTGTGGATTATTTCGTTTAAACGGGTTTTGATTTTTCATGTGCTATGGTGGTGTAAAGGTTCAACAGACATGCATCCATATTTTTTATTTTCATTTAGAAGTTACATTCTACATAAAGTTCATCTTAAAAAGTTCATGTTTTCTGAATTAAAGGGGATAGAGACTAATTACCAAACAGGAAAACGCTGGGAGAGGGAGTTTTAACTTTAAACATGTTAAAAGAATATACTGGTCCTAATATATAAAAGTAAATAGTGTGAACTGAGGAGAAAATATAAAACTATAATTCCAAGTCGTTTGTCTTGTTTAGTATTAAGTTTAGGAAGATAAGTCATGAATACTCGTAAATGTTTCCTTTTTTGAACCCCGAAATACGTAATGTTCGGTTACCGCTGCTGATGGAACTTGTGATAAGATAGTTTACTAGTGTATTGATATGTTTGATGATTTTAAGAATAAAACCAACTTTTTGAAATGAACTGGGTTGCCAATTATGACGATCTGTTCTGGCCTGTTCCAAATATTTTAGTACACTCCATTATATGCTAGCTACGCCATTTCCTTTGAATCACGATGTGAACTACACCAAAGACCTCGATATATTCAGTTTTCAAAATTAGCTACTCTACAACTGTTCTGCAAAGTATTCCATCACTGTTCAATAGTAACCATGCAAACGTCATGTAATGACAATTATTGTTCATATTAAAGAGACTTTGATGAGAATTGTAAAAAATAGTCATAATAATACAAAAGTAGATAAAAATGGCCTACAAATTTAAAGAATACAAAAATGAAGACCCCCTTTTTTCCGCCCCCTTCCCCCATATATCTTACATGCAATGGTAAACTTATGGTTACAACTGTTCCTATTTAAGAATACATGACACTGACTGCCATATACCACAGAATCTCACCATTTTAACACATAAACCAGCCGACTCGAGCTATTGATAACTCTTGAGACTTGTTAAAAATAATGTTTCGAGTATATATTTTTTAGTGTTTTAAACATGTTACATAAGGGTATAAATAATACTCATCATTTGCGTTGTAAATATATCATGAATAGCATAGGAAGATACAAAGTAAAGTTATAAACAAAAACTGAAGGAATTGCATCAATTCAAAAAGAAGTGAGACCTGGTGATTCGACAAGGTACATGTTATATTCATGTACCAACCGCAATGCAAAACCGCAATCACTCAAAATGTCCGATTCAGGAATAGGAGACAATCGGTAAAAAAACCATATCAGATGACTTTTCTAAAGATCGCAAACATACGTCGTTATTGAGTCGAAAAACAAACTCATCGTTATCGGTCATTATAAAAATAAAGACTTCTTGGAATAATTTACTTAACAGTGTTTCATAAAAAAAATATGGAGAAACAAATATCGTGTTTTTAGAAAGGGACATTTTACTTTGAAAGAAACATTTTGTTTTAAAAAACTGAAAACATCCAGATGCAGCATTTTTTGTATTTACTTCATATGTGTTACGTTTGAAGGACGTATTTTCCATCAGGCAATATGTATTCCTACTAGAACTAAATATTTTCATCTTATTGTCCACTTTATTCATCTGAAATATGCATCTCATTAAAAATGAAAAGGAGCTAGCATTATCCTTTAATTTTACCTTCTACTGTATTTCTGTATTACTCACTAAAATATTCAAAATATTGTGACTATGTGAATTGCATCATTTCCCAACGAATTTTTCTATCGATTGGAAGAACCCCAGATACAGGTAAGTCTGTCTTATATCTTGACTGTCATCTAGAAATTAACAATACAGGTCGGCGGAGAATCAACATTCACGACAAAAGAGATAAGGTCAGTTTTCGCATTGTGAATTTGTTATTTCTATGTTGATACATTTTAGCATCGCGTGCGTAAGGCACATATACTTTCAAGTTGATACGATACTCCATAATATAAATTGAGTTTCCTATCATGAATTCCTTGATAGAGAGATGATGACTACAAGGAAGTAATTGAACAAAAAGTTCCTATCGGTAAAGTTGAAGTCATTCCTTCAAAAGTTTAAGGGACACAATCATGAGGTTGTTGACTGTTCTGGGATATCATTGTCACAGATGGCCACGGTTATGTTCCAATTGTCGTAGCTAAAATCCTTTCTTCTTTTCCTCGAATGAGACATCACCGAATAAGAGTGTACATACCACAATGTACCGAGGGCAACTGAACTGGTGCCACATGTGGAGGAAGATTTGCCTCCCATTCCGGAAATCCTACGATATCCCTGGTTTTTGTTTGGGTCCGTGTAAACATTGCTTAGTCTTTACTGTTATATGTAATGTTTTGTTGATTGTTATTGTATGTATGTAGTTTTCCGTTTCTTGTCGACTTACGATTTGTTATTATCCTTTTGAAATCTCTTGCCACCTTTTAAAAAGCGTTCTTTAAACGTTCATTGAAAAAGAAATATTCGCACAGTTTAAGTTTCATTACATTTTATTTTGAAATGAAACATTCCTTTAAAGTTTCAAAAGTACAAAAACTGGACAGCAAGTTAATATATGATTAATAGTGTATAGCGGTATATGAAAATTAAAACATTAATCCTTTCCGTATAAGAATGAATAGTTTTTAAATTGTTTATATATTGTGTATGCTATTGAAAGAACTCATACAAATACAAGTAAAATCCTCAAGATTTCAAATTCAAGCTGCCATTAAGAATATGTGTAAGCTAAAATAGAGGCGAAAGATAACGAAGGGACATTAAAACTAATAAGTCGAAAATAAACTGAAAACGCCATGGCTTAAAAAGAAAGATCAACAGACAACAGTACACAACACACAACATCGAAAACTAAAAACTGAGCAACACGAGCCCCACTAAAAACTTGGGGTGATCTCAGGTGCTCAAAGTGCTAACTTATTTTCCTACTCCAGTTTATGTGGTATACGAGTGTTCGGTGATCTTGGATCGGGAATGAAAATCTAAGGTCTATATTATTAGACATTTTCGAAAAGTCATCTACACGGACACTTATACCGACACCGATACCTACACTGACTAAAAAATAGAGGGACCGTATCAAAATGTCAAAATACGCTAAATGAATTTAATTTAACATTTATAACTATATAAACGAGGTAAATTATATTCAAAATTAAAACGCATATATTTTAATATGGTGACCCTGAAAACAGGATGGATATCCCATAGAAGAAAAAGACTCCCCAGAGGTAGAAAAAAATATAAATTCATTATTCGTTGGTTTTCTATAATTTTAAATTCAAAATCTGAGCTAGAAACACAAAGTGTTCTCGTCAGTTTTGGAATTCTTTTAGAGATGATTTGTGATATTCCAACTGTTTTCTTCTATTTGTCGAATTATACTGATTGATCTTTTTCAAGGAGTAAATTACATTTCATGTAGTTTCTAGGGTAAAATAACCAAAATGGGTATTCATCTTATCAAAAAGAAAATCGGGTACACCTTTTTACGTTCAAGCGTGTTTGAGTTGACTGTTTTGTCCTGAATACTTATAAAGCAAAAAAATTGGACAGAGTAGGTGTGTTTGAATAAAATAAGAAAAGCTTCGTGCTATTTCAAATGTTTAAACTGGTAGTGTATTTCTTAGTTGTATTTTGTTTTACTTTCGTTCACTCATTTTTAGTGAAAAATTTAGGCATATTAATTATTTTATTTATGAAATGTATAAAAAAAAAGTGGAACAAATGTTGTTCACTAACTCCTCCTTGGATTTATACAAAAAGTCAATGACTTTATAAGTGGATCTTAAAAATGCATAACTGAGAAAAGAAAAAAAAAAACATTTGAGTGTGTGTAATGGAGGTTAATTATTCTTCAACCTCTGCAAATGTTTAGTCTGCCCTTCCACATAATACTTAAATAGAATTTTTAAATGTTTTTATTTACTTTCAAAATTTCCCCCTGACAACAAACCAGACAATAGTTTTTAGTTGACAAAAAGGCCTAAAAGTACATGAGATGCTTTATAGCTAGTAGATACATTTGTTTTTTTTAAAACACAACTGTCCATGTGAGGATCGTAATTATGCCAAGTGGATAAATTTATCGGTTTTCAAGAGCTGAGTTGACAGCGCGGGTCATCCCTACAATGGCTTTTATTTTCACGATTGAAAAAAATAGTCGTTGTTATTGAGAGATGATTTTGACGTAGTAGAATCCTGACTTTCTGTGGAAAGTTCTACTAATTTACACAAAGCCTTCCCCCTTTTTAAAAAAATATAATATGAAGATCGGTCAATTCTAAGCTTATGAGCAAAGCCAATAAATCAACAAATCATTGAAAATATTTTTTTATACAGTATTTAAAGTGTAAGTTATATATATATATATTTTTAAAATGCCTGTGCTCATGAGATGACCCCACCTAAAAAGGTTACCTGTTGTCCTAGGCATAGGTGTAAGCGTCAGTGTCGATACGTTTTCGAAAATGTCTATTATTAACTGATCATGAAACAGAAATTAAATTTAAAGGAATATGCTGGAATTTTGTTCAAATGAAGATGTTATAATTATTCAACCATTCATCCATATTTACAAAACAGAAAATCGTCTTATAATTCATTGTGCATTATCTATTTTTGGTATGTAGCAAGACTTTGGTTTACATATATTACGGTTAACCATTGGGCCAATGGTAACAATATATTTTTAAAACAGTATTCATGATATCAATGGAAGACGCATTGTTATGATATTCTTATTCAGGGTTAGGCGCCCGCTAATATGTTTAACCCCGCCACATTCTGTATGTGCCTGTCCCAAGTGAAGAGCCTGTAATTCAGTGGCAGTTGTTTGTTGCTGTATACCATAATTGTATTTCGTTCATTATTGTTTTACACAAATCAGGCCGTTAGTTTTCTCGTTTGAATTGTTTTACATTTGTCATTTCGGTGCCTTTTATAGCTGATAATGCGGTAGACTTTAGCTCATTGTTGAAGGCCCTACGGTGATCTATATTTGTTAATTTCTATGTCATCTAGTGAAGAGTTTTCTCATTGGCATTTATACCGCATCTTCTAGTTTTTATAAGATGATATGTTGTTTGTAGGAATTTAATCCAAGACAAATTGCAGGAACATTTATATTGTTTGTGTGATTGTTCTGGTTGTTTATTGATATTTTCGAGAAGCTGGAACATTATAAAATTACCATTGCACTCATGTTTGTCCTAATGCTGAGGAATAAAACTTTAAGGTCTGCTAACGCAATATAAATGTTCTTGCAATCGATGAAAAAATCACATTCTTTGTGTCCTACATGAGGAACCATACCCACCTTTCGGTAACATTACTTATCAACAGCAAAAAAATAATGCTATGAATCACAATTGATGACAGTTCTAAGTCTGACTTGTTTACATTCTATTTAGTAGAAAACGTGTATCCTTAAATTGCAGATATTTTTGCTTCAAATTAATCAATTATTTTCTGGTAAAATTAACGAAAAGAGGTGGTAATCAGAGCCATCATTTGACCCCTGAAATTGCATTGCATAATACAATCCTTTAATATTTTGAAATATATGAAACAAACAATTATCATATTTACTTAGAAGCACAATTGTTTATACATCTTTTCTTATTAAAAGATAATACAGAACAAATTAATATAGATTGTTGTTTCTAATGAGTTTTCCACATGTGTATCCACTTATTCTGAGAATCAAATTATGAATACGTTTTTTTCTATTGGAATACCCGTTTCTTAACATGACTTTGTGGTATACGATTATTTACTTTAAGTCAATTTATATCACGAACTGTCAGAGCTCGCTACATGTAAGTGCTATCCTAGTGGAATCATCCCAGATAAAATAATGAGTTGTGATATGATCACAAATTAGAAAACCATTAACCAAGGCCTAGAGATCAAGGATGTAAAGAACAACACAAAGTGATATGGCCTTTCCACAATAATTTAGCAAAACCATATACCATTTAGTAAAATGTAAAAAAAAAACTAAAGAATGGCAAATGGAGAAATTTTTAAGACGGAAAATCAAAAGCCTGCTTTTTTTATTCTTTTTAATAGATGTGTCAAGAGGGCACATTATGCATATTAAAATTTATGCAAGAAGGAGTGAAACAATTACATGATTTATTAAGAAAATATCTTATTAATAGTTAGTAGTATTGCCGTGTAGGAAAACTTGTACGAGGATATCATAAACGTTGTGTTATATATGACCCAGAAAACTTTGAATATCAATTAGTAGTTTTTTTTTTTTGTTTTTTGTTTTTTGTTTTTTGTTTTGTCTATACCATAATTATTGTAACGTTTTCAGTAAATCAATACAAGCATAGTCAAGATAGTGCGCGAAAACTAAACCAATTGCATTTAATTAGATGGATAAAGTCCCGTAACTGAGGATAGACAGACATACAAAATCAAAATCAAAAGGGATTTCTATCATCGATTCAAATAATACATAAAAGTTACATGATGTTTGATCGAAGCATTCTCTTGCTTTTGTACCACATGTGAACAGATGGACAAACCAGTTTTTATCCGACGAACGTCAGTATACCATTATAAGCCCCGTTGATGAAAGAAGAATAAAAAACCCACCAAGAAACAGTTATGGCTGACAGTAACAAACAATAATATGTATATATGTATCCGTTTTATTTTTTTAATTCCATTTATGAACAGACTGAAATAATTCAGTGAAAAGTAATTTAATCTCCTTCACACTATCCTACAACTGCAGGTATTACCAAATGTTTATTTTTTCCGTTACCGAAAATCTGTTCTCTTAGAAATAAACCATATAATTTTATAAAGTCACTGCCGGATATAAGAGACGTCTTTTGAAAAATTCATGATACTCTTACATTTAGTTTCCCAAACTCTGAGTTACACGTGAGTGCTTTTGATTGATAGTATCAGCTGAGATTTTTCTATGAACTATACTACTCAGTCATAGTATTTACTATATGAAAAAAGAAATATATTAACGTCATGTGGTCCGAGCTACCTTTGGACCGAATTATTCCATCAATATTTACGTTCGTCAGCAGTTAAGTTCAAGACGGCTACAAGAGGTGCTATCTTATGAATGGCGGAAAAGAAGAAGATCAGCAAAGACTTGCCTTAGTCATGTTGGTTATCACTTTTTGCCTACATCACTTCTAAAATCCGCCATGTTTTCATTTCCAACTCTCAATTTTGGTCATGGATTAGGACTAGAAGATTTACATTACATACAGATCTTCATATTTTGTACTTATAGACATTTACCTAATCGCTATTATATGATGCTTTTTAAAAATGGTCGTTAGATTTTCTTAAGCTGTAACACGGCGAGTGTTTCTACTGACCAATAACTGGTAATCATTCCGAAGCAGCAGAGTTCATTCCCTTTATTTGTTCGATTGGAGTTGTTCATCATTTGGTTTTCTGAGTAGTGTTTTATGGACTGTTGTTTGGTTTGTCCGTTTTGACCTTGGTGTTGTCTTTTTATCCTTCAACGTATGGTTTTTGATTGCCCCGTTGGCATCTCCTGGCCAGAACCCAGTTTTTTATCGACCATTATTTAAAACGTGTAAAAGAACAACGAAAAAATTTAATGTCCAAAGTACCCGAAGAAGGTTACTCCATACACATTCGTCATAGCCAATGGTCTGAAATTCAATGACACCGAGAAGAAAATCAACTGAAAACACGGGTACAAATAAACAAACTTCCACAACGTCATGCGTTTCTCAGACTGTTAAAGACGTCTTTACACTAAATCAGTTGGATGTGTACTGGTTTATACTTTAGTCTTGGAGACCCTTTTTTATTCATTAGTTGTAATTGGCTTTTAACTAGCTTTCAGTAACTGCGAGTACTCTTATTTCAGTGATTTGTTTCTATGTTTTATATGTTAGTTGTTTTTTGTGCCTCGTACCGATCTTTTGAGTTAAACCAATTGCTACTAATTTTTATAGTTTGTTCTAATGGTGTGCTGTTACACCACTGTGCCAAGTTAGTGGAGGGTTGAGCGCACACAAACATGTTTAACCCAGCAACTATTTTTATGTGCCTGTCCCAAGTCAGGATCCTGTAGTTCAGTGGTTGTCGTAGGTTTATGTCTTTCATATTTGTTATTCGTAAACTGTTTTGTTATTAATTAGATTGTTGGTGTATATCGTTTGAATTGTTTGACATTTTTCATGTCGGGGCCTTTTATAGACGACTATACGATATGAGTTTTTCTCATTGAAGGCCGTAAGGTTGCCCATAATTGCCCACATCCACTTCATTTGAACTTTGGTGGATATTTGTCTCATTGGCAATCATACTCCATCTGCTTTTTTATATTGATAATATATAAAAGAATGCTTGCAATTATTGAAAGCAAGCTGAACGCACTTTATTCGCTAACATATAATCAATGCCGTCAATGTCATTTATCTAACTATGACATGGATTGCCTTACACGTATTTGAAATTGAATTCAACCTGTTGTACAATAGATTATTTAATTATTATGTTTTACTTGAGAATACAGCGTTATGTTATTCACTCGGATTTATATTTAATAGGGAATATTCTGACCACAGCAAAACAATAATAGCCGTAAATAAACAAAGAATAGTAGCTTAATATATTGTTTTATTCATAGAAAATATATAATATAGTTGCTTAATTTGAAAAAGTATGATATACACAGTTTGAATATATGTTAAAAAATCACACTCAGTACTTTACTTTCAGGTTAGCTAAATGAATCATAATATATAGAAAGCAATGATCCAATTATTTATAAAACTACTTTTTCCAAACTTAATACATTGAGCAGTTTTGGGAAAGAGTAAATAATGCAATATGGTAGTAAAATAATAAGAAAACAATATGCTGTAAAAGTGATAAAATGTTTCAGAGTACGCAAAAGAAAGGCAAAATTCCTCATAATTTCAGAATGTGTCGTTTGATGTATAAACAGTTCCTTCTATTAAACAAGCATTTGTAAACTAATGACTAAAACATACTATAACACAAACAGGAGGATTGCTTGCATTCTTTTCTTAAGCTGGTAGTTGTTTCATTGACATCTGAGCAATTAAAAATCTAAATATCTTATTTATTCGAGTATGGAAAATACTGTGGAAGAGCTGTTTATTTACTTCAAGAAATATTTTGGAGGGTAAAACATATATTTATTAATGAGATATACATGTACGAAAAATGTAACGACTATTGTTTCTGTGAAATTTTAGGAATACAAGTTCAAAATGATTTTATTGATCTACTTGAGATTGCTAAACATAACATAAAGGTAAATGTACTGCTACAATAATGAAGTTGCCTAGTTACAAAAAAAGATATCACTAGTGACTAAAACAGACGAAATCCTGCAAAACTAGAATAAGAATCAATGGTACAGACTGTTTCCCTGTAGCCATGGTTCTTAGCCCATACTTTGTTTCCCTTTTCAAGATATATAGTGACAAACGTGGTATCTCCAAGTTGCAATTCCGGACCTGAATTAGCGAAAGCGGTTGCCAAACTATCACCATCCTTTATGATATCGACCCAGCAGGTTTTACCTTGGTTAGATCGAATATTAAGCATGAACACATACATGCCACATCCAGGCGCGATAAACTCTCCAGTCTTTGGATTGAAGCTCTCTGTACTATCAAAGACCTTTGAATTGAACTTGACCGTACCACCAGTAGGAATTGTTCCTGTATCTTCAGAAATTCGATAAGTAAATGCTACATTTAATGGTGCTGAAAGTAGAAGGTGTTTCTGTTAATGTTGGAAATGAATATTTTCTTGATAATTATTATGAATTAAAAGAGAAATTCAGTTTACGATATGATATGTTCTATTGTTTCCATTACTTTCTTATCAAGAACAAAAGTCACGAAGCTTTATGACGAAAAAAGACATAAAACGTATACTCTAGTTCTTTAAATTTTCTATTGATGAATTAAGAAATAATAATGAAGCTCATTTTCCAAGTCCCCCGGAAAATTGACTTAAATGAACTATGGTATTCTTTTTATGTAACATATGGTCAAATAGCGTCATCGTTTTCAATTATTTATTCCTTCTTTTGTTTTCCTATATTTGGGTTTGAATATTCCCGAGGTAAATCCATAAAATCGCTTCGGGCGCATGTTATTTTCGTTGATAGGCAATGAGTCAATACCAATTCATGTAGACTGTAAGTTTTCTATGCTGTCATACCTCAGTCGTCAATGCTTTAGTACTGATATGATTTATAGCCTGTATTTATTCTCCGTTGATAAATTAAGATATAAATATTAAACTAAGATTCCAACTTCCTGGGGCAAACTTGACCTAAGATGAATTTGGCGATTCTTGTATGTCCCATTTGGATTTATAGCTCTTTCATTTTATAAATGCATATATCTTTTGGTTTTCAAATTTATGAATTTTAGCGTTTCTGATGAAGTTCTACCGTTAAAGCATTGGTCGCATATTCGGTCGAATAAGATTTATAAGTGTTACTTTCGTTTCAAGTAACCAACAAAACTCAACAAAGAGACCAGGTTTATAATTTAGACGCGAGTTTTGTCTATATAAGATTCAATACTGGTGCATACATCAAAATACTTAGAAGGCCAAATAAAAATAAACGAAAATGAAGAGCATTGGAAACCTACAATTCGAAAAAGTTATGGAAAACCTGTGTCGACTGACTATAGATAGAGAAAAACATTAGACGATACCAATCAAATTTGATTCCGCTATTTTTGGCTAGGCATAGAGGTGATGAACGTATCCTATTTGTTGACAAGAAATGATTCCCTTCATGATATGCTATTTATTTTCAAATCTTCGTTTCGAAACAACAAATGAGCAGACCATTCATAATTTTGCAATTAGGTCGGGCAGTTATACATTATCTGCTAGGAAAATGTCATTTATGAAAGGTACATTACCCTATCACTTAGAAGCGAACATCATCAATCGCCAAATAAGAATAAGAATGACAAAATATATATTTAGACTTACGGCTTTCACTTGCAACACGCTTTAACGAATCCACTTGATTGTCCGAGTCTAAGTTATCTAAGTCAGACCTTCCTGCAATTGAAAATAGAACATAAGCTTCAACAAATTAAGTATTGAGTCAGAATTATCCTCAAACATAGATTGATTAACATTCATTTTCTGAATAATGATATTTTTGTTTTGATCGAAGAATGAACACCACATAATTCAGAATAAGGTTGGCGACACAAACATTATACAGATCAAAAATGACTAAAACATGATAAATTGTATGATCAAATGTATATCAGAAATGTTTACCGCTGATCTCCAAATGTCCGTTTGCTATTGAAATGTGATATGGTTGCTGTCCTAATTGCGTATAACTGAGACTATTTTTAATGCAAAACACTATAATCACCATTAATAAAAGTCGCCGTGCTACCAGACTCTTGTTCATTTTATTTTCTAGGAAAGGTCAGTCAACATTTTATGACTTTGGGGACACGCAGGTAAAACCATTTGTATATCCGGATTGACATTTATCGAGTATAATCAGTGCAACAGTAAATAAATCGATACAACTTGTCGGGCAAGATTGATTACAGGATGATAATCCATGTCCATCAATTTTGTCAATGGGGTTGTCCAAATATGGAGGCAAAAAAAAAAACGATACGCTTTGTAGACTAAATGAATAGGGCAAAAGAAATAATTAAATGAACTTTACTTACTGGTTTCCTTAACTGGTTGCCATCCAATCATTTTTGAAAGTATAAACATATATACAACAAGAGGTCGAATGTTTATAAAGACGCTAAGACCGGAGGCAAACCCTGTTACAGGTAAATTGCAACAGGAATAATAGAAAAGAATGATACAGTTAACTTTTATTATTGTTTTTCTTTTTCGGTCATTTTGCTAGTGCCAACCAACACTTTTATGACATTGTTGACAACTTCAAGTAAAATCAATTAGAATTCCAATACTGATATATCCAGAATGTTCAGATCAATCTGTGATTAAACCCTATATGAAATTATCCTGCAAGATTGAATAACAATGATTATCTATGGCGGCAAAAATAACGTACTTTTTAAAGGCAAAATAAATAAAGGAAACCAAATTATTTTAAATGAACTTTACTTACTGGTTTCCTTAACTGGTTGCCATCCAACCCCTCCTGAAAGTATATGCATAGATACAACAAGAGCGTTGAATGTTTATAAAGTCGCTCAGACAGGAGGGGAAAACTGTTACGAGTAAATTGCAATATGAATAATACAAAAGTATTAAATGGCAAAACGAAGAAAAACAATTTACAAGTTTTACTTTTTAGACATTTTGCTTGTTCCAATCAACACTTTTACCACACTGTCGACAACTGCAAGTTAAATCACTTAGAATACCAATACTGATATATATATTCAGAATGTTCAGATTAATCTGTGATTAAATCTATATGAAATAATCCTGCAAGATAGAATAACATTGATAATCTATGTCAATCATTTAAGTTTATGAAGTTGGCTTAATAAAGGCGGCAACAATAAGGTACGTTTGAAAGGCAAAATGAATAAAGCAAACCGAATAATGTCGAATGAACTTAACTTACTGTTTTCCTTAACTGGTATCCATCCGACCCTTCCTGAAATTATACACATAGATACAACAAGAGCGTTGAATGTTTATAAAGTCGCTCAAACAGGAGACAAACCCTGTTACAGGTAAATTGCAACAGGAATAATACAGAAGTATTAAATGGAAAAAACAAAGAAAAACAATTTACAATTTTTACTTTTCGGTCATTTTGCTAGTTCCAATCAACACTTTTATGACACTGTTGACAACTGCAAGTTAAATCAATTAGAATACCACTTTTGATATATATTTAGAATGTACAGTTCAATCTATGATTTAATCTATAGGAAATTGTCCTCCAAGATGGAATAACATTTATAATCTATGTCAATCATTTTAGTCCGTGGAGTCGGCTAAATAAAGAAGGGAAATATAAGGTTTGTTTTAAAGGCAAAATGAATAAAGTAAACCAAATAATCTTAAATGAACTTTACTTACTGGTTTCCTTAACTGGTTGCCATCCAATCATTCCTGAAAGTAAATACATTGTTAACAACAAGAGTGTTGTATGTTCATTGAGTTGCTTGAAAGTAGATAAAAAGCAGATATGCATAAAAGGCAAAACGAAGAAATACAAAAGGAATTATATGATTAACTTATTTTACTGCTGTTTTATTTGGCCATGTGTTTCTAATATTCCTGAAAAGATATTCATAAATATGATTGGAGACTGAAATTTACAGTTTAATATTTCTATTCATATTATCAAATAAAGTACCATTAAGTTACCCATTTGAAATTTAGAATTAAAAGGGAAAAAAAGTACCAAAAGGACATTCAAACTTATTAGTCGATTACAATCTGACCAGGCCATGACAAAAAATATATTTTATTAATGCAAACCACTATCATTGATATTAATAAAAGAACCAAGTTCCGTGGTTTTTTTTAAAGAAAGTATCAGTTCTGCATGTTGTTGACGTAAGAAGAAAGTAAAATCAATTATAATGCCAGGATTGACATCTATTGAATATGTTCCGTTTAATCTGTGGTTAAACCTACACAAAATTGTCGGGCAAGACGGAACATCATCCATTATTTCTTCCATTGAATCGTCCAAATGATACCGGCACAAATCATTTGTCTTAAGGACAAAATGAATAAGACACAATAAAAATAAAATGAAGTTTACTTACGGTTTTCCTTAACTGGTTGCGACTCCATGCTGTCCATCTCTCCTGAAAGTAAAAAGGGTTGTATATCCCAGGTATATTAGAACTGTTAACTACTGATGTCCAAATGTCCGTTCGCTTTTAAAATTTGAAGATGTTGCTGTCTTAATGGTCATTAACATCTTTTCAAAATGTTTCGTTCAATCTTTGGCTAAATCTATAAAACATTGTCGGGCAAGATGGAACATAATTTCTTCCGATGCTGTCCATCATTCATGAAAGTAAAATTCATAAATGCAAGAAAACGGTATTATATCTATGGAATTGCTAAAAGAAGGTACAATCAGATGCACGTAAACGGCAGTAGGAATAAATTAAAAGAATAATATTTTTACTTAACTTACTGTTTTTTTTAACGGCAGCAATAGTGCTTCCAACATTCCTGAAAAGAAATTGAAAAATATGAATTGTAGATTTAAATCTTGGGTTTAATGATCTTATTGATTTTGATTAGATAAATACCGTAGTGTCACCCTTTGAAATCTTAAAATAAGGTATAACTGTCGAAAAGACAGACGAAAGAGGAAAAGAACATAGCAACCAGAAAACATTAGTGGTCAGCCGCGATAATGAGGAATTTTTTCTTGAAATGTCCTATGGAGTCCTAAAATTACTTCTGATCACCTTTGTTTGAGCAACAACAAAAAAAAAAAAATAAAAATAAAGAAATGTTTTCAATAAACTGTTTTCATTTCTGAATTAATTTATTCTTAATTTATTCAATTATAGTTTTCCCTTTTCCGTATTTTTTCAGCGTTGGTCACTTTACCTCTGAAAAAGATTTAATCCTAATAGGTCAGCTGATAGCCATTGTGTATAGGTAATCGGTAGTCACCCTGGCGCCTCAACAAAATATTATCGAATACTCTGTAGCCAAAGTAATACTATAAATGCAGTGGGAAACACAGAAAGGCCAAATGTAAAACCGGGCCCAAGGAAGAAGTAACAAAAAGTATTATTTTTTATTCATTAGAAAATACTCATGTTAAAGTATCGGTCTTGGAAAATTATTTAGAATTTACCCACATAACAATGTAGCACATGAAATTATATCTGGTTTCAAATATGGTTTTTCATTGATATATTTTGGCTCTAGGGAAGTAAGGGAGAGTTCCAATTTATAAAGTGAATTACAGCTACCCAACATTTGGTTGCATTGCTGGTCCTTTCAGATATCCGCCTTTTCCCACACTTCAGGTATTACCAATTGGGCTAGTGCCAAAAAAGGATGGGGATTTTAGACTTATTCAACATTTATCCTATCCTGAGAATAATTCAATAAATGATTTTATTGATAAAGATCATTGTTCAGTGCAGTACAGTTCAGTGGACGAAGCAGCATGTTTGATTAATAGACACACAACATTTGCATGTTTAATTCAGTGTGATGTAAAAGTGGCTTTTCGCTTGTTGCCAATTGCCCCGCAGGATTTTGACTTGTTAGGGTCTACAGATGGGTAACTCTGGGACCTCCTCCACCTCATCTTATAGAGTATACATTATTATAAAATGTATGTGTAATTAGAATGATTGTTTTTGTATAAGTTGTAAAAGTTATAAATGAAAAACAGAGGATGGAACCTCTACACAAATGAGTATAATATACAGAAAGTCTGTAGTATTTTAATTTTGGTATTTGTGAATTACAATTAACAACAGACAAAGAGAGACAACTCTAGAACAATTTTTAATCACTTTGTGATTAAAGGAAGGACTTCAACATAGTTTAGAAAATA
The DNA here is from genome assembly GCA_017311375.1 of Mytilus coruscus. Lineage (NCBI taxonomy): Eukaryota > Metazoa > Mollusca > Bivalvia > Mytilida > Mytilidae > Mytilus > Mytilus coruscus. The sequence continues at coordinate 16,177,182 of CM029606.1, read as the reverse complement.
CGTCAACAAGTCTTGATCATTGTTCTTCATCTCATTGTTATTCGTTCAGTATTAATATAGGGTCTTCTTCTATGAGTATTGCATTTAAACTGTTTTCGTTTTCATTTCTGAATTAATTTATTCAATTATAGTTTTTCCTTTTCCGTATTTTGTCAGCGTTGGTCACTTTACCTCTTAAAAAGATTTAATCCTTCAGTGTCATATAAAAATATTTTTTTTAGAGAGAGGCGAAACATACCAAACTGATAATCGAAATCATACATTGAAAAAAAACTGACAATGCAATGAATAAAACAAACGAAAAATTACAAACAACAGTGTAGAAAACACAACATAGAAAAATTTAGACTGAGAGGCACGGTCGCCAAGAAAAAAGGAAACAGACAATTGTGACGAAATAGATCAGCCATAGAAGGGCTGTTCTTTTCACCTGTTAACAAAAAAGTAAAATAACAAAATTACAAAACTGCAAGGAAAATTCTAAACGGAAAGTCTCATATCAAATGGCAAAACCGAAAGCTAAAACGAATCAAACGAATGAACACAATTGTCATTGTCATGATAAAATACAGGCATTTCCTTATATAAAAATGATGAATTAAACCTGGTATTATAGCTAGATCAATTTATCAATTGTTTGATCTGACTTTTTTTAATCTTCATTCATTCACACAATATATCGGATTTCATAGATCAATATGAAACAATATTTATTTCATTTTAATCTATCGAAAGTAGTTTAGTGTTATTGCGCATAGAATGTCTTATTGCTGCATTCATTTATTCGTTGCTCAATGTAAATACCTAATTTCATTGTTTCAATCCTTCCAACTTGTGTCAATGTTTACCTTGTTGAATAAGCGCATGTACTTTTGTTCTTATGAAGTAAATTACATACAAATACGTCAAGCAACAAAACAACCATAGTCTACACTTTCGTTCTTATGGAGTAACATACCTTCAAATACGACAAGCAACAAAACAACCATAGTCTACACTTTCGTTCTTATGGAGTAACTTACCTTCAAATACGACAAGCAACAAAACAACCATAGTCTGCACTTTCGTTCTTATGGAGTAACTAACCTACAAATACGACAAGCAACAAAACAACCATAGTCTGCACTTTCGTTCTTATGGAGTAACTTACCTTCAAATACGACAAGCAACAAACCAACCATAGTCTGCACTTTCGTTCTTATGGAGTAACTTACCTACAAATACGACAAGCAACAAAACCATAGTCTGCACTTTCGTTCTTATGGAGTATCTTACCTACAAATACGACAAGCAACAAAACCATAGTCTGCACTTTTGTTTTAAACATCTTTAATTTGCTGTTTGAAGGTTTTGCTGAAAAATAATGAGACATAACTTAATATATAGACCATTCTTGTAATACATTGTTTTCTGAAAGTTGACTCTGAAACTATTGTTTTATCAAGTCATTCCTCTTACTGCGAACTATAACTGGTTCACTGCAGTATAAGAAACATATGCATTTTGGTTTTGATTACAATGCATAACTTCCGTAACTGTCTATTCCTTTCCCATGTGCTTCTAGCGAAATCATAATGAATACATGCAAAATTAGTATATTTAACTAAATTTATGATTTAAGATTACACACCTCCTTTCTTTGCTTCCAGAAAAAGTATTTTGGAATCCCATATAATCTCACCTTAAATAGATCTTTGTTTCTAGGCTATATATCTTGGATGTACAATTCACATAAATTCTTATTTTCCGAGAAAAAGGAAGACAACAATTCCTTTATAATCTTTGATTTAACACAGAAATAACTTTTGAGAGAGGAAAGGGTATATTATATCACGGTTTTGTCATATAATTTTCAATTAAATAATCATAAATTTTCTAACTTACATCGTTCGGATGTTCATATGACGTAAATCTATAAGACATTAGTACTCATAATTTTGAAATTTGTCTTACATATTTGCATTTGAGCTTCAAACTTCTTGCATTTAGTCCAAAAAAAAAAATGCTAAAAGATATATGAGCCAAGGATTTTCTAAAACTTATCACAAGATGTGTGTTTGCAAATCTGCTAATGTTTGTTACATATCTTTCCCGGGTAATGGCTTGAATAATAGCTATTTTGACAGACACATACTTAAATTTTGCGCATTTCATGACTTTATGCCGATATCACATGTGACCTGTTTACACTAAGAGGATCAATTTTAAATTAACCAGTTCATTTATAAATAACATCAACATAGTTTTAAAACGTTTAAATAATTTTATTTTGATATAATTTCAGGATTCAAATAACGGCTCTTATCATACCTCATGCTTTCTTAATTGAAGACTAATTATTTTTTTCAACCAGTTTGAAAGTTAAATAATAAAATTAGTTTCGGGTATATGTACTTTTTTATTATTGTTTATACATTAAAATCATTGATTGCCAATGAAACAACAATCCTACAGAATTTGGCTATACATTTCCTATTGGTCATATAACTACTGACGTTCTACGCATTCATACATCTTTCGTTTTCAAATATTTCTGTTTGAGCATTACTAGTGAAAGTAAATCTCATTCGGTGATGCAACAAAAGAGGAAAAGAGAACGGGATTTTTTTGTTCCGACCATTGGAACATATCCGTGGTCACAGATGTTTCATAATGGTCAACCAACTTGTGATCACGTTCGTAAAACTAACGAAGGCACAACTTCAACTTCAGCACTTGGAACCCTAGAATCTTTAACTTCCCCGTGAGCAGCAGCTCTCTATCAAAGAATTCATGAAGAATAGCGAGCTCTGGAAAATCGTATTCACTTGACGATATATGATCTATGTACAGGCGCTGCTGGAATGTTGCTACATAAAAATGGAAAGTCCACACAATAGCTATTTCTTTTCGTTGTTTGGAACTGTACAGTTGTTTAATATTCTAACCAACGATTACAACATATCTTAAGGGCCTACCATACAGTTTTGATACCATGGTGATTTTTTTACGACAATTTGCATACAGGCTTTTTTTTACCAAGTCAATTCAAATATATGATAAAAAAATATATACCTTCATGTGCTACTTATAGAGATAAATGGGGTCATTTTTTTTTGTAAAAACATTGAGAATGTCTTCTTTTCATAATTTCATTTATAACTAACAATTCTTTGTAAACAATTCATTTTCATTAAATTTTAATGATTTAAAAAAAAAACGCATTTTTTTCTGTTTGTTTATCTAATTGAAAAAATTAATAGGGGATTTTTTTATAAAAGTTGGTACAAATTATCTTCATACATAATCAAGCAAAATCTCATTTAAACAAAAGTGGTATCCATTTACTATTTTTTATCTTTTCCCGATATGTTACAGTTTGAAGTAGAGAAAATAACATTTTACGTTTGCAACGTCACTATATCCCCTGTAACGAAATAACGTAAATCGTATGCCTTTAATATTTAACAAACAACACTAAATTATCATAATGAGATAAATATTCTTTTCATATCAATGAAAGAATTATGTTATCATAAGTATACTAATTTGAAATGTGAATATCAAATATCATACAAGGGCTAGAAAATATTTTAAAAACTTACTGTAAATTGAATTTTTGGACAATCTTCCTCCCCTTTTCTCCAAATGCAAATTCTTCTGTATTACAGCGCTATTTATACTAACACATATCAATAAGAAAACGCCCATAACTCAAATAACCTTGACCAGACTGCGCATTGGTGAAAAGTACAAGTAAAAATAGAAAACGTCTGCCACATAATTTTTGAAAATGCAAATATTATATACTTCAAAAGGAAAGCTTTATTCGTTCATCTTGGCCTTCAACCGTCAACACATTAATGAAAAGTATAAAAAATATTGTGAACTTTAAAAGTCTTCTACATGTTTACAGCCCATGCTTAACATGCGTGTAGTTATACTTGGCGTTATTGCGTCTTTATAAAACAAATTCGGCAACAACAAAAAACAGCGGGTTTGTTTAAAATATACACTGTCTGTAGTTGAATGATATATATTCTTAAAGTTGTGGCTACACAAAATAATCATCATTTCTCACAAGACCGTCGTGCAACTAAATTTGCGAGCAATTGGAACTATAAGAGGGAAACAAAAGATATTTAGATCTATTTCATACTCTGTAGTCTTTATTCAGAGAATGAACTTCCAAATGTATATTTCGATTGCCTTATTAACCAGACAACCTGTAATCACATATAGAAATGCAAACGCCATATTTATTTGAGAAAGTGAAATTGATCTAAATGGCCGTTGATTTGTACTAACATTATTTTCAACCACTTGATCAATAACACCAGCGGCTATCGGGGTTCATGTCTGTCATATTCGTACTTTGTCAATTCTTTTGTTATAAATTAGGCCGCTGGTTTCTCATTAAATTGATGCACATTTTTATATCAAGGCCTTTTATATACGACTATACGGCGTGGGTTTTTTCTCATTGTTGAAGGCCGTATGTTGCCTATAGTTACTTACTTCCGCTTCATTTTAATTCTGGTGGAGAGTCGTCTCATTGGCAAACATACCACATGTCCTTATTTTTGTTAGAGATTAATATTTATTTTTTTGAAGATTAGTTTTTCAATTTCAAATCATGGAATATGTATTTTCGGTTTTTAAATGTTCTGCAGAAAAATTCACATGATTGTATGTCTTTTTTATTCTCGATCATCTATCCTTTTAGAAAAAATATAAGATGACAGAATACAACAAAAATATCAAGACAGTGTTTTTTATTATACCTCTATTCTTGTGAAGATAGCTTTTCGATAAATCACAAATTTTGTGCCGATATTTTATTTTATAAATACCAGTATTAAAATGTATAAAAAGTCAAAGAGTATTGAACATGTTGAAGTCGATACTGCCATCAAATAATCATTTACTTATTGATGTGTGTACATTATTAAAATCTGCTTGTGACTTTATTAATAGTAAAACATACAAAAAATTACATTATTTGAAGGTCGAGTTACCTTTTTTGATTTAGATTTGCTTAAACTGCGTTTTAAGATATTAATACTGTGGGTGTGTTCAGCTACCTTGACTTCTTCAAAAATATAAATATTATGCAAAAATCCATTAGTTCACAAAGAAGGGAAAAAGAGCGATTAAAGGACGAGATAAGAGCGAAGTGAAAAAGTATAAATACATACATTATCGGAGGTAAATTTTGTTTTGAGCAGCGTAATGTGACGTTTTCTTAAAATAATTCCGTTGCAAAAAAATATCCTTCCGCTCATCTTCTTTACAAAACCTTCAATGAACCCCTCAAAATAGTTTTTCGATTCTTAAAATATAAGTACGGTGTGATTCCGGAATATCCGGTGTATGGGGTACTAATTTATATCAAGGTTATTTGAATGATTATCAATGTAGTTTAAAACAATCAAGGTAAATGACAAAAAATATGCACATAAACAATGTCTACACATATTCATGTCATGCAAACTGTTTTTTTTTTTCTTTCAGAAATACAAAATAGTTTGTAAGCCAGGTATAGATTACTTAAGTATTTGGCAAACCCTGTAAGAATTTTTGGTCCTCAATACTTTTCAACTTCGAACTTTATTTTCCCTTTAACTTTGTTTTATTTGAAAGTCACTGATGACTCTTCTTTAGAAGAGACGCGCATCTGGAGTACAACATTTTACCTCAGGTATGTTTGATGGGTATTTTGTTTTCAGGAAGAAACCATTCCCATCGTAATTAAAAAGTAACATTGCTTTATTATCTCAACACATGCAATTTTAACACAGTGAAAATGGCAAATTATACAAAATTATAGCTGCATAAAACACACAAATGAAAGGCAAGCAATCTGAAACTAAGTTTCCTCGCAGTTCGAGTTCTTTATAACATATGTCAAAGACTAAATGAAAGTCAGTTAAAATCATGTGTCAAAGTTCCAGCTGCCATTTTCGAAAGTCAGACAGTAGTTTTTGACGACTACAGAGGATGTTTAATAGGAGCAAGTCCACTCCTCCCCCTGTATTGCAAAAAGGAGAATTGCCTGAGTGATTTCAAATTTGTGCTTCATTTTTCTTAAATTCTTTATAGTTTCCCGGGATAATATGAGTGATGTAAAAGGGACACACCAACATGTTTCTTTCTGAAAGACTTAGGTCTTGTGGATTTTTAAAGACAATTTTTAAATTTAAAGTTGTATAATACTTTTTTTTCAAATCTAATGACATTATCATATATACTTTCTCCTTTCGGTGTATCACATTTTCTGAAGAATTCTTCGGCTTGTCTGTTTATTGAATTTGAAAAAGACGTAGAGCAAACAAAACGTAATCAGTATGAAGTAAATATCAACATACTGTAAACCAGCTTAATTTCGCGGATACTAATTTTCTAATTAAGCCATTTCTAACCCATATCGCGGCGATTTAATTTCGCAATTCTCAAATTACCTTGAGGTAGACAAATAAGGAAAAATCCAAGTTTTACATATTCGAGACGATTTATATTCGCTTTATTATTCTACTCGCGAAAGTTGCGAAAATAAATCGCTCGCAAAAATTAGTTTGTTGACAATAATCATTTCAGTGATTAACTAGAGATCATCAAGTAAGATATAATTACAGAGCAATTTCCCAAATTTGAAAACATTTTTCGCGTTTGAATGTTTTGCCTGTTAAGTCGGATGGTTTTAAAAGTACAATCATTAGTGTTTCATTTTACCATATAATATTTTCGATTTGAAAAAAAATGAAAGCAAAACGGTGTATTTTTCATGTACCTGATGTATAAATGCTGAATATCACTTAATTTATTATATTAAATAACAAATATTATAACGCTATGGAAATTTAATGTTATGCTTTTGATTTTCAATAGGGAAGCTACCCACGTTCATGTACTTTACGATACTACTAATACGTGATGTTCAACGACCTTGAATATTTTTAAAAGAATACAAAATCCTTGCTTTTGCTTTACACATGTATTTTCATTTTTTGCTTGATTTGATATTTCTAATTGTAATCATTCCTGGTTTACTTTAAGTTTCATCCTTTTTCACGACTATGAATTTGGGCAATTGTACCAAACTAAAACTATATTTAATTGATAGGTAAATTTTGATAAGACCCAGCCACATACTTTTGTAAACCTGAATTAATTCTACCATTTCTTGAAATATAGTCAACTTCGTCAAATTTTACCAAAGATAACTATAAAACGCATTCCGTTTGATCGTTTTGACTGCAACAGTTGAATTTACAAAGGCTAGAAAGGGCTTCACGCAAAAATAAGTGACCGCGAAAATAAGATGGTTTACAGTGTACGTTGGTATAATTCAAGAAAGCATATTCAGAAATGGTTGATATTTGGAATGTGCAAAAGATGTGTTTTAAAGTACTCGAGTTTTGATTCAGCCAATGGTATTGAAAATTGGGCGACTTAACAAACACGTAGTAAACATTTCATTGTTTAAAGTATAAAAGGATAAGCCAATAAAATCAACATCAGTACAGACCTGTATTGTAAGGTAGTGAATTTTGTCCAATCCAATAGTTCACCCAATCGACATCAGTACAGACAAAAAAAATAAGTTCACCAAATCGACATCAGTACAGACAAAAAAAAAATAAGTTCATCGGAACTGTTTCCAACTACAGTTTGATATATGTCAAAACATGCAATATTCAGAAATTTGCCATTACGTTAACTGCAAAATTGATCTGAAATACAAAAATCGCGATAAATGACCTATCTGCCATTTTGAAAATTCCAAAAAACAAGATACTTATATCTACTTTGCCCAATCGTTTTGTATGAAACAGAGCAGAATTAATTCTCCCAATGTCCATTGTACTTTGGAATGGGGATTACTTAAGTAAAGGATCGATAACCTGAACGTTTTAATATAATTGCGAGAGGAAATATACTTAAATTGTATGTACTCTCATAGATCTTTGGAATTTTCAAGTACCCACATCTGATTAACACCACCCCTAGAATAGATAATTAAGACTAAATTCAAACTTTTACAATCAGCATACCGTGCTAGATCTATTTTTCAAGTATTAAAATATGTGCAAAGTATTAATCTTATTGATGGAATTTGGAAAAATAAAACTTAATAACAGTAAGGGTTGAGTTGTTAATTTTACAATAATTCAACGGATCGATGACGACAAAAATAACGATATTAGAAATTAATCAGGAACGTAATTCAGATAGAATTTAAATAATCAGTTAATTTGTTTTTATAAAAAAAAAACTATTATGGAAGATAAACGAATGATGTGCAAAAGATAAATATCGCGTTAAATTAATAGGAAAATGTAAGCTTTTTGTTGAAGGGCATATACAATCTCTATGGGACTATTTAAGTAAATAAAGCTGACTGGTGCGTTATCAATGACAGGACAGCGTATCTTCTACAGTTGGATATGAATATTCAGTTGTCATACCTTTGTTCTGATCGTGTTGTAGTATAATGATTTGAAACTTGATTTTGTACAATTGCTTCTAAGTAATTAAATAGACATAATAATACTTATATCACGAAACAAAATTTATTTGTTGCCTCCTTAAATTTATGTAAACATGTTGCGTCTTTAAGATTAGAAATGCTTGGGAGATAACTTGCAGGTCGGTTTTTTTAAATTTTATATTACAACACAATGTTGTATCGACCAGGTAAGACCTCGACAACAGACTGAACAATTGTTCTCTTACTTTAAGGACAGCTGGTTATTTTGTATTTTGCAATCAAATTTTTAAGTTTTATATCTAAAATATGATTCTTTCTTTTGGTAACGGTTATATTTTCTTAAATTCAAACTTTCAAAAAGGTTTATCAGAAATCATTTGCAGAATATGAGGTTTAAGAAATGAAATTTCTGATCACTGCACAGCTATTGATTAGTGTACAAGATGTATATACGGTAGTACGTCAAAAAGGCAGCACTAATTGCAATGAGAATTATGTATTGACCTTTCGATCTATCACATGTTGACCATTGGAAATGCGATATTTGTTAGATAAATATTTCATTTCTCAAGTCCATTTTCGCTCCAAGTCAGTCATGTTTGAATAATTTCAATACCAAAGACCGATCATTGTCACTTAATAACTTCAAATACAAACACATTTCTATTTGTAGACAAATCATCTGCTACAACGAATTATTTCAACAGCAGATACACCTTAACATATTGCAAAGTAACGAACCCATACTGATAATGCATTAATGCTGAATAGTGATTCAGGTCAAAATCTAAAACAAGGAGGAATGTCAGTTTTAATTTATCAAATAGGGTCTACAGATGGGTAACTCTGGGACCTCCTCCACCTCATCTTATAGAGTATACATTATTATAAAATGTATGTGTAATTAGAATGATTGATTTTGTATAAGTTGTAAAAGTTATAAATGAAAACAGAGGATGGAACCTCTACACAAATGAGTATAATATACAGAAAGTCTGTAGTATTTTAATTTTTTGTATTTGTGAATTACAATTAACAACAGACAAAGAGAGACAACTCTAGAACAATTTTTAATCACTTTGTGATTAAAGGAAGGACTTCAACATAGTTTAGAAAATACGTCAACAAGTCTTGATCGTTGTTCTTCATCTCATTGTTATTCGTTCAGTATTAATATAGGGTCTTCTTCTATGAGTATTGCAATTAAACTGTTTTCGTTTTCATTTCTGAATTAATTTATTCAATTATAGTTTTCCCTTTTCCGTATTTTGTCAGCGTTGGTCACTTTACCTCTTAAAAGATTTAATCCTTCAGTGTCATATAAAAATATTTTTTTTAGAGAGAGGCGAAACATACCAAACTGATAATCAAAATCATACATTGAAAAAAAACTGACAATGCAATGGATAAAACAAACGAAAAATTACAAACAACAGTGTAGAAAACACAACATAGAAAAATTTAGACTGAGTAACACGGTCGCCAACAAAAAAGGAAACCGACAATTGTGACGAAATAGATCAGCCATAGAAGGGCTGTTCTTTTCACCTGTTAACAAAAAAGTAAAATAACAAAATTACAAAACTCCAAGGAAAATTCTAAACGGAAAGTCTCATATCAAATGGCAAAACCGAAAGCTAAAACGAATCAAACGAATGAACACAATTGTCATTGTCATGATAAAATACAGGCATTTCCTTATATAAAAATGATGAATTAAACCTGGTATTATAGCTAGATCAATTTATCAATTGTTTCATCTGACTTTTTTTAATCTTCATTCATTCACACAATACATCGGATTTCATAGATCAATATGAAACAATATTTATTTCATTTTAATCTATCGAAAGTAGTTTAGTGTTATTGCGCATAGAATGTCTTATTGCTGCATTCATTTATTCGTTGCTCAATGTAAATACCTAATTTCATTGTTTCAATCCTTCCAACTTGTGTCAATGTTTACCTTGTTGAATAAGCGCATGTACTTTTGTTCTTATGGAGTAAGTAACATACAAATACGACAAGCAACAAAACAACCGTAGCCTGCACTTTCGTTCTTATTGAGTAACTTACCTTCAAATACGACAAGCAACAAAACAACCATAGTCTACACTTTCGTTCTTATGGAGTAACTTACCTACAAATACGACAAGCAACAAAACAACCATAGTCTGCACTTTCGTTCTTATTGAGTAACTTACCTTCAAATACGACAAGCAACAAAACAACCATAGTCTACACTTTCGTTCTTATGGAGTAACTGACCTACAAATACGACAAGCAACAAAACAACCATAGTCTACACTTTTGTTCTTATGGAGTAAATCACATACAAATACGACAAGCAACAAAACAACCATAGTCTGCACTTTCGTTCTTACGGAGTAACTTACCTACAATTACGACAAGCAACAAAACAACCATAGTCTGCACTGTCGTTCTTATGGAGTAACTTACCTACAAATACGACAAGCAACAAAACCATAGTCTGCACTTTCGTTCTTATGGAGTATCTTACCTACAAATACGACAAGCAACAAAACCATAGTCTGCACTTTTGTTTTAAACATCTTTAATTTGCTGTTTGAAGGTTTTGCTGAAAGATAATGAGACATAACTTAATATATAAACCATTCTTGTAATACATTGTTTTCTGAAAGTTGACTCTTAAACTATTGTTTTATCAAGTCATTCCTCTTACTGCGAACTATAACTGGTTCACTGCAGTATAAGAAACATATGCATTTTGGTTTTGATTACAATGCATAACTTCCGTAACTGTCTATTCCTTTCCCATGTGCTTCTAGCGAAATCATAATGAATACATGCAAAATTAGTATATTTAACTAAATTTATGATTTAAGATTACACACCTCCTTTCTTTGTTTCCACAAAAAGTATTTTGGAATCCCATATAATCTCACCTTAAATAGATCTTTGTTTCTAGGCTATATATCTTGCATGTACAATTCACATAAATTCTTATTTTCCGAGAAAAAGGAAGACAACAATTCCTTTATAATCTTTGATTTAACACAGAAATAACTTTTGAGAGAGGAAAGGGTATATTATATCACGGTTTTGTCAAATAATTTTCAATTAAATAATCATAAATTTTCTAACTTACATCGTTCGGATGTTCATATGACGTAAATCTATAAGACATTAGTACTCATAATTTTGAAATTTGTCTTACATATTTGCATTTGAGCTTCAAACTTCTTGCATTTAGTCCAAAAAAAAAAAGCTAAAATATCCTCATTTTAAGATCTAGTCATTATATTTAGATATATGAGCCAAGGATTTTCTAAAACTTATCACAAGATGTGTGTTTGCAAATCTGCTAATGTTTGTTACATATCTTTCCCGGGTAATGGCTTGAATAATAGCTATTTTGACAGACACATACTTAAATTTTGCGCATTTCATGACTTTATGCCGATATCACATGTGACCTGTTTACACTAAGAGGATCAATTTTAAATTAACCAGTTCATTTATAAATAAAATCAACATAGTTTTAAAACGTTTAAATAATTTTATTTTGATATAATTTCAGGATTAAAATAACGGCTCTTATCATACCTCATGCTTTCTTAATTGAAGATTAATCATTTTTTCAACCAGTTTGAAAGTTGAATATTGAAGTTAGTTTTGGGTATATGTACTTTTTATTATTGTTTATACATTAAAATCATTTATTGCCAATGAAACAACAATCCTACAGAATTTGGCTATAAATTTCCTATTGGTCATATAACTACTGACGTTCTACGCATTCATACATCTTTCGTTTTCAAATATTTCTGTTTGAGCATTACTAGTGAAAGTAAATCTCATTCGGTGATGCAACAAAAAGGAAAAGAGAACGGGATTTTTTGTTCCGACCATTGGAACATATCCGTGGTCACAGATGTTTCATAATGGTCAACCAACTTGTGATCACGTTCGTAAAACTAACGAAGGCACAACTTCAAATTCAGCACTTGGAACCCTAGAATCTTTAACTTCCCCGTGAGCAGCAGCTCTCTATCAAAGAATTCATGAAGAATAGCGAGCTCTGGAAAATCGTATTCACTTGACGATATATGATCTATGTACAGGCGCTGCTGGAATGTTGCTACATAAAAATGGAAAGTTGTTTGGAACTGTACAGTTGTTTGATATTCTAAACAACGATTACAACATATCTTAAGGGCCTACCATACAGTTTTGATGCCATGGTGATTTTTTTACGACAATTTGCATACAGGCTTTTTTTTACCAAGTCAATTCAAATATATGATAAAAAAATATATACCTTCATGTGCTACTTATAGAGATAAATGGGGTCATTTTTGTTTTGTAAAAACATTTAGAATGTCTTTCTTTTCATAATTTCATTTATAACTAACAATTCATTGTAAACAATTCATTTTCATTAAATTTTAATGATTTAAAAAAAAACGCATTTTTTTCTGTTTGTTTATCTAATTGAAAAAAATTAATAGGGATTTTTATAAAAGTTGGTACAAATTATCTTCATACATAATCAAGCAAAATCTCATTTAAACAAAAGTGGTATCCATTTACTATTTTTTATCTTTTCCCGATATGTTACAGTTTAAAGTAGAAAATAACATTTTACGTTTGCAACGGTACTATATCCCTGTAACGAAATAACGTAAATCGAATGCCTTTAGTATTTAACAAACAACACTAAATTATCATAATGAGATAAATATTCTTTTCATATCAATGAAAGAATTATGTTATCATAAGTATACTAATGTGAAATGTGAATATCAAATATCATACAAAGGCTAGAAAATATTTTAAAAACTTACTGTAAATTGAATTTTGGACAATCTTCCTCCCCTTTTCTCCAAATGCAAATTCTTCTGTATTACAGCGCTATTTATACTAACACATATCAATAAGAAAACGCCCATAACTCAAATAACCTTGACCAGACTGCATCTTGGTGAAAGTACAAGTAAAAATAGAAAAAGTCTGCCACATCATTTTTTCAAATGCAATTATTGCTTTCTAACTAAATGTTTTATAGCAAAATTACTTCAAAAGGAAAGTTTTATTCGTTCATCTCGGCCTTCAACCGCACACACATACAAAAATATTGTGAACTTTAAAAGTCTTCTACATGTTTACAGTCCATGCTAAACATGCGTGAAGTTATACTGGGCGTTATTGCGTCTTCATAAAACAAATTCGGCAGCAACAATAAACAAGCGTGTTTGTTTTAAATATACAATATTATGTTGTTGGATGATATATATTCTTAATGTTTTGGCTACACAAAATAATCCTCATTTCTCACAAGACCGTCGTGCAACTACATTTGCGAGCAATTGTAGCTATAATAGAAAAAAAAAAAAGATATTTAGATCTATTTCATAGTCGGTAGTTTTTATTCAGAGAATGGACTTCCAAATGTATATTTAGATTTCCTCATAAACCAGACAACCTGTAATCGCATATAGAAATGCAAATGAAAGTCAAATTAATCTAAATGGCCGTTGATTTGTACAAACATTATTTTCAACCACTTGAACAGCGGCTGTTGTGGATTCATGTCTGTCATATTCGTAGTTTGTCAATTCTTTTGTTATAAATTAGGCCGTTGGTTTCTACTTTAAATTGATGCACATTTTATGTCGGGGCCTTTTATATCCGACTATACGGTATGGTTTTTCTCATTGTTGAAGGCCGTAAGTGGCTTATAGTTACGTACTTCTGCTTTATTTTAGTTCTGGTGGAGAGTCGTCTCATTGGCAATCATACCACATGTTTCTATTTTTGTTAGAGATTAATATGTATTTTTTTGAAGATTAGTTTTTTTAATTTCAAATCATGGACTATGTATTTTCGGTTTTTAAATGTTCTGCAGGAAAATTCACATGATTGTTTGTCTTTTTTATTCACGATCATCTATCCTTTAAAAAAAATATATAAGACTGCAGAGTACAACAAAAATATCAAAACAGTCTTTTTTATTATACCTCTATTCTTGTGAAGATAGCTTTTCGGTAAATCAACAATTTTGTTTGCTTTCAACGTTTTGTAATTTGTTTTTCTCCCTGTAGAATTTGAATAGTGAACTCTATGTTACATGAAATATGAATAAAAGGCAAACAGAATTGAACATACTGACGTCGATACTGCCTTCAAATAATCATTAACTTATTGATGTGTGTGCATTATTAAAATCTGATTGTGACTTTATTTATAGTAAAAAACATACCGTGCGTTTTCTTTAAATTTGCATAAACTGCGTTTTAAGATATTGATACTGTGGGTGTGTTTAACGACCTTGACTTCTTCAAAAATTTTAATATATTATGCAAAATCCCATTTGTTCACAAAGAAAGGTAACAGAACGATTAAAGGACGAGATAAGAGCGAAATGAAAAAGTATAAATGCATAGATTATCGAAATGAAAACATGCGACACGGTTAAAGTAATTTTTGTCTTGAGCAGCGTAACATGACGTTTTCTTAAAATAATCCCGTTGCAACAAATACCTTTCCGATCATCTTCTATACAAAACCTGCATTGAACCCCTCAAAATAGTTTATCGATTTTTCAAATATTAGTACGGTTTGATTCTGGAATATCCGGTGTATGGGGTACTAATTTATACCAAGGTAATTTGAATGATAATCAATGTAGTTAACAATCAAGGTAAATGACAAAACATATGCACATAAACAATGCCTACACATATTCATGGCATGCGAACTGTATTTTACTTAGATATACAGAAATACATTGTACTCAGGATTTTGTAAAACGAGTATAGATTACCTAAGTTGTATTTGGCAAAACCTTCAGAATTTCTGGTCCTAAATGGTTTTCAACTTCGCACTTTATTTTCCCTTTAACTTTGTGTTATTTGGAAGTCACTAAGGATTCTTCTTTAGAAGACACGCGCATTTGGATTACAAAAAAATGTACCTTCTAATTGGGAAGGGAATGGTTTCTGCCTGAAAAAAAAATGCATCAAAGATACGAGGTGTAATTTTTGTAATCCAGATGCGCGTTACCTCTACAAATTCAATTTTAACACAGTTACATAATTTTAAATTATATAAAACACACAAAAGAAAGACAGGCAATCTAAAACTAATTGTCCGTGCATTACGAGTTCTTGAAAACATATGTCAAAGACTAATTATAATGCAATCATTTTCTATCAATGGTTCTGGGTGACAATCAGCGTAAAATTCTCTATCTTCCTTTATGTAACAAAGGGAAGCCGACAATTGAAATTCCAGAACTTATTCACATGTAATTTCACTAATAATAAGCGCAAAAACTCATATGTTGCACCCATGGCCAGAAATCTTCTTTCTATCGAATTTTATTATTTTCTTAGGCGGACAAGAAGCCAGAAAATGCTAAGTGTTTACGTTTGACACCGGAAGCATACCTATGATGTCACCTAGTTTAAGTGCCAAAGAAGGTAATATAATTTTGCGGAATTTTCGTTTAATGATAATTAGAGAGGGAAATAATAATTAAGATTAAATGATTTGTTGATTTTGTATTAGAAAAGAGATAAAAGTATTGTATTTGAAGCTTTGTGGACGTCCATCGGTAGCTTTACTGTCGCAAATATCCGTTTACTTGCCTCCGTTACGCGTCACCAGGCTAACTTAATTTGCGACAGTAAATCTACCGACCGCAAAGCTTCAAATACAATCTAGTTATCTCTGAAATGAAAGTCAGTTTAAAATTATGTGTCAAATCTCCAGCTACCCTTTGTTAGAAATAAAGTTTTCTTTAACTGTATAAAGTAAAGCCAGATAGTATGAAGACAACAGAGGTGGTCTTATACGAGCATCTCCCCCTGTATCGCAAATATGTGAATTGCCTCTGTGATTTTAAACTTGTGTTTCATTTTTGTTAATAACTTTACAATTTTTTCTGAAATAATACGATCTTGTAAAAGTTTTAAATCTATAAAGTTGTATAATACTTCTTTTGGACATTATCATATATACTTTCTCCTTTCGTTTTAATAAATTTTATGAACAATTCTTCGGCTTGATTGTTCATGAAATTTAAAAAAAAAAGTCATAGAGCAAACAAAAAGAAATCAGTCGGACGTAAACATCAACATACTCATTTCTGTAATAAACTGGAGATCATCAACTAAGATATAATTACAGAGCAATTTCCTAAATTGAAAGAAATATTCGCGTTTGAATGTTTAAAACTACAATCATCGGTGTTTCATATTACCATACATTATCATAAGGTTGAAATAACCAAAGCAAGACGATGTATTTTGCATGTAAAAGATGTATAAATGCTGAATATCAGGTAATTTATAATATTATATAACAAATTTTATATGGCTATGGAAATTTAATGTCATGCTTTTGATTTTCAATACAAGCTTCCCATGCCCATGTACTTTACGATACTACTAATACGTGGTGTTCAACGACCTTGAATATTTTTTGAAATAATACAAAATACTGGCTTTTTCTTTACACATGTTGTTCCTTTGTGGAAATCTGATTCTTTTTTCATTTTTCACTTGATTTGATATTTCTAATTGTAACCATTCTTGGTTTACTTTTAGTTTTCATCCTTTCTGACGAATATGAATTTAGGCAATTGTACCAAACTAAAACTATATTTAATTAATAGGTAAAGGTTTCCTGTTTAGTCGTTTTGACTGCAACAGTTGAATTTACGACAAAATACATTTGTATACTGTACCCCAACTAATTTTTGAAAAATAACGCGGATATAAATTGTAGCGAAAATGTAAAACTTTAATCGTCCTTTATTTAAATAAATCAAGTCTTTTTGTAAATCGCGAAATTAAATCGCCGCAAAGTGGGCTAAAAAGAAAATAAGATGGTTTACAGTATACCTTGGTATAATTCAAGAAAGCATATTTAGAAATGGTTGATATTATGAATGTGCAAAAAGTGTTTTAAAGAACTCGAGTTTTGATTCAGCCAATAGTTTTGAAAATTGAGCGACTTAACAAATACGTAGTAAGCATTCCATTGTTTAAAGTATAAAAGGATAAGGCAATATCATTAACATCAGTAAAGACCTGTATTGGAAGGTAGCGAATTTTATCCAATCCAATAGTTCACCCAATCGAATAAGTTCATCGAAACTGTTTCCAACTTCAGTTTGATATATGTCAAAGCATGCAATATTCAGAAATTCACCAAAGTTATATGCAAACTTGATCTGAAATACAAAAAACGCGATAAATGACTCATCTGCCACTTTGATAATTCCAAAAGACAAGATACTTATATCTACTTTGCCCAATCTTTTTTGATGAAACAAAGCAGGATCAATTCTTCCAATGTATCTTGTAATTTGGAATGGGGAATACTTACGTAAAGAGTCGATAAGCTGAATGTTTTAATACAATTGCAAGAGGTAATATACTTGAATTGTATGTACTCTCATAAATCTTTGAAATTTTCAAATACCCACAACTGATTTACACCACCCCTTGAAAAGATAATCTAGACTAAATTCGAACTTTTACAACAAGCATGCAATGCTTTATCTGTGTTTCAAGTATTGTAACATTAGTGCAAAGAATTAATTTTATTGGTGAAATTTAGAAAAAGAAGACTTAGTATCAGTAAATATTGAGTTGCCAATATAAAACATATTCAACGTCTAGCTGACGACAAAAATAACGATACTAAAAATTGATCAGGGACGTTATTTAAATAAAATTTAAACATTCAGTATCAATATGTTTAGGAAAATCTATGTTCGAAGATAAACGATTAATGTGCAAAACAAAAATCGGGTTCGATTATTACCAAAATGTAATCTTTTAGATGAAGGGCATATACAATCTCTATGGGACTTTTTAAGTAAATATAGCTGATTGTTGCGTTATCAATGACAGGACATTGTATCTTATATAGTTGGATATGAAAATTCAGTTGTCATACTTTTGTTCTTATCGTATTGTTGTATACTGTTTTGAAACTTGATTTTGTACAATCTTAGTAATCAAATAGACATAATAATACTTTTATCATGAAACAAAATATATTTTTGCCTCCTTAAATTTATGTAAACATGTTGCGTCTTTAAGATTAGAAATGCTTAATAGATAACTTGCAGGTAGGTTTCTTTAAATTTGATATTACTACATACTGTTGAATAGACCATGTAAGACCTCGACAAAAGACAGCACAATAGCAATCTTACTTAAAGGACAGCTGGTTACTTTGTATTATTTCAATCAAATGTTTAAGCTTTTATATCTAAAATCTGTTTCTTTCTTTTGGTAACGGTTATATTTTCTTACTTTCAAAAAGGTGTATCAGAAATAATTTGCAGAATATGAGGTTTAAGAGATGAAATTGCTGATCACTGCACAGCTGTTGATTAGTGTACAAGATGTATATACGATAATACGTCAAAAAGGCAGCACTAATTGCAATGAGAATCATGTATCGACCGTTCGATCTTTCACATTTTGACCATTGGAAATGAGATATTTCTTAGATAAATATTTCATTTCGCAAGTCCATTTTTGTTCCAAGTCAGTCATGTTTTGAATAAATCCAATACCAAAGACCCGATCATTGTCACTTAATAACTTCAAATACAAACACATTTTCATTTGTAGACAAATAATCTGCTTACGACGAATTACTTCCACAGCAGATACACCTTAAGATGTTGCAAGGTAACGAACCCATACTGATAATGCATTAATGCGGAATAGGGATTCAGGTCAAAATCTCAAAAATAATGATATTGAAAATTGATCTTACTTTCAAAAAAGTGTATCAGAAATAATTTGCAGAATATGAGGTTTGAGAAATGAAATTGCTGATTACTACACAGCTATTGATTAGTGTACAAGATGTATATACGATAATACGTCAAAATGTCAGTACTAATTGCAATGAGAATCATGTATTGACCGTTCGATCTTTCACATGTTGACCATTGGAACTGAGATATTTGTTAGATAAATATTTCATTTCTCAAGTCCATTTTCGCATCAAGTCAGTCAATGTTTTGAATAATTTCAATACATAAAACCGATCATTGTTACTTAATAACTGTAAACACAAACAAACTTCTATGTGCAGACAAATCATCTGCTTACGACGAATTATTTCCACAGCAGATACACCTTAACATGTTGCAAGGGAACGAACCCATACTGATAATGCATTAATGCGGAAAAGGGATTCAGGTCAAAATCTGAAACAAGGAGGCATGTCAGTTTTAACTTATCAAATGAATGTACAAGTATTTCTCAAACATTTTGCACAATCATTATAGCCCTAACGGTAAATTGGATGATTTAACATACCTACACTACAAAGCAGTAAAAGACATTGACATTAGGTCGAGAACTGGTTAAGATTGTTCCAACCCCGTTAAGATAAGGGTCGAGTATCAATCAGTACAGGCGAAAATGATTAAGATTAGGGTCAAGTATTATCAGATTAAATTCAGACTAATTCAGATTAGTCGGATAAAAATCATTAAAGTCGATCGCGAGAACAAATACTGCCCATATCAGACTTTTACTGGTTTTTATTGTTATTCGGAATTATATATCCCTGGCTTTTTAATGATTTAGTTTGAGAATTCCTGGTAAAATATTTATTAAAAACAAAGTTGATCAATACTGGAGGTTTGTCTTTATATCTGTCAAACTATTTTTTTTTTTTTCTAAATTTGGTATGCATTCATTGGCATGGTAGAAAATAAGCGCTTTTGTTTAATTCATTTTCAGATATAAATCTGTTCAACGATAACGATTTTTCTATCGGGAAACTATTCGATTTTCGGTTACCGGTGAGAGGTTGTACTGTACAATAAAGGTTGTTTATCAAGATAAATGAACTTATGCGATGGAAGTTTGCTATTTATACACAGAAAGAGAAAAATGTCCTGCAAATCCAGAAGGAATAGTAAAAAAACAAAATTTCGAGATTAAAAAGTATAATGAGACACTTTTAAAGAACAGTGTAGAATCATATTCAGGAACTATTTTGTTTAAAATATGTACTACTTTCTTGTATGTTCTTTCCGACCGGGCCTTAATTAGTGGTTCTATACCTTAACCAGAAAACTTGTTCACAATGGAAAATTTGAAAACTTCTTTATAGTTTTATTTTTGACAGACACTCATTTGACAATTTTTCGATCAAAAGTTCAGTAATACAAAATCGTACATTTTATAAGCATTATCTGCTACTTTTAACAAGTTATCATGGTTATGTTAGATACATTTGAAATATTTTGTAAAGATAAAATCAGCATCTAAAATAGTGATGTTAACTACCTCTAGGAAAAATAACGGGAGGTGATAAAACTTCCCAAATTCCTGGCCATATTCTCTCTTGCTTTATTCGAGTAAAGCGTCATTTTGGCTATAGTTCGTATTGTATTTGGGACATTTCATTCATTACCAAAACTAGAAAATAAAAAAAAAAAATAAAATATTTAAAGTATATAACACTTAAGAGCAGTAAAATATATATTAAAATATATTATAAACTATCAGAAACAACTCATGTATAAAGCTTTGATGGAGATAATTGAATAAACTAAAAAAAAAAAAAGAAATGCATGATAGTCAATTTAGAACAATAACAGTTAACTCCCTTTGCATATAACTTTTTGCTTTACGAATAGTTGCCGTTATTATGTCACAGATACAAATTTTATGTATTATATATCCTATTTTGTTAAAATCTTGATTGCTGCTTAATTTCAATTCAATATCTTTATAATATTTGTGTATGTTGTAGACAAAACTAGGATAAAACACAAATCTTTGAAAAGAAGAAGACAATCCTAGGATAAAACTTTTATATGTAAAAATGTGTAAAAATATCGGTTATTGATTTTTAAAAATCTATTTGTATACTGTATAAATTAATGTAAGTCAATCAGTGCCACCTTTTTCAAAGTGGATTTTGGTACTACAAAATGTATCTTTATGTCTGTTGTCATATAACTCATCATGTATGAAAGTATTTTTAGTTATAAATTTAGTTTTCAAATGTTTTGTAAGATGTTCATGCTTAGGGAAAGCTCTTCGGAATTTAAAAAAAAAAGTGTAATTTTCATCAACCTTACAAAATACTTTCTATCTTTATTTCCTTTTTCCTATGCGAATGGTCACAGTTAGAAAAAAAGAATTATGTTATATTAGAGATTTTATATACTTCTGAGTAACGCCATGACAGTGACATGAATATACTAAGATAAACAATTTAAATTATTTGATAACTTTTAATTGGTTGATAGCGTTTGATAGCGTTTCTCTTTATGAACACTAGAGGGGAGTATTTTAACAGCAATTCTAGATGGTCATCTTTAGTTCTATAATATATGTACCTTGAAAAGAGGAATTCTATAAGTTTTTCACTGCAAGTAACATTTTTTCTACACATGCAATGTAAATATATAGATTATATTTCCCAACGCTACTGTTAAATGTATAATCAGTTTTGTTTTGTGTCTCATAACATAATTTTTTTTCCTAACTTGAAAAATAAAAGATGAATCTAACATCATTCGTCACAACTCGGCCGATTCCGTACGTCCATAAGCAGAGTCAGCCAAGGTTTGCCGATTGCATCTAACATGTCATGTATACAAAATATTTTCCAATATCAGAAATATATCTGATATAAATGATAGCAACATGTTGCATTTTTCATTATTATAGTAATTTTAAAGTTTATTTGTTTATTTCTCTCTAAAAAAAACAACAACAAAAAATAATAAATTAAAATAAATTATCATGGTTCATCATAAATTAAGTATAACAGCAACACAATACGCCGTAAAAATAAGTTAAACTTATGAATGTGATCTTCATTTCTAATTATTTGTTTTTGTTATCCAGCAAATATCATGAAAACATTTGTAACCTTGTCGATATTATTGGTATTGTAATATACTAGGTAAGCTCTAGGAACCAAAAGTCTGCTGAATATGCACAAAAACTGGTATAATTGTGATTTAACAAACAAATGCAATTGTTTTTTTATCTTTCTCCAAAACATAATATTTGATTCTTAAACTCAGATGTACTGTAATTGCATCAGTTTATGTTAATGAAATGTTCAAATTCCTGTATCTTTTTTATATAAAACCGAGTGATATATATGATAGCAACTTATAATTAACCTGATAAGAATATTTCTAATTTCAAAATAGCACGAACACTTGACATGAGAAACCATGACCATGTAAGATAAAATAATATAGTTTACTTGTTTTATACCTTTTATTGATAAATAACACTAAACCCACCATTTTCCTCGGATTATGCCTATACCAAGTCAGTTATACATTATGTATGACAGTTATTTTCCACTATGGAACGTTTGTCGATAACGTTTGATGTTGTCACGTTTTATGGACTTTTCCATTTTGAATTTACCTTGGAGTTTGGTATTTTTGCTATACTTTTTTTCACAATTATTCTCATCTTCAAATATTTTCATGCTTTTGTGAAAAGTCAAGAACTTCTCGGTTCTATGTAAATTATTTATGTTCATATTGCTTTCAAACTTATTGGACTACCATAAACAATACTAATAAAGATTATTCCGGAAACAATTGTTATGAGTACTAAAATCGGCATGATAGTTTATATTGCACACGTTTGTTATGAAGGTCATTGGACTGGAAAATATGCTGGTATCTTTTTTTTTTTATTATTCTGATTCTGTATATTGCATGTATTGTGGATTCATTTATTTTCGTGAGTACCAATTTTCGTGGATTATGGAAAACTTTCATGTTCGTGGATATTTAATTTCGTGGTTTTGCTGAAGTCTGCGTACAAGCTTATAGAAAATTTGTCATTTGTTGAACATTTAATTTCGTTGTTTACCTGTACCCACGAAATCCACGAAAATTGGTATCCAACTAATACTTATGAATCCACAGTATAGTACAGCGGATTTAAGAATATGGTAAAAGCATGAAATTTGGCATAGTGAAAGATTATTGGGTATCAATAGAATTCAGATAAGGAGCCACGAAAAAAAATCCAATATGGCCGCCAAATTAAAGATGGCCGATATAAGGTACTGGGAATACAACATCATACATGATGAAGTCTACCAATATGCAAGAGTTCAGTAGATATCGAAAATCTAAAGGAATATATTTAAGATAACCAATAATTATTTCTTCAACTTTATAAACACATAATTAATCAAAATGGCGTCCAAATTCAAAATGGCACCGTCAAAAATGTCAGAGTTTGACGGTATTTATTTATATAAACTATCAATGTGGTATTGAAAATTAAAACATTCGTGAAACAAATCATGTGATGATACACAGGCCTACAATTTATTAATTATAACAGGGGACATAGATTATGTTTCAGAATGGCAGCAAAATTCAAAATGGCGCCGTCAAAAAAGTCAAAATTTGACGTTTTTTTTTGTAATAATGTGGTATAGACTGAAACGAAAACAATGAAACATTTATTTGGATACAAATGTAAACAAACATATTATTTTATCGAAAGAGAAGGCATAAACTATGAAATAAAAATGGCCGATACAATTCAAAATTGCGTCTCCGAAAAGGTCTAAATTCACACAGTTATAGTTAATTTTGCATGACTTCAGAAAATCTTTCAATTTACTGCCACTGAAAAATATGTACGAAACCATACAAAGATACAAGACAAATATTTCTTTTTTCAATTAGAATTAAAAAAGATCCAACTGCAGGATAATCAAAGTTTAGCACAGGCTCAATAAGTTTCTCTCTGACAGTCCGGTGAGCATATAATAATGCTGTGCATTTAAATGCTGCTTTCAAGCATTTACATGCCTTTCAACATTCTTTCTTACAGCCACAGTGGATGAGCTCTTGACATGACATTGCAGCTTTTGGAAGCCGTGACCAGAATGGTGACCAGGTACCATCAAGTTCTTGCCATCCAAATAAATCTGGTGATGTTCGTCTTCCATTACCACGTTTTCCACGAGTAGACGTTTTTCAGCTATTGTCAACGTACGTTTTAAACACAATGTCAATTCTTTGCCCATCTTTCCCAATATTCAGAATACACGGTATGAACACTTTTTAAAGCGTATTCATTAAAGATTTTGACATTTGTTGGCTTTAGCATATTAACAACTGCAGATCCTCCAAGAATAATTACATACATTACAGATGGTTAAACATCTGTTTGAGGTGACAAATTATCTAGACATTTTGACAGAAGGTCAGCTTTTGTTCCTAGACGTACCGTTTTGACTAAGCGATGTTTCTATCTCTTGATTGACAAGCAATATACAGTCTTAAAATAAAGAACAATTACTTTTCAGATAAAGTAGCTTGTGATCTATCGTAGAAGATTTCTTTGCAGGAGATGGTGTTTGAAAAAGTAGTAAATTGTTCCCAATAATTTTATCAAAAACAGGCGTTGTTAGATCGACAAGGCGTTATCCTCATGTATAGACCTTACAAATATCAATACCGTCAGTTCAAATTGCAGGGTAACATACAGAATTTAAAATGAGGAGATTCGTTTGATCTTTCCAAACACCACTTTTCGAATTCTAGGGTTACCTCATCATCATTCAAAGAATCTGTGTACTGGCGGAAATCGTTTGACAATAACGGTTAAGTGCATATGCTGTAACTTGGTGCGGATGCCTAACGTGTTTTTGTAACAGGAGATACCTTCAGGAATGCATCTGCTGTACCAGGTGATATAATCTGGGCATTTACTAAAACAGTAGTTCATCCGCTATCGTCAAGCCAAGGTCTTTGAACGCAGCCATTTCTATGTGTAGACTGCCAAACATCATGACAAAGTTTTTCTCATCATACATTCGAGGCCAGTTCCATTGTACTAGTTTTACTACTGTAAAACAAAAAGCACAACGGGAATTTGACCTGGATTTAGCTTTCCAACAGCACTACGAATAACATGAATAAGTTCAATGAATGTCGTATCATTACAACCGATTTAGCTTGCTCGTGAAGCAGAGGTAGAAGGGCAGAAATTGCTGGTAGTTTATTCCCAACTGGCAACGATGAAGCATAATAGGCGAATTTCAGCCTTAACACTTGAATTTTCTGCAACATCTTCGAGCCATTTGACTTCCCCTTTTAATGCAACTGGGAATGAAGACATATCAATTGATAGTTCTCTTTCCACTTTTAAATGGGATATCTGGTTCACGGAATCTCAAAACAGCTGGTGGAGGATTTGAATAACTATCTTGTAAAAATGAGACCGTCTTTGACTGACATTTTGATAATGCTTCGGATTGGTCACATGTTTGCAAACTCCTTGAATGTCCTTCGAAATATGTTGGAATAAAGATATACCGGTACCACGAAATGAATCTTTTGATGATATACTGATGGATTGTGGTCAATGTTGTCTACAGCAGAAGAAACGGATACATTTTGCAGTAGATGGGTAGGGCAAACAATACCTCCATACCTCCTTAAATATAACAACGACAGGCATCATTTGCCATAGAAATAGAAATGTCTAACACTCTGTCGTAGCAAACACATCGTTCAAGTTTGAAAAAAAGTATCCACAAGATCAGGCAAAGTCATATTGGACATAGCATTTGGGTCTCGTTTGTTCATAATTTCGCACGTTTTTATAAAACCCCAGCGTTCCACTTTTCTAAATTTCAGAGTTCTTCATAGAGGTAATCATAGTTCATAGACGATTATTTTCATTGCTTAAGGACTTGCAAAATTTTAGTTTAGTTTAAATCTAGCATTGGTTAGATTAGTCGACAATTTATTCCCAGAACAGATAATATTTTCGATTACAATTAACTGGTTGATGATTTTTTTTTTGGGGGGGGGGAGGGGGTAATTGGTGAATAAAAATGCTGATTTCGCATCTGGAAAATTGACATTTTTAAGAATATTAATCGCTGTAGAGCATTAGGTATGACAAACTAGCCCTTTAGCATTTCGTTCAATATCAATATGTTATGCAGAGATAGTGAAGGGACCATGAAAGTCAAAAAGTTAATCATTTCATAAACGAGAGTCCTCACTCGTAGTTTTCTTTCAAAAACAATGTTTTGGTTTTAAGTGATAATAATCGGATTAAAATCCGATTTTGAAATACTCTACGCTCCTTAACAAAACTAACAGCAGATTTTAATCAAATTGAAATAATTCCTAACATTGTGTACGATTTAGCACGTAAAGAGATTCGAAAGATATTAAAAGCGAAAACAAACTGACAATGTCATTACAAAAAAAAAACGATAAACGACCAAAAGACAAACCACAGTAAACGAAACACAACATAGAAAACTATCGCCTGAACAACTGGAACCCAAACAAAACCAGGGGTGATCTCAGGTGCTCAGGAAGGGTAACTGGCTGCATTAAAAACATATTTTGTTACAAAACAATCACATTGATTCCGAAAAGTATCTTTTGGACTGAAACTGATCGTGGACTTAATCAGTAAGCCATATGATGTGACTTTCGACGGCGGTGTCTCTTCCAGATATTTCGATAAGACATACCTTTTGATTCGATATCTTTATAACTAGGAGGGTATGTAAACTTTCTAACAGGGATCTTAAACAAATATTTTGAAAAAAAAGCCAGTGACATAGGAAGGAGAATTGGAGCCTGTTGGGTGATAAAATACATATTCATTTCGCTTATTTTTGAATGTTCAATGATTATTTTGACGGCATTAACATTTGGCAATACATTTGAATTAATCCAATAACAGGCTTATGTGTGATGAGATGATTAAAGCTATCAATTTTCTCCTTGACAACAATTATGTACGTTTAAAGTTTATTGACAGCTTGTATGTATTCGTATGGGCACCAATTCTGCCCCTTTAATAAAAGAGAGGCGAAAGATACCAAAGGGACATTCAAACTCATAAATCGAAAATAAACTGACAACGCCATGGCTAAAAAAAAAAGACCAACATAGAAAGCATAGAAAACTAAAGACTGAGCAACACGAACCCCATCAAAAACTGGGGGTGATCTCAGGTGGTCTGGAAGGGTAAGCATATCCTGCACCACATGTGACACTCGTCGTGTTGTTCATGTTAGTACAAACCCAGTAATAAGTCTAATTCGGTAGGTAACATTCGGGGAAAATGGACGGGATTGTAGTTACGACATTTGGAACATATCCACTATCAACTGTGAAACGGATATTCCATAACGGTCAAGCAACTCGTGATGGCGTCCGTAAAATTTACGAAGGGATGATTTCAAATTCACCACTTGGAACTCATGGTTTAATAGCTTCCTTGTGAGCATCAACCCTCTATCAAGGAAATCATGATAGGAAATACAAGCCCTGGATTATCGTATCAACTTGGATATATATACTTCGTGTGCAGGCGCTGCTTGAATGTTACTACATACAAATGGAAACTTTAC
Source organism: Mytilus coruscus (assembly GCA_017311375.1). Classification (NCBI taxonomy): domain Eukaryota; kingdom Metazoa; phylum Mollusca; class Bivalvia; order Mytilida; family Mytilidae; genus Mytilus; species Mytilus coruscus. The sequence continues at coordinate 16,149,281 of CM029606.1, read as the reverse complement.
AGTTGGGAAGCTGAAATCATCTCTTTGGTCGTAAAGTTTTGTTTTGGACGGTGATGTTACTTTAGCACCGTCTTACGGTGATTATATATCCCAACTCGTTCGATAAGCGTGTCTGCAGTGACGTTTTGAATTTCAATCAGGGTAATTTATGTGTTACTGGTAAATTGTTAAGTCAGGGATTTCGTTACCACAAATTCTTAAAACCTGTACTAAATTTTTACATAGATACAAATATTTGCTACAAATATTTGCGGACCGCGAAGAGGGCCCCAAAATGAACTGGTACGTAAAAGAAATATCCACATGACTGCTTGCTCAACATGGAAGTGGGGAACAGGAGACTTTATTTGTACAAGTACAAATAAAGCAAAACTTTATTTGTGTACCTGTTATTTGTACAATACAAGGCTGGTTGCAGGATAAAAATATTTGCAAGTTTGTCTGTACCAATAGAATAAAAACTTATTTTTGACAGAATAGCACCTCCTAAATTTTACGGAGATGTTGTTTACCAAGCCCGGAATTTATATACGATCCGGGTAAACTTATCAATACTTTGAATAAACTTATTCTAAAAGGATATCAATTCAACACTGTAATTAGATCTTTGAATATTGTTTTTATCGGTACAACTATTGATATTGTTTTCAGTAAAATAAAACCATACTTAATAGTACACATATACACATATGCACTTTCACGGTACTACAATCTGTCGATACCTATATTTCGACATTGCACAAGGTCATGTTTTCTCTGACTGTTAATGACGTCTTTACACTAAATCCATCGGATGTTGGATTTGTACTGATTGATATATAAGTCTAAGATACATGATTTCTTTTATTAATTGTTATTGGTTTTGAACTAGCTGTCAGAAACTACGAGTACTCTCAGATCGGTACTTTGTGTGTTTTGTTGTTAGGGATGTATATATACCCTGCCATGTCCGGTCTGTTTTTAGATGTGTTCCTGCTTTGTATCGATCTGATGAGGTATTTTCAACTGATTTTTATAGTTTTTTTCTGATGTTTTGCTGTAGCACCACTGTGCCAGGTTAGGGGAGGGTTGAACGCTCACAAACATGTTTAACCCCGCTACATTTTTAATATGCCTGTTCCAAGTCAGGAGCCTGTATTTCAGTGGTTGTCGTTGGTTCATGTCTGTCATATTTTTTTTTCGTAAATTGTTTTGTTATAAATTAGACCGTTAGTTTTCCCAATTGAATTGTTTCATATTTTTCATTTATGGGCCTTTTATAGCCGACTATCCGGTATGGGATTTTCTCATTGTTGAAGGCCGCACGGTTAGCTACAATTGCTTACATCAAATTCATTGAACTTGTGTGGATAGCTGTCTCATTGACAATCATACCACATCTCCATTATTTTAAGATCTGCAAATTAAAAAATTCACAAATTTGTGTACAAGTTAGTTGAAAGTTTTGCAAAATAACAGTAGTGAAAATCACTGTAGAGCCTAAGAAAACGGTCACCGGTAATTTGTCAATCGAAATAGTTTTGATATTTCATTTTGATAATTTCGGAACATATTTGATTATTTGAACCAATGTAGTAGATTAATTGATAATAATATATCGAACTGCTTTGTTATTCGTCGCAAATAAAGGTGACTTATGATAAATTGAGACAAATAGTCATTTTATTACTACCTGTAACGTCTATGTTATAGATGCATCTACGTTTTAATATTGTGTTTATGTTGTAATATTACACTGCTGTCTCAGGTAAGGGTGAAGGTTGGCGCCTGTTAAAAATTTAAACCCTTTGCATTTTATGCACCTGTCCTAAGTCAGGAGCCTGTTGTTCAGTGGTTGTCGTTTGTTTGTGTTTGTGTTTTATATAGATTAGACCGTTGTTTTCCTGTTTGAATTGTTTTACACTAGTCATTTGGGGCCCTTTATAGCTTGCTGTTCGGTGT
>CM029606.1:15908966-16147240 GCA_017311375.1 Mytilus coruscus | reverse complement strand
AAACAATTTCATGTACTGTGTATAAAATGTCCTCCTGGAACATGTGGAAAGTTTGATAAACAGGCCTCACTGCCCTCAGTGCTGTGGATAAATTTAAGGTGGTGGTTGTGTCCTATGTACAAAGATAAACCTTGTCTAACAGATGAGTTGTATAGTGCTTTGATTGTCCACAACAACATCCAAGATTAAAAATATCGGACCGAACAGAGACGTCTGTTTTCATCGCTCGAAGCTGCCATATTTGCCAGTGAAAGATTTCCACTAAGGGAGACAATTCAACCACAAAAATAACATTGAGGCTACCTTTAGGTAACTTAATGTTAAATTTTGCAAATTAACAAGAAAAAAAAAAACATTAGCCAGAAATATTTTTCAACATAAAATAAATCAATTTAAGCCCAGTTACCTCCTACTTTAAGCAATTTTAATTAAATAACAAGGCACAAAACTATTAGAATTATTGCATTTCATGGTTATTTTATGGTTATTTTAGGTGTATTGTTGATCAACTTTCCATTATTTGCCAAGCTAAAATTTTTTACCTGTCTTAGAACTGATATACATCTTTCAAAATATTGTAAAAGTTAAGAATAAAAAGTATGATCTTGAGAGAAAACTGCTATTGAGTACATGTAGTATATGCAAATTGTTTATTACATCTGTTGCGCGAACTTTCTGGCAACCTGCCAAAAGGTCCAAAATTCTCAAAAAGCTATTTTTTTGGTTATTAACTAATGTTCTTTGCAAAATATGATAAAACTTATATTTCATTTATGAGCTAAATCAATTCTTCAGACCATTAAAAGTGCCTAAATAAGGTGTATTTTTAGCCATTTTTTAAATAATTCACTAATATGCAAATTAGGCTGTTTAATGGAAAATAGCGCAAATTAACAAAAACATTTTTTTTATATTAACTTCTGAATACCCAAAGATTTTAGAAATATATATAATTTTGGCAAGTTGTAACTACCAATTTAGACGAAATTTGGGATTTTGCATGGTTTTATGGCAGACTGGCTCTTAACTGTAACTTCAACTTACTGTACTGCAGGTGTGTGAAAGTATTCCATTTAGCCTAAATTAAACTTTATAATTGACATAAATACAGTTTTTCACCAGCAAGTATTTACACACAGCTTGGAGCCAAAATACACATTTGAAAATGATCAAATAATCTTCAAATAAAGGTTTACTATCAAGCTGAAAACAGATCAGATCCAAGCATTTTTATCACAAAAATTAAAACCAAAACTGCTATCAAACTACTATCGAACTGCTGTTATAACTGCTGTCTAATTGATAAATTGACAGCAGTTTTAAGGTATCCAAACTGCCAACGGTGAATGCTTAGAAATGGTGAAACAAGGCAGATGGACTGCTAAGAACAGCTGAAAGACTGCTAAAAATATGAATAACTGGTAAATAACAGCTAAAGAACAGCTAATAATAGCAGTTCAATTTGACTTGGGACCCAGTCATAGCCATTAAATCTTACTTCTGTGTATTGTATACAAATTTTAATCTGTATTTTCTATGTACCTCAGAAAAGCAGGACAACCTACCGCATTACTTACTCATCCCTTTTTTTGCAAATTTTCTTCAAATGAGCATGCAAATGTGACTTCATTTAACTTTGAAAATACAAAAGTGAGTGAGTTAGCAGTGGGGTAATTTGTTTGGCATTTATTAAAGGAATTTTATTAGGATTTGAAGTGTTGTTCTTTGATTTCAATGGAAATTGTCTATTTTGACACCTGATTATTCCAGAATGTATTATCTGACACATTTTGTGGGTACATTTATGCTTCTATTGTCTCTCAATCTGTGAAATCAAACAAACTATCTTATCCAACATGATTTTCTGATCTCAAGGTATGTGTGTCAGATTATACAAGTTTAATTGTATCTGTAATACAATACCATATAATCTTTAACTTACCCAATTCATCCTCAAAATTCACTTGCTCATTACACACATCTTTTCTTCATAAAGTGGCACATATCTTGCATAATCCTGAAAAGGTAAAAGAAAAAAGTTATTAACTGCACTATTTCAATCCTGCATATTATGATAAGGAATCAAAATTGATTTGATGTCCTCAGATAACCAAAAAATAGGTGGTAAGTCAACTTTTAAACTTTTAACACTCCCCTAAATCCACCTCTGACCCCAACAAAACATTTCAACCTTTACTTATGTACCCTCCATTAATAAAGAAATCAAGATTTCAAAATTATTTTAAGAAGCAGACAATATATTTTTAAATCTAATTCTTCATTAGAAATAAAAGGAATTTGGAAAAAAATGAAGAGGTAATCTGAATTATCAGGTGTGGTAGCTATAAACAGGTTGGGACCAATCTCCCAAACGGGTAATAATATCCCATTTTTATATCATATTCCAAATGGGATATAAATTCAGGCAAAATTACGGTGCAACCTTTTTTAGTGGAGATTTAAGGAAAATAATATAAGAGTGCATATGATTACATTAAAAATAATTTTTGGTTTGAAACTTTTCTCTATACTTGGTTTTTTATGAGTTTTGTCTCTTGGAAAATGCTGTATTTCAGCATGTTCAAAGGGACCGAACTGAGGGATCAAACAAGCATCCTATTCATTTTCTGGAGAGAGAAAAAATCAAAAGTGGCTTCTATTGATCTAGACATATGCACTTTCCATATTTTTTCTAAATTTGAATTTTAAGATTTTTGCACAGTAAATTCATATGACATTTGGGATATAATATCGAAAAGAGGTTACTAAAAACAAAACCCATTTCAAGGCATTGAAGAGATTAGTCTAAGTCTGATATAGGGACTGAAAAACACCAGGTATTCAAGAGTCCCCATTTTGGGAATATATCTTGGAATTAACTTGGTCCTTTTGGACAGACCAGCTGAGACATAGAAACTGGTTGAAAACACATGAAATTACATCTCATCATACAAAAGCTTCATTGTAGTGACTGTGTATTTGTATGATGTATACATTGTAGGTGTAAAGTTAGTATGTCATAATATTTCTATGGAACTGAATATTGGATGGTTTGAAATAAAATGTAAGACAACTGAAAAGATGGATAAACAGATGTGTATAGAGACTCTGTCAGTGTAATTGAATTTTATGCGACTGTCATACAAGTGAGAGGTTTAGCTAGCTATAAACCAGGTTTAATCCACCTGTTCTACATAAGAAAATGCCTATACCAAATCAAGAATATGACAGTTGTTATCCATTCGTTTGATGTGTTTGAGCTTTTCATTTAGCAAAGTCATAAGACAACAACAATACCTCATTTGTTCATAAAATACATCTGAAGTGTTAACATGTTAAGTAAAAGAACGCAAAATACATGCAAATGAATAAAAGGTAATGCAGGTAATAAAATTCATTAGTAATGTTTAGTATTAAACGAATTAGAATTAAAATGGAAGTAGAAAGTAAAATTTAGTAGGATATTTTTAAGGAAGATAAATTGTCTTCAAAGGAGATAAGTATGTACTGTGGATTCATTATGATTATAGAAACCACGGATATTAAAAGTTGAACGGAGTACGAAAATGCTATTAGTTACGAATCCACGAAAATTAACAAATCCACAGTGTGAGATTTCGATAGTTTTCATTAAAGCTTCAACTATGGCAAGTCTTCTTTTTTTACCTTTCCTCGCTTTATTCAGGTCAAAACTAAATATAGCTCTCCTATTGCTTATTGTTTCCGAGAAACATATATTTATAATCAAGAAAACCTAACGTTAACCAATGAACTATGCAACGCATGTAAATGAGGTAAAGATCAGATGAAATCTGCCAGACGGACATGTACACCATATTACACAAATTTACAATCGTTTAATGCAAAACAATATGATTGACTTTCTGCTCAAAGTACCTTATTACAAAAACGTACGATTGACCAATGAACCGTGCAAATGACGTCATTGTTATATGAAAACCGCCGGATTGACATTGCCACGTTACAATTATTCATTTTAAGAGATAAAGTTGATCTACTGCTTAAATTATCTGAGAAACATAACAAATCATGATTATCTAATATTGACCAATGAACCATGAATAGCAGGTTAATGTCAAATGAATGCTGCAAGACAGACAATCTTACAAGCATTCCATTTACCAAATTGAGCTAGCATTCCTTTGTCTCGCATTCTCCGTTGCATACAAGTGTACCAGCTTTGATAAGTGTTTGGTACTAATATAAATTTCCACTTCGTACTATGAACATCAAAATTATTTATTTTGTTAAAATATTTCCTTTCTCTATTGTAACTGTATACCTTTTACCTAAAACAAAATTATTTTATTTACCTGTGTTTAAAGTTATTGCAAATGGCTGATATTTTTGTTCGAGCATATTGTTTTCTTAAATTGTTTAACATTTCATACCGATATAATATGTTACTTTTATTATTATTCCCTTAGTTTATTTATTTTGAATTTACATTGTATCATAGGTCAAATTTATTTGTTCAGTGTATGTTCAATGGTGTTAATATGTCCTTTGATTGAGTTAAGCTATTTCAGTTGCTATTTTATAGTGTGTTTTTCTATGTCGTGATGTTACACTATTGTTTCAGAAAAAGGGTGAAGGTTTGGTACCATTAAAACGTTTAAACCCGCTGCATTTGTTTGCACCTGTCCTAAGTCAGGAATCTGATGTTCAGTAGTTTTCGTTTGTTGATGTGGTTCATAAGTGTTTCTCGTTTCTCGTTTTATATAGATTAGACTGTTGGTATTCCCGTTTGAATGGTTTTACACTAGTAATTTTGGGGCCCTTTATAGCTTACTGTTCGGTGTGAGCCTAGGCTCCGTGTTGAAGACCGTACTTTGACCTATAATGGTTTACATTTATAAATTTTGACTTGGATGGAGAGTTGTCTCATTGGCAGTCATACCACATCTTCTTATATCTATCTACTAAGTGAGAGGTTTAGCTAGTTATAAAACCAAGTCAACAAATACTGTTTCCTTACTTAAAACAAGAATGTACAATCCAATAAATCGATTATTAAAATTCATAACATTTATATTGTGAAATATCAGCTGCTGGATACAAAATAAGGGAAGACAGGAGACAACGATCTACAGGAGTCAAAATTTCGTGAATTGGTTATGAGCAAAACCAATACTGTATACTCAAGAATAAAAAGCTCCCTACATAAACAAAATGTAAAAAAATAACAATGTCAAAATATAAGTTAATAGATTCTGCAGGATGCAGGACCATATTTTTTCTTAAGTTAGTATAAGTTATGATATAATTTATGGAAAACAAAATCAATACAGGTACCAATAAAATGATATTCAAAAATCTTACCGGGGGTATTAAAGTTATTTGAGATAATATGGAAGCCTTTTTGAGCTTTCAATTGTTCGCCGCGATCTCTCGATGAAAGCTTCAAATTGTGTTTCGCATCTGATAGGTTACAGTTACAATATGTAGACAATCTGATACTCGGTACTAGTAACATACATTACATTGTGACTTGGATGGAGAGTTGTCTTCATTGTCACTCATACCATATCTTCTTATTTCTATTGAAAACTTTATTAAAACGAATTCGCAAAATGACACTTTTTTGTAGGCGATCATGTCTGTAAATTAGACTCATATTTATTAAGAACAAAATATGTGTCTGCATATCTGTCTACTAGCCATAATAGTCCAATTGTAAAATTCCACGGATCTAGGATCACGAGGAGGTGATATTAATTATGCGGAGGGTCTGTCTTATTTTGATCTGTTTACGACTTTTAACAGATTTGTAAATTGTGGATTTTCAAATTGCTCATTCAAATATATAATAAGTGAAATATAAAAAAAAAAAAAACATAACTTATATAAAACATTATGTGATTAATTTTTGTTCATTTATCAACATACTGGATAAGCAAAGACATTAACCTCTGCCACAGCTAACATGGTTAAATTAGTGATGGTCAGTCTAATAAAACGACCGTCTGTATACCGTTTGCGCTGAAATACCAGATGCTCTCCATCTTCACCGGGTTCTGCTCCACATGTTTAAATTTTATCAATGTTACCCATAATTACCGTAAATAGCTCGGTTGATGATTTCAATTCGCATTATGACAAAAACGGTTCATCATTCGTATGTGAAAATGTATTTTTCATCCCGTCAACCGCATATTCTGATGGATACTCAATACCATCATAGATTATGTTTGAACTTTGTCCAGTGACCTTTCCAAGCGCCACATTTTCTGGTTCTCCGTCCGGTATTTTACAATCTAAAAAAGTGAAAATAGTTTTTAATTAACATAAAAAGAAATATAATTAGAACTGTAGTCAATTTCGATAATGAATAAATTGTTGCTTGTATTATAGCAAATAACAATTGTCAAATAACACACAAAAGAAAGACAAGTACAACAACAATAGAATTTAACTACATCAGGTATCCATTTTGACTATTATTGTCTCTTTAGTGATGCTAAAACCAAAACTATTTGAAAATAATAATGAAAAAAAAAAAAAAAAACAATAATACAGAGGTTGAATCCAAAAGCTAAGGGACACAAAAAAATATATGTAGACAACATCATGGCAAAAAACCCAAGAAAACAGGCCCCCTAAATGCCACAACCCTCTATTAACTTTAGGGAACGACCATTTAACTTGAAAAGGGGGGGGAGAGGTGTGTTTTTTTTTTCCTAAAAAAATATTCTGATCCCCAATTTGATGAAAAAAAGTATTGTGGTCAAGTACATTGTAGATGACAAAAAAAAATATTCAGATTTTCCCCATACCTTATAGTGTTAAATTTTGAAAAAAAAATAATTTGATTGATAGCGTCGAAAAACTAAAAAAAAAATTCTAACTCAGACAAAAAAAAAACATAACCCCTTTTTTGTTTTTGAAGTTAAATGGTTGCTCCCTTAATTCAAACTGACAGACAATGTTGGATGTTTACCGATTGACATTTTAGTCTGAGATTCATGATTTTTTTTAGTTGTTATTGACTTTGAACTAGCTGTCACTTAATGCAATAACTCTCGATCATATCTATACTAATTTAATGTGGGGTTGTTTACGTACCCTGGCATGTCTGGTATGTGTTTTTGTTAGACATATTTCTGTTTTTGAATCTATTTAAAAAGTTTAAACCTTTTCAACTGATTTTAACAGTTTTTTTTCTGTTGTTCTGTTTAGTTACAACTAGTTTAATTTATAAACTAGTTTAATCCCGCCACGTCTGTTTGTGCCTGTACTAAGTCAGGAACCTGTAATTCAGTTGTTGTTGTTTGTTGCTGTATATCATATTTGTTTTTCGTCTAAATACATACATCAGGCCGTTAGTTTTCTCGTTTGAATTGTTTTTAATTTGTCGATTCACGACCTTTTTTAGTTGATTATGCGGTTGATTATGCGGTCTTGATTTTGCCTATTGCTGGACACTCTACAGTGGCCAATAGCTGTTAATTTCTATGTCATTTTGGTCTCTGATGGAGAATTGTCTCATTGGTAAATATACCACATCTTAGTATTTTTATATAAAATGAACAAACGGTGAGTAATGATCGTAAAACGATTAATGTATGATGATCGATAACCGGCGAATAATGAGCATATAAATACTTAAAGGACTCCGATCGAGAATAGTTGAGTATTATTCATTTTCAAAATTTTTAATATTTTCACGTACACACTTCAAAGTTTTAGACGGTTTAAATTGGTTTTCGATCCTTGTGTTTTCCTCTTTTTGGTATAAGTTATCTTTCTTCTATATAGGCCTCAAATCTGTTGAGTACATTCATTGTATATGTCAGATCAAGAAATATAACGTTGTGTTTGAGGACACTTTTGTATTGTTTGTATCCAGTGAGGGCTGGTTAACCGTGTAATTCTTCATCTTTGGTTGTAAATTCCAATGGAATATAGAACAGACCTAAGATTGTTCAGGATTTGAAAACTTGTATGTACCGCTTCTTCGCTACAACGCGGCGTTAAGTTAGAGGAAAGACTGAGAATCGCTCACTTAACAACGTTCGTAAGCAGTCCCTATATACCGACAGGTCAGGTATCTCTTGCTATAAATATACCAACTGACATGCAATTTCAAAGTCACATTCAGCGACAACTGAGTCTGTGTACTTTTGCGTCCATTCGTTTTTTGTTTTTGTTTTGAGTAATTTCTTTAAACAAATAAAAGAATGTGTCTGAGTACACGAATTTCCCCCCTCAATCTTTGCAATTTTCCAAGTTAAAAAGGAGCATAACTCTAGAACAGCAAAAGACTGACTGCCCAAATTTGAAGTTTGTCTGCGAGGTGGAGTTCTTAGCATTGTGTATGAGTTTCATAACATTTTGATGTGAAAAACTTAAGTTAGAGTGCGGAAACGAAAATGGGACGTACGGAAATACGGAAGGACGAATGGTCAAGGGTAACACTTAATGCCCCCTTCGCCTGCATTTACATTTCTTGTTTTTGATATCGTTAAACAAAAACAATTCCGACTTTTGAATTTAATTTCTCTTTTCGATTCTGAGCATTTGTCAAGGAGAGAACGAACACTATTTAACTTTTTTGTGTTCATTGTCGTCAACATAAAAATTGTCATCCTTTTCTTTATTTAAATATTCAACACGTATAAACAATAATTATTTAACACAAGAATATTCATAAAACAATGGATAAATGTATAATATCATATATTATCATAACAATAATTAGATACACAGTATTGAATTTCCTATTGAATTAGCATGTTTAGCACAGTATTATTTCTAAAATTCTGTCATTGAAGTAAACAGAATAGAGCACCGCAATTATGAATTAAGATACGGTGATATTATCAGATTATTACATGGCATTTTCCATATTAGATGTATTATCAGCCCAAGGTTCAATATCACCCCAAGAACCGAGGGCTCGAGGGCTGATCATACATCTGATATGCAAAATGACATGTTATGATCTTTTTATCATATTCTTCATGAATGGAGAACAATAACAGTTTAATATATTAATCCTTTTAAGTGGTTCTCAAGTAGAAGTTCAAAAAGGGAAAAGTTTACGGAAGACGGACGCCAAAATGTAATACATACGATATGAAATCTTTTTATCATATCCCTCAAAAGAGGAAAAAACAACATTATAATATATTTTTATATTGACGATAAAAAAAAACCCCAACGAAACATAATAAACACTGTTTGGAAAAGTCAACATGTGTAGTAAAGTAACTTGCTCAATTATGCTGGAAACTTTGAAAATGCATTTATCCTAATATTTGTTTTGTACCCTACTTTGTTATGTTTTTCACTGAAAACGTACCATTGATAATGGCCGGAAGCAGTTGATAAATTTTTCATATCAGACTGCTAAGCACCATTTCGGAAAATATGGAACTCACGTAGATATAATGCTATTACCATTCTGTAAAATTATAAGTTATTTACTCTAAGTATATGATAAGTTAAGTTATCCTATGTTTATCAATCATCCAATCGGGCTGTGTGGAGGCTATAGAAAGTCTCCCTTTGCTTGAGGTGTATGCTCCAATTTTTGTTTAAAGATTATAGCGTATTTATTCTTCAGATAACTTCTCTGAAGTGTGCTGCATCAATTTCTCAAGGCTGTTCATATACTGATTTTGTGTCATTGATGGATACTACATACCCTTTCTTTTCTATTATTAGGATTAAAATTGTAAAATTGTACCATAGATGTATTTAGGTCTTTTTATCATACAGCTCTTGTTTGGTTCTTATACATTCTTGGCTACAAATGGTCGACTTTGAGCGTTCCCGATGAAGGTTAATCCAGGAAAGGGATTTGGACGCATGGAATCTATAATATACGTGTTGTTTTCTTTTTGTTCTAGTAATAAATGGATACAATGTTTACATTATTCAGCAAAATATATTTAAATAAAGATAGTAAAAATAAATATATGTTACTAGTATCCCGCGTTAATAAGGAGATTACTGATACAAACACTAGCCTGTTAAAGTAAAATGATCGATTACCAGATATATACTATTAGAATGAGGGATATAGGGCAAAAGAAAAACAATCTGATAATCTATACAATTAGGATGTCGACTACATCAAATTTTGATATGGTAGTCTGTTGACTATCGTAGAACAGCAAATGTTACACCTATAGTCAGGACGATAATATTGTATTTTCTATAGACAAATTCCATGCAGATTGTCTTATAATTACCCGGAAATGCCCAATAGAAGGCATGTAACCATACACATTGTCGTTATTAAATTTAAAAGTATAGTTAATATAAAAATAATGAGATGGTATATGATTGCAAACGTGACAATTATCCACCGCAGACTTATTGGCGTTGATCAAAGCAACTATAGGTCACCTAGTATAATGATGAGCTATGGCTTTACCGTATTGTAAGATTTCAAAAGCTTTGACATGTCAAATTTTAAAAATCTTCAAACGAGAAAACCAAAACAGTCTGCTGCTAAAACAATTAATGAAAACAAAAACATGACAGAAAGCAACCAACACATTAAAAGCTCCTGACTTGGGACTGGTACATACAGAATCACTTGAACTTGATGGACCATTTTCTTGAATGCAGCAAAGCATTGGAACTTTATCTGTGATGTGTGGTCAATAAACTTGTGTGCATCCTTCGTTGGAATGGTTTATGGTATACAAATTCGTATTTAATTTTTCCTTCCAACTTGTTGTGGTTAGAGCGCTACTAATGAGAATTGTGTAGACGGAACGCGCATTTGGCGTACCAGCTTATAAACCCGGTATTTTATTATTATTATTAATTGTTGGGGAGGGTGGGGAATTTAACTGACTGGATGTCTGTTACATTATTATTTCAAGGAGATCCCAGATCACAGTTATAACTTATGTAAGGTGATATTTACACTGTAAAACCCTTTTGTGTCTAAATCGCATGTCACCTGCCCGAGGAATGCCTTATTTTAAAGTCAAAAACCGGATGGCGGGATGCACTAATACCGCGTTATGTCAAAAGTTATACGACCAAAATGAGCATAACAGCACGTAGACAAATAAAATACAATAGAAAATGAAAACGAGGAATGTATCAAAGAGACAATAACCCGACCATATAGTAAAATGAAAATGTTCAAAGCCTCCGATGCATATTTTCAACAGAGGTGAATCTCGCACTAAAGGCGGACTACAGCTGGTCCATAAATAATAATGCATACTAGTTCAGCGAAATGGACGCCACACCAAAACTCCGAATTATACAAATGAACCAAATTTAAAAAAAACACACAAGACTAACAAATGCTAGAGGTTCATGACTTAGGACAGGCGCAAAATGCAGCGGGTTAAACATGGTTCGCTAGATCTCAGTTCTCCTTATACCTCTAATCAATGTTGAATAAAATAACACACAGCAAAACGCACAGTACAACACAGTTTTATAGGAATCCGCGACCTTTGTTTGAATAGATAACAGAAGAAACTAAGCAAAATGACATGATCAACATAAATAAAATAAGAACTACTAACAGTTACTGACATGCCAGTTACAGATCTCAATCAAACCACAATCCTTACGTTATGGCTTTAGTATCATGCCATTATAAATTGTACGGGAAAACATAACCTGTATCATGTCAACAACTGTTATAATAAATGTGTTTGATTCTTGTTAATAAGTTTGTTTAAAGGTTTGATAAGCTTGTGAGGTGAATGACGACATCTGTGTGCTTTGTATAGAAAGTTACCATAGAAGATGGGATGTGAAATACCTGAACGTATACTGTGTCTGCACATTGATTTGTGTTTACGAATGATGTCCTTGTATCGATAATAAAATTTAGTAAAATTTTAAAAGTTTGTGATATCGAAAACCCTGTTGTTATAATGTTCAAGATGTTTCTTTGTTAAAATCCCAAATGTTGTTACATACAGGAGAGAACCGAACAAGTTTGGATATATAAACACCTACGATTGTGCCAAGGAACGTCACTATCTAAAACGGACAAGAAACAATAGGACATGAAAACCATCACTTTTATCGTAAATTTTAGTATAAATTTTCTCGTTAGAAATGAAGATCTCAAGATCCAAGAACGACGATGTTCATTGTTAGTATTAGTTTAATTTAAAGAAAGTTCAACATGACCTATCGATATCCTTTAATCATGTGTGTTTATTGTTTGCTGTCTGGATCCTCTCAACACATTTCATTTAAAGTATAAGTGTGACTCTATTTTCGTAACAGAAAAGCCCTTAAATTTAGCAACACCTACTTTAATTCATTATCCGTTGATCATTTAATCAGTTAAAGCCGTACAAATTTGTTTGTAGGCATTATATTTTAAAAGTGAGATTAATTTTTGCATGAAATTCATTTATCCATTCACTTATTTGAACTTTTAACTCACCCTTTGTAATGTTGAACCTCAACGTAGATATAACCAATCTCAGTTTGAAAATTGCCTTCTGAATATTCTTTTGGTTTCATATTAATTTCACATCTAAGGGAACTCTGTTATAGTTGTAAGAATGACATCGTGTTTGCCGGACATATTTTTGGAAGCACGCCCTCGGTGATATATTTTCAAATTTGCGATAAGTAAATCCACGCAACTTTACATTTCGCTTATCTGGATTTATCCGGAAAGTTCCTGATGTACATTGCTCAGCAGAGATTTGCAGGATTTTATAAAGTAACAACAGTCCTTGGTTTATACTAATACGCATTTTCTACAGTCACGATTCTAGTAGAGTCCTCTCAAGTCTTTAAATATCAAAACCGTCCCTTCAATATGCATACCTATTTCAATTAATGCTCTGTGATATAAATCTTTAATTGGAAATCACGTGTCATATGTAGTCTCGTTCATAAAACCGTTTGTGTTTTAGTAAACAAAAAGTTTTAAGAATAAATAATTCACAGGAAAAAATATATTTCACGCTTCAATAACCAGTTACGTTTTCATCTTATTTTGGGTATTTATCGAGGGTGCTTGACAACACGTCCAAAGTAACTTCAACAGTGCGTACATTTGGTCAGAAAAGCTCACACACGCCACTTGACTTATTTTTCACGCTTGGATGACTAACTAATTTTTATGTCATTTAACATTGAATCTTTACCATTGAACCCCAAAGTTCACTAGAAATAGAAATATGATCTTTTGGTCTTCTTCTGACTGACAGCAAAACCCTTGCCATAGTTGGGCGTCAATTTGCTTGTGCCTGATGTATAAATACTCAGACACGTCTGGTCAGAATGTGAACGTTTAAGTTGATGCCTTATGTAGAGAGTGCCACGGTCTCTGTACGACAAAAGCCCTCAAAAACATGTTTGGGTTTCCATAGATGGCCTATTAGAAGGCCATAGATCTGTCCCTATACACTGTATCATCATATCCTAATGGCAGCCCAAATTTCTCGCCCTCTATCCTAGATGACCCCGATTACAGAATTTACGTTTGGTATCTACATGTATTATTAATTTGTTCTCGTCCTGATTATTCATGAAATATTTGTCAATGAACGCATTGAAGCAGTTGAAGTGCTCTATAATACAGGAGGCTAGTGAAGGAGAAGCCCAGAAAAATATTCAAAAGTTAAGAAGCGGAGGTCCTTATATCGGTGCACAGATTGTTCATTTAAAACCAAATGGCCAGGCATATAAAGATCCATAGTACAAGTTTTCACTTGCTTAGACGTACTTATCAAAATTATTTCTGTGACTGCATCATATGATCCTTTAGTACAGATAACTTAGCTAATCTGCAATCAATTCCATCTTCATGACTAATATATCATGTACTGTGTTACAACTCTAGATTGTACAGACGAGGAAAGGTAACACTAGGCCACCTGAAGCTGAATTTTAGTTCAGTCTTGGTGGCCGAGTGGTCTAGAGCGCTGGACACAGTGCAGGCGGTGTTGTCTCGATATCCCAATACCATGAGTTCGAATCCCGGCGAGGGAAGAACAAAATTTGCATCCAAATATTTGCAGATTTAACATTGTTGTGCTGATATTTAGAGTATTTATGAATATAATATGTGTTTTAGCCCTGCATCACCTGGTGATCAAATGGATGTATTTGTCCTAGAGTTGTCACTTGTTTAGACGTACTTATCAAAATAATTATTTCTGCGTCTGCATCATCATACGATCCTTTAGTACAGATAACTTAGCTAATCTGCAAACAACTCCAAAATGTCGTGCTGATATTCAGAGTAATTATAAATACATATATATATATTTACTTCAAATTGTTAAGTGGACTGATAGGACAACAGTTTCGACTTTCAAATTCACTTATGACTTGTATCGTCCTGAAATTATTTTATGGATTCAAAACCGGTTTAGTTTTTAGAAAATTAAATCTTCATTTAAATCTTTAAAATCTCTTTCTTTTATTTAAATTGTTATTCTGTTCCAATCATTACCTGTAAACAGTTTATAGCTAGCACAAACTCAGGATTATTGTAGAGAAGATTGTAAAGAAACGTCGAAGGTTTGTGTTATGGATGAAAAAAAAGAATGTATTAGGAAAGACAATGCTCTGCTAAATAGAATAAGTTCAATACGAAAACATTTAAATGAATATTGTTTTTCTAGTGTGAAATATTACTTTTCTAATATAACAATATACTCTTATGGTTTTCTACTCAACTGTTCTTTTATAATAATGCTATTTTTATTCCTTTTTCATATCAACAAGTTTGTTTCGCAACTTGAAAACAAATGTTTCTGTCTACAAAGACATAAAGGACGAAAATAAAAAATAAAAAATTAATAAGTAACGTAAAAATCTTTATGTAAAGATCATGCATTAAACATGTTAAAAATTCAACAGAATATGTTTTATACATCCTTGGCCTTCAAATATTCGGCTTTGAGCGTTCCTAATGAAGGTAAATCTAGAAAAGCTTTTCGGATGCATTAAATTTATAACTTGTTGTTTTCATTTTTCTATTCAATCATTCAGAGTTTGACAGATGCATATATCTGTGCAATATTGACAACCGAAGTCTAAACTTGAGGTCAATTGTTTTAGGGTCTTAATAGTTAAAAGTAGGGACAGTCCTGCTAGATAAAAATCATCACCTGTCAAGTCATACTTATAAATATAATGGCCCTCTCATGCTTCAACAGAAATGTCGCATCAATTTAATGCATGTAAGTGCAATAACAGTACCTTTCAATTTCTATAGTATATGAGCGTATTATGCTGCCTACATTTTCCAAAGAGAAGCGAAAGATACCAGAGGGACATTCAAACTTATAAGTCGAAAATAAACTGACAACGACATGGCTATGAAAGAAAAAAAAACCCACAGACAAACAGTAGTACACAAAACACAACATAGAAAACTAAAGACTGAGCAACACGAACCCCACCAAAACTGGGGGCGATCTAAGGTGCTCCGGAAGGGTAAGCAGATTAACTGTCAACTTTATATTCATTCCCAACATATTTCATGTATATGTCAGTCTTAAATGGATATTCAAAACATTCACTAAAGTGTAATATACAAAAGATTGTTATTATGATCTAAAATCTCTTACTACAGATTAAAAATATTTTGACCCTTTTCAGGTAAATTTCTAAATTCTCCTTAATTCATTCGGTTCAGCTTACTTTTCTAACCCTACCTTTTATATCAATTGTTTTTTTTTTTTTTTGTTTTTGTACTTTTCCTAAATATATACCATAGGACGATCAATCAATCACACTTATACAATACAAAATGTAGCTTCAGTTAGTATGACATTGGAATCTCATTATTATCAACAATTACAAGTATGTGTTGATTAATTTGAAGTATGTTTAAGATTGTTGCAAGATAAAACAAAGACAAGTCATCGCAAGATAAACATATAAAGTGGACACTAATCTAGCATTGAAAGATGATAACAAAATGATGCACTTTATTTATTTCATGCGTCCGAAGAACTTTTTGATAAACCCATGAACGGTCAAAACCGAATATTTGACAAATAACAGCTAAATAATAACCGTGTTATTAAATTTTCATGATTATACGTTAAACATCAAATCATGAATTCATTTTCAATCCTTAGGTCAATTCTCACACTTATCCCTGTTCAGGCAATTATCTTGTTCAGTAGTTTTCTAATCAATTCAGAAGGCCTTTCTTAGACTGATGAAACATTTTATTTATAAAATATCTCATTTCCAACTAGAAATTCCACTCAATAAACCCACATTTCTAACTTTCTCTTCGTCAAAGGAATCATCATTGACGCTCAAGTCAGCAAAATTCAAAGCCCCAAATAAAATACAAAGAGCATTATGGACCTAAAATTCCGAAAGGTTTTACCAAGTACAGCTTATGGGATATATTCCGGTATAGAACATTCTTAGTATTTCGAATAATTGTATTGATTATTTGTCGTTTAACTGCTTCATATATTAATTTTGGTATACTTAAATTAAAGAGGCAGTATCTATAGTTTCACACACAATACACTGATGATTTATGTCGGAAATATAGTACATTTTGTATACAAGATACGAATGGCATGTATTTTTGTGCCAATCTTAACGTTCTTTCCTTTTCGATTTTTTCCAAAAGTAGATTAATTGTACGTGTGAAAAAAATCCTCTGAAAACCTGCCAATATATTAATATAAGAGCACAGGGCAGGAGTGTATAGTTCTATTTAATAATAGCACATGTTTTCCGAAACAACTCTGACTTTTGGAAAGACTGAAAACTTTTACGAATTTAGCTAAAAGTATAGTAAAGAAGATTTACTAAATTCTGCCAGAAAACATGATACATTTAGGAAAAAGGTGATTGGAATTAAATTTGAAAATTGCAGAGCCTAACAAGCACTTAAAAAAAAAACGAAATTTCCTTTTAACAATTGGGGTCAGCCTATATGCCCCAAAAGGATACACAACAGTATAAATAGAAAATGGCAAAAATAACTAATATTTAAACCAAGAAGCTGCCACAATAGGCAAACGAAATTTATTACATACATAAGCCAACTTTTTCTTACATTATTGATATATTATTCATTTATTAATCAATGTGTTGTCTGTTAATAACAGTTTTAGTTTGCGAGAAATTTCAAATAGTTCTACACTAACCCATACCCTTTATGTGCTCATCAACTCTCAAGACGAACAATATGAATTGTTTTCGTAATTGTTTTCATTAGAATCCTGAAAATGTTATTTTTCCATTGATATCTGTAATGCAGCCTTTCAGGTTTTACATGAAAACACGAATTCCGTAGATAATGCTTCTTTAAAATATTAAAATATGTTTTCTAAAAGTGGATTCATATGGTGAAGTTTTACATGAACCCTTTCATTGTTTCACGCACGCCTTCAGGATTTGATTGACTTATATGAAATGTGTCTGTAACAGATAACCACTTATATGTTTCACTTGTTCCTCACTCGACGAATGCGACTTAACTTAAAATGTTGACTTGTCATGATGGGTGCTGTAAGCGTAACAGGAACTGTCAGTCCAGCGGACCACTTGATTTCAACTCGATTTTTAGGAGGTCCATTTTAATTCATTAAGGTAGTGTTTTGTGGAATTGTTTGATTTTTCGTCCTGTTTTCTTGCTTTCACCATGCTATTTTCTGTGGTATTTCGTGGACTTATAGTCTATGATTTCCGATTCACTATCTATTTCAATTTCCCGGAAAATCAACCTAAACCTCAACATGATTTTTTGTTATATGAATTTAAAGGGTATTCACAATCTGATTACTACGTTTTACGATCGTTTCTTAATTTTCTTTTAGGTAAAATTGTATGGGCAATTCTTCAAAGCTGTTTTTCTGTTTCAATGATAGAAGCAGTTAAAAGTCAAGGGAACAATTGAAAGAAAAGAAAAGTCATGAAATTAATAAATTAAAAGTGTTTGAATGAAAACTGAGGTTTCACAATTCAATAAATTATTAATTGTTCAAAGAATAGAATGTAAACATGCAGTAAATGGAATGGCAATGTTGGCACTTTTTGAATCGAGTGTCACTGAAGAGTCTTAAAATGAACGATCATCTGGCATACAATATTTTAAACCTGATATAAAATGAGTTTATTCATATTGATTTTCATTACATTGTATTTATCATTTGATTTTAACTGATAGCCTTAGCCCAATTATTTGCTGGAGGACATCAAGCTGAAAAAACGGTGAAAGTTTCTGTGCACAAGCATGGTGTTAAGTCTTTTATCTTATCTAAATCCAGTGCGTCGGATACCTTATAAACGACGTATCGCTTCTTTCTGTCCTGATGCCCTATCCATTCGCCTACCAAAACAAAAGCTGCTAATGCTGTATCTGTGTTGTTTCCAGCGCAGATAATAGCTCCGCTATCTGCAGGCTTCGCAAAGTTTTCTTTGTCCATTTCTATATAAATGAACTCTTCTTCCTCAATGCCTATGCATTTTCCTGTTTGTAAATGTGGTTCGGTGGCACCCCATTTATAAAGTCTGCGCCCTAAAATTTCTGAAATGTCACCTTTAAAATTTGACCTTTTAAAAACTTCCGGAAGTACTCTTTAAACCTAGTTTGCATTCAATATCATTTTCTGGCGATACACGTATCAACGAAAAATCCATATTTTAGTGTTCTCTACTGCGTTGCTTGTGTTTGGATGACGAACGAAAACATTCTCCCAATTCTCGAGTTATCACCTGGGAGGTATGCTTCTTCATTCTGTTTAATAACGTGAGCACATGTTGTGAAGAAGTACGTCCCATTTTATCTTTGAGGAACATACCCAGCGTTCCGTATCCTTTTGAATTCTCTCTGACCTTGGGAATTTATTAATTCTACTTCCATTCTGCAATTTGGCAAAGTAAGTTATTTCCCTCTTTTACGAAATTCAATGACATACTTGCAATTATAGTTGACTATATTGAGATATTGTTCGAAGAAATTAAACACTTTCTTTTATCTTCTTCTTTACAACTGTTTATATAGACACAAACAGTTTCATCAAAATAACCAAATCCAGAAACCATTCCCTGTCTACAAAATATTTGTAAAATACATATGATTTCAATGATATTATTCTGTGCCAAATAAAAATATGGAAGATATAATTTCAAACCATAAAAGATTAGGTTGTTATCTGTCTACATCAGTTGTCATCATCAATGACCGAAGGAAATGTACAGTGTCTCAAACCTTATTTTCTGTCTTGAGTGTTCAATGTTAAATGCAACATTTTCATATTGTTATACAGATTGTCAATTTTAAAATAGGCTAGTACATAATAATCTCAAAATGTCAATTATCACTACAAAATTATATTTTGGTACTAATCGATTTTGATGAGAATATAAGTCTTAATCAATCTTCGGTCGTGCAATATCAACCAAGCCTCAACTATTCTTTGGCATAGATACTTTAATAAACACAATAACATAAACGATACCAATTTTTCTGCACCAACAACATGATTCTGCAAATACTGTATTTTACGGGCACACAACCCTCCCTTACCGGGGACAGTGATGTAACAACAGAACATAAGAACAAATTAAATCGAAAGGGTCGATCCAAGCACAAAACACATAGACACAAAGTACAGATCTGAGAGTACTCGCAGTTATTGAAAACTAATTACGAGATTGTCATGTTGGTTGAATCGTAGAATCAGTTATCGTACTTTAAATCCTAACTTGAACTTAACCGATTCGTAACCTTTTTTTTTCAAATCTTGTTTTTACAAATTAGTACTATTACAAACTCGCATCAAATTTGTAAATGATAAATGGCCTAAATTGTGAAATTGATTACAAAAAAAAACTGTCATGACAGTAAAACTCCTCATTAGTTACGACGGATTCCTATTACATGTATTATCACAGGTAAACATTGGAATTAAAATTATAGTAAAACTCGTTTGAAATCTAAACACGAAACGTTTTTTTTTTTTTTTTATACTTGTACATATTTCATATCAAATCTTCAATTTCTTAGCATTTTGAAATTCAATTTGATGTAGAATTGAAGAGAGACAGAAATGTTGTTAAATCTATGGTTTACCGTATAGTGTATTGTCTGTCCGTCTTTTGTTTGAGGATATGAGGTTGTCTGTTTCCTTGACTAATGCTTTCTGATTGTTGTTTGAATGTTCTGTCAACTTCTCAACATGCAATATAAATTTTATACTTATTGTTCAAACAGCTCTGGATATAGAATATTAAATTTCCTTAAAGGTAAATTGAAACTTTGGACTTTAATTATAATTTGATATGGTTATAATTGTATCAATTCAATATTCACCTATTGGCTATAGTTTTCAATTCATGAACCGATACGCCATGTAGTCTGGTGCTTGGACATTCGTCTTCTAGATATCGACGGAATGTTTCTACATCTTCTTTAACTTTTGAGCACATTTTAATTAATTCTGCATAAATCTTTTGTGCAGTATTTGCAGTTGCTATCCTGGAGAACTGGCAAATACATTTTGTTGAGCTGGAATGACTGGTTGAACATAATGGTCTGTATTTCATTCCTCTAAGTTTCGTATGTTTTCTGTAGGTTCCATTTCCCACATGGTTTAACTTTTTTTTCATTACGGCTGTAAGACATCTTTTGAGAAGAAAGTTGACGTCTTTTGCTGTGATTAATGGCTTTAAAAGTTTCCTGTCTATTTCTGATTTTAGAAAATTTGATAATTCAAAGGCTAAAGGTTTAATAAAAGTTTGATTTATTTCTGATAAAGCATGCGAACAATATTTTACGTCGACGTTAAGAATACTTTCGCACAAGGATTTTGTTAATTCCTCACGAGCCTTTCTGAGAATTGTACATTGATTTTTAATCTTGTTAATGAGGTGATTTGAATTTTGATTTATATTGAATAGATTCGAACAGATATTTGTTTGTCATTGAAAAGAAACATATTTAAAAGATATTATTTGGGCGACTGGTGCCACAAAGTTCTAATTGAATTTCCTCGCTGAGATGATTTATATCATCTAAATTGTTTTGCATCGACAGCCTAGATTTTTTATGACAAATGTTATATATCTACTATCGTTGAAATTCTTTTCATCTCCTTTAACACAACGAAATCCTGAAATATACATTGAAATATATGAAAGAAAATGTAACCTTATTATAATGCAATTTAAACAGCATAATTAGTCTTAATATATTTTAATTTCAACTTGCTATTTTGATATATAACTTGCATAATGATTTTTAGATTAGTGATTATGAAAACTTAAAATAGTCCCAATGCAGAAGATTTAACTTACAGAATGACTCAAACGACATGATCCATGTCCTCCAGAGCCTGTAAGCAGAACCACAATGGCCAACGGAGACGTCCATCGGTGACTGTTTCCTAAATCTTCCGCGGAAATTCTTTCGCATCTTGAGACGGTAGTATGTCCCAAATAATGATTTAGTTCCTCAGGTGATAATTGGTCTCCATGGTTATACACAACAATCATTGGTTTTGTAAAACATTATTCAGTTCCAAAAGATGGGCTTTCAGAAACTCATATGCCTTGCAAGCTTTAAGTGTCTTTAAGGTTAAAGAAATCGATGTGTATGTATCGGGATCAGGTTCTATTAAAAATATCATATCTGGAAACAAAAATAAACAAATCAAGTCAAAACTTAAGCAGGTGTACATATTTTGTACAAGTGCGCCTTTCATATGTGAATAGTTGCAGTTTGATCATTCTTACATAGTAGTTATTATTTCAACGGGAATTTCTTTATAACATAAATGTAATTATGCAATTTTCAACAACAAGTTCATTTTAAAAATATTTTCTTAGAGAAAGTGCGCACTCGACTAACGTGTTTAACACAAGTAAATTTCTAAACTGAGATATCTATAAAACACGAAGTTAACGTACATATAATCCCAGATCAAGGATATTTTTGTTCCAACTTTTTCTGACAATATTAAAGTTTTGCATTTATATTTGTATTAGAGTATACAGAGTACAAATCGACATATTTAGATATGTATAATTCTGTTTTAAACGAATTTCGAAGGTCTATTATTGTAAAGAAAACAGTCAGTCGAATTCTTATTGTTTTGTGTAGAAATGCATGTTGATGGCAAGTTTGTGTAGTATTGTTTTTAATTATATTTTGGTTATTCATGTTATTAGCCTTTATATCCAAAAGAAATTTACTGGGATACCTCCCTAGAACTTGTACAGTGAAGTACTAGTATAAAAAGCCGTTTGCAATAATCCTATACTCTTAACTTTTCTATACGAAATATCCCAAAACAATTATTTTTACCAATGACACTTTTTTTCAATTCTTGTCTTCCCCAAACACACACAACCTGGCATATTTGTTTCCACAGTGTATCATGTATAAAATATTGAACGAGATA
The DNA here is from genome assembly GCA_017311375.1 of Mytilus coruscus. Classification (NCBI taxonomy): domain Eukaryota; kingdom Metazoa; phylum Mollusca; class Bivalvia; order Mytilida; family Mytilidae; genus Mytilus; species Mytilus coruscus. Next base: position 16,124,870 of record CM029606.1, on the reverse strand, counting down.
TAATAAAGAAGATGTTTTTGTTTTCCTTTCAGCAACCATCTTTCCTTATACATTTTACACTCAATGAAATAATTTGTATCACTTCGAAAGTTTTACGGACTCTATTTCACGATTTGGTTAACAGTTATTGGATATCTGCGAACTCGACCACCACAATTTTGTTCCAAGTTGTCGTTACCACACTACTCTCCACTCATACTCGATTGGAACTTCACCGAATGAGATTGGTCACAAAATGTGTACTTACAAAGAATAACTCGACTGGTGCCCAATGTTGAACAGGATATAATAACCTTTCCGGAGCACTTGATTTCACAGTGATGTTTTAGTGGGGTTGTGTTGCTCGATATGTAGTTTTCTTTCTTCCGTTTTGTAGACTTTTGTTGTTATTTTCGTACGTTTTCGCTTTTGCCATGATGTTGTCAGTTTCGATTCGAGTTTTGGTTTTGAATTTCCCTTTGGTATCTTCAGACTCTTTTAAAACTTTTATATGAACATTATTTATTTAAAACGTGATATTGTTGATTAAAATAAACTTACTCTTTTATAATGAATTCTACAGACGTTCTTCAATGTGGCAAGATTTTAGACCATCATTTTACTGTAGCTGGCTTGACAACCACTAGAATATGAAACAGTGGACTCTATTATTTGATAAATACTGATCATATGTATTTATTTTCATTACAAATAATAGATAATAGTAGATAACAAAAACTACCAATCAAAGTATTGTTATGAAAATCGAAATTTTTCTTTACGTAAAACTCAAAGTTTACTGATAATATATGACCATGCATAATACTACTAAAAATAGATAAAACGTTATCAACTTGAACCAAAGATATGTTATCCGTCATCCATGTACCTGTATCACTCTGCTCTCTTTTATTATCAAATGTATTTGACCTGGACTTAATACAGTTCCTTTAGGACAATATTTTCCTCATTAGAGTTGAATGACGAATAGATAATTGTTCCTTGTTTTACATCCTTTTTTCTACTCATAGGATACATGCATTTCTTTTACAATCTTTTATTATTCAATTATAGCAAGGTGAATAAGGCCTCACCAAAAGATTATCGGATTTCTCTTAGAAGTTCTGTTGAAAAGTAAAATGAAAGAGAAATGTCCCCGATGTTTGTCATGCTACCAGACATATCATTCGTGACGTCATTGTCCTTCCAAACATATCTTAACTTATGTTGTCATTAAACTTAGATTTCAGGAAGAATTTCTCAAGTTTTCATTTAACTTTGGAAATCTTAAATCGGAATCTTCTGTAACTTCCGTTTAATATGTGTTAGCTCATCGATTTTCTCATCAATGCGCATGTTTGTTTTAATTATTTTTATTGGTATGACGATACATACTTTTATAAAGAACTTGTTATACATTACAATGGTGGTGAGTAATTGAATTAAAAAATTAAGTAACAAACTAAAATGTCCAAACGAATGTCAATTTGGGCATAAGAAAAAAAGGTTATTTTAATAGACAAGCATGGGAGAAACCAATATTTCAAAACAAAATATCCCCAAATTTTATTCAAGAGAAAAGAAGGCATTTGGAGGAAATATGAAATGTAACACAGCATAAACACCATGCGGTGAGGAGAAATTCTATAGAAACCAAAAATGTTGAACAAAAGGTTGATAAATGTAAAATATAATATATAAAACTAGAAATGATATATATATTCACTAGAAAATTTCTTTATAATAATTACACCTTCAATCACAGGAGCAGTCGCAAAATGGCGAAGTCTTTCATTGTAACAAATCATGCAGCTTACGAATGGAATATGTCAGTAAAATATTTAACATAACAAAAAACTAATTTCTAAATTATCGCATTTATCAATCACATTTGTTCTATCTCCAATAAACCTACCATTCACCTTTCATGGATGTTGTTCGTTTGAGAGACATATTTCTCTAACAATACAGAAACAAGTAAATTTTTTATATATATATTGTTTTTTTTTTTTTTTTTTTAATTTCTATTTAAAATAAAATTTTATTACCTTCCTCATGTTCCTTCTAAAACAATTTAAAACAGCAATATTAAAGATATGAAAAGTTATGAGCAGTTATCCGAAAATTATCGACAAGGACTTCTTAAACCAGAACCAGAATTCTATAGAAAGTAATCACGATAAAGTGCCTCTCAGATTTAACTGAATTTATTTCTTTAGAAATAATTTAATTCAAAACATGCCGCCCTTTTCAAGGAAGAAAAATTTGACTTCACAGATTTTCATAGCGTCTTAATAAAAACATTATATACCAGACGATGTAAAACATTATATACCATTATATACCAGGCGATGTAAAACATTATATACCAGGCGATGTAAAACATTATATACCAGGCGATGTAAAACATATACCAGGCGATGTAAAACATTATGCATAATCATTATTCATATTAGGCAAACACATCAAAATAAATCAAATGAAAATTATAACATGAGTCTCATCCGTGTACAAATAGTGAACACTTTTCGATACACAGTAGTGAGATTGAGACAAAAGGGAGAATGTTATTGTATAACTAACCGCTGTTATCTCTACATGCTCTAATATTGTTCATTGTTCGTGTTTTTTTAGTTAAATTAAAATGGTCGTTAATATATAGCAATTAAGTAACTAGATATTACTTAAATTATAATTAACTGATAGTTATGTAGCTAATTCCTTTTGTTTTGCAAAGACGCGTTTTTTCGTCTGATTTTAGCTCTTTTATTAAAATTTAAGATCCCGTCATAGGTACCTTATACTTAAGCATACTCCTAGCCTGAGAGGTTTCATATATACCACTTGAGTTGTGTGGGTGTGACTTTTTGAACTACAAATCAAAATAAAATAGCCAACAAATGGAATCGATCCAGCAAAACCAAAATGGCCGCCTTTTTCCAGCTTGATGACAACAACAAAATATTTGAATGCTCACCAAACGCCTCGGGCACCAAGCCAACCGTGTGAGGGCTTAACAGCCAGTCAAGATCGTTAAAACCACCATGTAGTAGTAAACCAACTAAGAATTTACTTAGGTTAAGATGTTTTATGTTTGTAAAAATAGTAAAGTGTTCTTATCTTAAGTGTTCACTAAGAATAATCTTAACTTAAGCGGCTTATAAATGTGTACGCCAGACTCGGGTATTGTTTACATTAGACTCATCAGTGACAAAATAGGTTAAGGTTTGGTACCATTAAAACGTTTAAACCCGCTGCATTTGTTTGCACCTGTCCTAAGTCAGGAATCTGATGTTCAGTAGTTGTCGTTTGTTGATGTGGTTCATAAGTGTTTCTCGTTTCTCGTTTTATATAGATTAGACCGTTGGTTTTCCCGTTTGAATGGTTTTACACTAGTAATTTTGGGGCCCTTTATAGCTTACTGTTCGGTGTGAGCCTAGGCTCCGTGTTGAAGACCATACTTTGACCTATAATGGTTAACATTTATAAATTTTGACTTGGATGGAGAGTTGTCTCATTGGCACTCATACCACATCTTCTTACGTCAAATCAAATACGAAGTTTAAAAGCACGAAAACCGACAATACCAAAAATGTGTGCCACGGAAGGCTAACATGGCTAAGGCAATAAATACCTGAGGGGTAGAAAGATCTATGTGTTTTGAATGATTAAGCCTGAAATGAAGACATTAATTTCAGCGTGGTGTTTATACATGTTATATGTATTTATAAAAACTGGATTTATCTATCGGATAAGTTTTTTTTTTTTTTATTTGAAAATCCAACTAATAAAATTTTATGTTGGATATGCATTTAACAATCACTTTGTTGCGTAAACAAAAAGAAAACAATATGATATTTTAAACCCCTTGTGCAATTTAAAACTCCAGCCTCATGCCACCCAAGACATCTACACAGGTCCATTTGGAAACTTGCACGCATCTTGAAAAGACTCAACATGAATTCAGTATGATCCATGCCACTTTTCAAAATGCATTAACAAAAATAACGTTCTTAAAGGTAAATTTAAAAAGTCCATAAAACCTGACGAGATCAAATGTTAGACTATAACAACCAGCGGAATGAATGGAAAACAATTGTCATATTTCTGACTTTGGTACTGGATAACCGTAGAAAATGGAGGATGAACTTTGAGTAATAGCACGCTAAACCTCCCATTTATGTGACAGTTGTATATGTTCTGTTATATTGACAAAATTTGGTGAGCCCCCAGACAAACATAAGTTGTTAACGTGACAATAATAGGGATCCAGCAGCCACAACTGTGTAAGTGTACATCACAGACATATATCACAACCGACTAAAAATGTTTAACAAACATACATAAAAGTCTAACAAACACGCCAACAAAAACGTTTTGGCCGATGAGGAGCATTTTGATCACTTGTTCTTAAATGTAGCATGATTTATCTTCAGGCCCATTTTTCACAAAATATGCCGAATTATATCCCAAAACAATAAATATGTAGCGTACGGTACCATTTTTATGGAGGAAAGTATTGTGGATTATTTCGTTTAAACTGGTTTTCATTTTTCATGTGCTATGGTGGTGTAAAGGATCAACAAACATGCATCCATATTTTTTTATTTTCATTTAGAAGTTACATTCTGCATAAAGCTCATCTCAAAAAGGTCATGTTTTCTGAATTACAGGGAATATACACTAATTAACGAACAGGAAAACGATGGGAGAGGGAGTTTTAACTTTAACATGTTAAAAGAATATACTGGTCCTAATATATATAAGAGTAAACAGTGTGAACTGAGGAGAAAATAAAAAAAAACTGTAATACCAAGTCGTTTGTCCTGTTTAGTATTTAGTTTAGGGAGATAAGTCATGAATACTCGTAAATTTTTCCTACTTTGAACCCCGAAATAGGTAATGTTCGGTTACCGCTGCTGATGAAACTTGTGATAAGATAGTTTACTATTGTATCGATATGTTAAATGATTTTTAAGAATAAAACCAACTTTCTGAAATGAACTGGGTCGCCAATTATGACGATCTGTTCTGGCCTGTTCCAAATATTTTAGTACACTCTATTATATGCTAGCTACGCCATTTCCTTTGAATCACGATGTGAACTACACCAAAGACCTCGATATATTCAGTTTTCAAAATCAGCTACTCTACAACTGTTCTGCAAAGTATTCCATCACTGTTCAATAGTAACCATGCCAACGTCATGTAATGACAATTAATATTCATATTAAAGAGACTTGGATTAGAATTTCAAAGAACAGTCATATTTTTTGATAAGTAGATAAAAATGGCCTACAAATTTAAAGAATACAGAAATGAAGGACCCCCCCCACCACCACCACTACCACCACTACCACCACCACCCTTTTACCGGACCCCATATATCTTACATGCAATGGTAAACTCATGGTTACAACTGTTCCTATTTAAGAATACATGACACTGACTGCCATATACCACAGAATATCACCATTTTAACACATACACCAACTGACTCGAGCTATTCATAACTCTTGAGACTTGTTAAAAAAATAATGTTTCGAGTATATATTTTTTTACTTTTTAAACATGTTAAAACAGGGGTATACATAATACTTATCGTTTGCGTTGTAAATATATCATGAATAGCATAGGTAGATACAAAGTAAAGTTACAAACAGAAACTGGAGGAATTGCATCAATTCAAAAAGAAGTCAGACCTGGTGATTCGACAAGGTACATGTTATATTCATGTTCCAACCGCAATGCAAATCCGCAATCACTCAAAATGTTTGATTCAGGAATAGGAGACAATAGGTTAAAAAAAACATATCAGATGACTTTTCTAAAGACCGCGAACACACGTCGTTATTGAGTCGAAAAACAGACTCATCGTAATCGGTCATAATAAAAATGAAGACTTCTTGAAATAATTTACCCAACAGTGTTTCATAAAAAAAAATATGGAGAAACAAATATCTTGTTTTTAGAAAGGGATATTTTACTTTGAAAAAAACATTTTGTTTAAAAAAAAACTGAAAACATCCAGATGCAGCATTTTTTGTATTTACTACATATTTGTTACGTTCGAAGGACGTATTTTTCAACAGGCAATATGTATTCCTACTCGAACCAAATATTTTCATCTTACTGTCAACTTTATTCATAAAATATGCTTCTCATTAAAAATGAAAAGGAGCTAGCATTATCCTTTGATTTTACCTTCTGCTGTATTCCTGTATTACTCACTAAAATATTCAAAATATTGTGACTATGTGAATGGCATCTTTTCCCAACGAATTTTTCTATCGATTGGAAGAACCCTAGATACAGGTAAGTCTGTCTTGTATCTTGCCTGTCATCTAGAAATTAACAATACAGGTCGGTGGAGAACTAACATTCACGACAAAGGAGATAATGTCAGCTTTCGCATTGTGAATTTGTTATTTCTATGTTGATACATTTTAGCAGCGCCTGCGTATGGCACATATATTTCCAAGTTGATACGATACTCCATAATATAAATTGAGTTTCCTATCATGATTTCCTTGATAAAGAGATGATGACTACAAGGAAGATATTGAAAAAAAGTTCATATCGGTAAAGTTGAAGTCATCTCTTAGAATGTTAAAGGGACACAATCATGAGATTGTTGACTGACTTGGATATCATTGTCACAGATGGCCACGGTTATGTTCCAATTGTCGTAGCAAAAATCCTTTCTTCTTTTCCTCGAATGACACATCACCGAATACCACAATGTACCGAGGGCAACTGAACTGGTGCCACATGTGGAGGAAGATTTGCCTCCCATTTCGGAAATCCTACGATCACCCCTGGTTTTTCTTTGGGTCCGTGTAAACGTTGCTCAGATCAACAGACAACAGTACACAACACATAACATCGAAAACTAAAAACTGAGCAAAACGAACCCCACTAAAAACTTGGGGTGATCTCAGGTGCTCAAAGTGCTAGTTTTTCCTACTCCAGTTTATGTGGTATACGAGTGTTCGGTGATCTTGGATCGGAAATGAAGATCTAAGGTCTATATTATTATTAATTGATCATGAAATAGAAATAAAATTTAAAAGGAATATGTTGGAATTTGGTTCAAATGAAGATGTTATAATTATTCAGCCATTCATCTATAGTTACAAAACAGAAAATCTTTTGACCATTAGAAATTTCAAAGAGTTGATAACTGACGGGATATGATTCGGATGATATCGTCTTATAATTCATTGTGCATTATCTATTTTTGGTATGTAGCAAGACTTTGGTTTACGTATATTATGGTTAACCATTGGGCCAATGGTAACAATATATTTTTAAAACAGTATTCATGATATCAATGGAAGATGCATCGCTATGATATTAATATTCAGGGTTAGGCGCCGGCTAATATGTTTAACCCCGCCACATTCTGTATGTGCCTGTCCCAATTCAGGAGCCTGTAATTCAGTGGCAGTCGTTTGTTGCTGTATACCATAATTGTATTTCGTTCATTATTGTTTTACACAAATCAGGCCATTAGTTTTCTCGTTTGAATTGTTTTACATTGGTCATTTCGGCGCCTTTTATAGCTGACTATGCGGTAGAATTTTGCTCATTGTTGAAGGCCCTACGGTGATCTATAGTTGTTAATTTCTATGTCATCTAGTGAAGAGTTTTTTTCAATTGGCAATTATACCGCATCTTCTATTTTTTATAAGATGATATGTTGTTTGTAGGAATTTAATCCAAGACAAATTGCGGGAACATTCATATTGTTTGTGTGATTGTTCTGGTTGTTTATTGATATTTTCGAGAGGCTGGAACATTATTAAATTACCATTGCGCCCATGTTTGTCCTAATGCTGAGGAATAAAACTTTAAGGTCTGCTAACGCAATATAAATGTTCTTGCAATCGATGAAAAAAATCACATTCTTTGTGTCCTACATGAGGAACCATACCCACCTTTCGGTAACATTACTTATCGACAGGTTGTAGAACTTTCCATCTTTTAGATAGCAAAAAATAATGCTATGAATCACAATTTATGACAGTTCTAAGTCTGACTCGTTTACATTCTATTTAGTAGAGAAAATGTATCCTTAAATTGCAGATATTTTTGCTTCAAATTAATCAATTACTTTTAGTTAAATTAACAAAAGAGGTGGTAAACAGAGCCATCATTTGACCCCAATTGCATTGCATAATAAAATCCTTTAATATTTTAAAATATATGTTAGTTATACAGATAAATGAATAAGACATCCAGATGAAACAAACAATTATCATATTGAGTTAGAATCACAATTGTTTATACATCTTTTCTTGTTCAAAGATAATACAGAACAAATTAATATAGATTGTTGTTTTTAATGAGTTTTCCACATGTGTATCCACTTATTCTGAGAATCAAATTATGAATACGTTTTTTTTTTATTGAAATACCCATTTCTTAACATAACTTTGTGGTATACGATTATATACTTTAAGTCAATTTATATCACGAACTATCAGAGCTCGCTACATGTATGTGCTATCCTAGTGGAATCATCCTAGATAAAAAAAATGAGTTGTGATATGATCACAAATTAGAAAACCATTAACCAAGGCCTAGAGGACAAGGACGTAAAGAACAACACAAAGTGATATGGCCTTTCCACAATAATTTAACAAAACCAGATACCATTTAGTAAAATGTATAAAACTAAAGAATGGCAAATGGAAAAACTTTTTTTAAGAGGGAAAATCAAAAGCCTGCTTGTTTATTCCTTTTAATAGATGTGTCAAGAGGCCACATTATGCATATTAAAATTTATGCAAGGAGTGAAACATTTACATGTTTTATTAAGAAGAAAACTGATTAATAGTTAGTAGTATTGCCGTGTAGGAAAACCTGTACGAGGATATCATAAACGTTGTCTTATATATGACCCAGAAAACTTTGAATTTTTTTTTTTTCGTCTATACCATAATTATTGTAACGTTTTCAGTCAATCAATACAAGCAAAGTCAAGGTAGTGCGCAAAAACTAAACCAATTGCCTTTAATTAGATGGATAAAGTCCCGTAACTGAGGATAGACAGACATACAAAATCAAAATCAAAAGGGATTTCTATCATCGATTCAAATAATATATAAAAGTTACATGATGTTTGATCGAAGCATTCTCTTGCTTTTGTACCACATGTGAACAGATGGACAAACCAGTTTTTATCCGACGGACTTCAGTATACCGTTATAAGACCCGTCGATGAAAGACGAATAAAAACAAAAAACGAGAAACAGTAATGGCTGACAGTAACAAACGATAATATGTATATATATGTATCTGTTTTATTTTTTTTTATTCCATTTATGAACAGACTGAAATAATTCAATGAAAAGTAATTTAATCTCCTTCACACTATCCTACAACTGCAGGTGTTACCAAATGTTTATTTTTCTTGTGTTTTGTCGATAACTCCTCCAAAAATATCCGTTACCGAAAATCTGTTCTCTTAGAAATTAGCCATATAATTTTATAAAGTCACCGCCGGATATAAGAGACGTCTCTTTGAAAAATTCATGATACTCTTACATTTAGTTTCCAAAACCCTGAGTTACACGTGAGAGCTTTTGAATGATAGTATCAGCCGAGATTTTTCTATGAACTATACTACTCAGTCATAGTATTTACTATATGAAAAGAAAGAAATATATTAATGTCATGTTCATGTGGTCCAGGCTACCTTTGGGCCGAATTATTCCATCATTATTTACGTTCGTCAGCAGTTAAGGTCAAGACGGCTACAAGAGATTTTATCTTTTGAACGGCGGAAAAGAAGAAAATCAGCAAAAACTTGCCTTAGTCATGTTGGTTATCACATGTTACCTACATCACTTCTAAAACCCGCCATGTTTTCATTTCCAAATCTCAATTTTGGTCAGGGATTAGGACTAGAAGATTTACATTAGTTATAGATCTTCATATTGTACTAATAGACATTTAACTAATCGCTATTATATGATGCTTTTTAAAAATGGTCGTTAGATTTTCTTAAGCTGTAACACGGCGAGTGTTTCTACTGACCAATAACTGGTGATCATTCCGAAGCAGCAGAGTTCATTCCCTTTATATGTTCGATTTGAGTTGTTCATCATTTGGTTTTCTGAGTAGTGTTTTTATGTACTGTTGTTTGGTTTGTCCGTTTTGATCTTGGTGTTGTCTTTTTATCCTTCAACGTATGGTTTTTGATCGCCCCGTTGGCATCTCCTGGCCACACCCCAGTTTTTTATCGACCATTACTTAAAACGTGTAAAAGAACAACTATAAAATTTAATGTCCAAAGTATCCGAGGAAGGTTATTCCATACACATTCGTCATAACCAATGGTCTGAAATTCAATGACACCGAGAAGAAAGACAACTGAAAACACGGGTACAAATAAACAAACTTCCACAAGGTCATGCGTTTCTCAGACTGTTAAAGACGTCTTTACACTAAATCAGTTGGATGTGTATTGGTTTATACTTTAGTCTTGGAGACCCTGATTTATTCATTAGTTGTAATTGGCTTTGAACTAGCTTTTAGTAACTGCGAGTACTCTTATTTCAGTTATTTGTTTCCATTGTTTTTATGTTAGTTGTTTTTTGTGCCTCGTACCGATCTTTTGAGTTAAACCAATTGTTACTGATTTTTATAGTTTATTCAAATGGTGTGCTGTTACACCACTGTGCCAGGTTAGTGGAGGGTTGAGCGCACACAAACATGTTTAACCCAACAACTATTTGTATGTGCCTGTCCCAAGTCAGGAGCCTGTAGTTCAGTGGTTGTCGTAGGTTCATGTCTTTCATATTTGTTTTTCGTAAACTGTTTTGTTATTAATAAGGTTGTTGGTGTTTATCGTTTGAATTGTTTGACATTTTTCATGTCAGGCCTTTTGTAGACGACTATACGATATGGGTTTTTCTCATTGAAGGCCGTAAGATTTCCCATAATTGCCCACATTTACTTCATTAGAACTTTGGTGGATATTTGTCTCATTTGCAAATATACTCCATCTGCTTTTTTTTATATTGATAATATCGTATATAAAAAAATCCTTGCAATTATTGAAAGCAAGCTGAACGCACTTTATTCGCTAACATATAATCAATGCCGTCAATGTCATTTTTCTAACTATGATATGGATTGCCTTACACGGATTTGAAATTAAATTCAACCTGTTATACAATAAATTATTTAATTATTATGTTTTACTTGAGAATACAGCATTATGTCATTCACTCGGATTTATATTTAATAGGAAATATTCTGACCACAGAACAACTATTGCCGTAAATAAACAAAGAATAGTAGATTAATATATTGTTTTATTCATAGAAAATATATAATATAGTTGCTTAATTTGAAAAAGTATGATATACACAGTTTGAATATATATTAAAAATCACACACAGTACTTTACTTTCAGGTTAGCTAAATGAATAATAATATATACAAAGCAATGATCCAATTATTTATAAAACTGCTTTTCCAAACTTAATACATTGAGCGGTTTGGGAAAGAGTAAATAATGCGATATGGTAGTAATATAATAAGAAAACAATATGTCGTAAAAGTGATAAAATGTTTCAAAGTACACAAAAGAAAGGCAAAATTCATAATTTCAGAATGTGTCGTTTGATGTATAAACAGTTCCTTCTATTAAACAAGCATTTGTAAACTATTGACTCAAACATACTATGACACAAACAGGAGGATTGCCTGCATTCTTTTCTTAAGCTGGTAGTTGTTTCATTGACATCTGAGAAATTATCAATCTAAATATCTTATTTATTTCAGCATGGAAAATACTGTGGAAGAGCTGTTTATTTACTTCAAGAAATATATTTTGAGGTTTTAACATATATTTATTAATGAGATATACATGTACGAAAAATGTAACGACTATTGTTTCTGTGAAATTTTAGGAATACTAGTTCAAAATGATTTGATTGATCTACTTGAGATTGTTAAACATAACATAACGGTAACTGTACTGCTACAATAATGAAGTTGCATGGTTACAAAAAAAGATATCACTAATGACTAGAACAGACGAAATCCTGCAAAACTAGAATAAAAATCAATGGTACAGACTGTTTCCTCGTAGCCATGGTTCTTAGCCCATACCGTGTTTCCCTTATCAAGATATATAGTGACAAACGTGGTATCTCCAAGTTGCAATTCCGGACCAGATTCAGCGAAAGCGGTTGCCAAACTATCACCATCCTTTACGATATCGACCCAGCAGGTTTTACCTTGGTTAGATCGAATATTAAGCATGAACACATACATGCCACATCCAGGCGCGATAAACTCTCCAGTCTTTGGATTGAAGCTCTCTGTACTATCAAAGACCTTTGAATCGAACTGGACCGTACCACCAGTAGGAATTGTTCCTGTATCTTCAGAAATTCGATAAGTAAATGCTACATTTAATGGTGCTGAAAGTAGAAGGTGTTTCTGTTAATGCTGTACATGAACATTTTCTTGATAATTATTATGAATTAAAAGAGAAATTCAGTTTACGATATGATAGGTTCAATTGTTTTCATTACTTTCTTATTAAGAACAAAAGTCACCAAGCTTTATGACGAAAAAAGACATAAAACGTATACTCTAGTTCTTTAAGAAAAATTTAAGAAATAATAATGAAGCTCATTTTCCAACTCCCCCGGAAAATTGACTTTAGATGAACTATGGTATTCTTTTTATGTAACATATGGTCAAATAGCTTCATCGTTTTCATTTATTTATTCCTCCTTTTGTTTTCTAATATTTAGGTTTGAGTATTCCCGAGGTAAATCCATAAAATCGGTTCAGACGCATGCTATTTTCGTTGATAGGCAATGAGTCAATACCAATTCATGTACACTGTAAGTCCTCTATAGCGTCATACCTCGGTCGACAGTGCTTTAGATGATATGATTTATAGCCCGTATTTATTCTCCGTTGATAAATTAAGATATAAATATTAAACTAAGATTCCAACTTCCTTGGGAAAACTTGACCTAAGATGAATTTGGCGATTCTTGTATGTCCCATTTGGATTTATAGCTCTTTCTTTTTATAAATGCATACATCTTTTGGTTTTCAAATTTATGAATTTTAGCGTTTCTGATGAAGTTCCATCCGTTAAAGCATTGGTCGCATATTCGGTCGAAAAAGATTTATAAGTGTTACTTTCGTTTCAAGTAACCATCAAAACTCAACTAAGAGACCAGGTTTATAATTTAGACGTGAGTTTTTTCTATAAAAGATTCAATACTTGTGTATACATCAAAATACTTAGAAGGCCAAATAAAAATAAACGAAAATGAAGAGCATTGGAAACCTACAATTCGAAAAAGTTATGGAAAACCTGTGTCGACTGACTATAGATAGGGAAAAACATTAGACGATACCAATCCAATTTGATTCCGCTATTTTTGGCTAGGCATAGAGGTGATAAACGTATCCTATTTGTTAACAAGAAATGATTCCCTTCATGATATGCTATTTATGTTCTAATCTTCGTTTCGCAACAACAAATGAGCAGACCATTCATTATTTTTCAATTAGGTCGGGGTGTTTTACATTATCTGCTAGGAAAATGTCATTTATGAAAGGTGTATAACCCTTTCATTTAGAAACGAACATCATCAATCGCCAAATAAGAATAAGAATGACAAAACATATATTTAGACTTACGGCTTTCACTTGCAACACGCTTTAACGAATCTACTTGATGGTCCGATTCCAAGTTATCTAAGTCAGACCTTCCTGCAATTGAAAATAGAACATAAGCTTCAACAAATTAAGTATTGAGTCAGAATTATCCTCAAACATAGATTGATTAACATTCATTTTCTGAATAATGATATTTTTGTTTTGATCGAAGAATGAACACCACATAATTCAGAATAAAGTTGGCGACACAAACATTACACAAATCAAAAATGACTAAAACATGATATATTGTATGATCAAATGTCAGAAATGTTTACCGCTGATCTCCAAATGTCCAACTGAGACTATGTTTTTAAATGCAAAACACTATAATCACCATTAATAAAAGTCGCAGTGCTACCAGACTCTTGTTCATTTTCTAGGAAAGGTCAGTCAACATTTTATGACTTTGGGGACACGCAGGTAACACCATTTGTATATCCGGATGGACATTTATCGAGTATGATCAGTGCAACAGTAAATAAATCGATACAACTTGTCGGGCAAGATTGATTACAGGTTGATAATCTATGTCCATCATTTTTGTCAATGGGGTTGTCCAAATATGGAGGCAAAAAAAAACGATACGCTTTGTAGACTAAATGAATAAGGCAAAAGGAATAATTAAATGAACTTTACTTACTGGTTTCCTTAACTGGTTGCCATCCAATCATTTCTGAAAGTATCAACATATATACAACAAGAGCGTCCAATGTTTATAAAGTCGCTAAGACAGGAGGCAAACCCTGTTACAGGTAAATTGCAACAGGAATAATAGAAAAGAATGATACAGTTAACTTTTATTATTGTTTTTCTTTTTCGGTCATTTTGCTAGTGCCAACCAACACTTTTATGACATTGTTGACAACTGCAAGTAAAATCAATTAGAATTCCAATACTGATATATCCAGAATGTTCAGATCAATTTGTGATTAAATCTATATGAAATTATCCTGCAAGATGGAATAACATTGATTATCTATGGCGGCAAAAATAAGTTACTTTCTAAAGGCAAAATAAATAAAGGAAACGAAATAATCTTAAATGAACTTTACTTACTGGTTTCCTTAACTGGTTGCCATCCGACCCTCCTGAAAGTATATGCATAGATACAACAAGAGAGTTGAATGTTTATAAAGTTGCTCAGACAGGAGGTGAAAACTGTTACGAGTAAATTGCAAAATGAATAATACGAAAGTATTAAATGGCAAAACGAAGAAAAACAATTTACAATCTTTACTTTTCAGTCATTATGCTAGTTCAATCAACACTTTTATGACATTGTCGACAACTGCAAGTTAAATCAATAAGAATACCAAGACTGATATATATTAAAAAATCAGTTCAATCTGTGATTTAATCTATACGAAATTGTCCTCTAAGATGGAGTAACATTCATAATCTATGCAATAATTTTAGTCCATGGAGTCGGCTAAATAAAGAAGGCAAATATAAGGTATGTTTTAAAGGCAAAATAAATAAAGTAAACTAAATAATCTTAAATGAACTTTACTTACTGGTTTCCTTAACTGGTTGCCATCCAATCATTCCTGAAAGTAAATACATTGTTAACAACAAGAGTGTTGTATGTTCATTGAGTTGCTTAAAAGTAGATAAAAAGCAGATATGCATAAAAGGCAAAACGAAGAAAAGCAAAAGGAATTATATGATTAACTTATTTTACTGCTTTTTTATTTGGCCATGTGTTTCTAATATTCCTGAAAAGATATTCATAAATATGACTTGAGACTGAAATTTACTGTTTAATATTTCTATTCATATTATCAAATAAAGTACCACTAAGTTACCCATTTGAAATTTAGAAATAAAAGGGACAAAAAGTACCAAAGGGACATTCAAACTCATTAGTCGATTACCATCTGGCCAGGACATTAGTCGATTACAAACTGACCAGAACATTGGTCGATTACCATCTGACCAGGACATTAGTCGATTACCATCTGACCAGGACATGACAAAAATATATTTTATTAATGCAAACTACTATCATTGATATCAATAAAAGAACCAAGTTCTGTTTTCTATTTTAAAGAAAGAATCAGTTCTGAATGCTATTGACGTCAAAAGAAAGTTAAATCAATTATAATGCCAGGATTGACATCTATTGAATATGTTCCGTTTAATCTGTGGTTAAACATACACAAAATTGTCGGGCAAGACGGAACATCGTCCATAATTTCTTCCATGGAATCGTCCAAATAATACCGGCACAAATAATTTGTCTTAAGGACAAAATGTATAAGACACAATAAAAATAAAATGAAGTTTACTTACGGTTTTCCTTAACTGGTTGCGATTTCATGCTGTCCATCTCTCCTGAAAGTAAAAAGGGTTGTATATCCCAGGTATATTAGAACTGTTAACTACTGATCTGCAAATGTCCGTTCGCTTTTGAAATGTTAAGATTTTGCTGTCTTAATGGTCATTAACATCTGTTCAAAATGTTTCGTTCAATCTGTTGCTAAATCTATAAAAAATTGTCGGACAAGATGGAACATAATTTCTTCCGATGCTGTCAATCATTCATGAAAGTAAATTCATAAATGCAACTAAAGGGTATTATATCTATAGAATTGCTAACAAGAAGGTACAATCAGATGCACGTTAACGGCAGTAGGAATAAAATAAAAGAATAATATTTTTACTTGACTTACTGTTTTTATTTAATGGCATCCGTAGTGCTTCAAACATTCCTGAAAATAAATTGAAAAATATGAATTGTAGATTTAAATCTTGGCTTTAATGATCTTATTGATTTCATTAGATAAAAACCGTAGTGTGACCACTTTGAAATCTTAAAATAAGGTATAATTGTTGAAAAAAAGACAGACGATAGAGGAAAAGAACATAGCAACCAGACAACATTAGTGGTCATCCGAGATAATGATGAATTTTGTCTTGGAATGTCCTATGGAATCCTAAAATTACTTCTGATCTTCAGCGTTGGTCACTTTACCTCTTAAAAGAATTAATCCTTCAGTGTCATATAAAAGTATTTTTTAAAGAGAGCGAAACATACCAAACTGATAATCAAAATCATACATTGAAAACAAACTGACAATGCAATGGATAAAACAAACCAAAAATAAAAACAACAGTGTAGAGAACACAACATAGAAAAATTTAGACTGAGTAACACGGTCGCCAACAAAAAGGAAACTGACAATTGTGAAGAAATAGATCAGCCACAGAAGGGTTCCTTTAACCTGTTAACAAAAAAGTAAAATAACAAAAATACAAAACTCCAAGGAAAATTCAAAACGGAAAGTCTCTTTTCAAATGGCAAAGTCGAAAGCTCAAACGAATCAAACGAATGAACACAATTGTCATTGGCATGATTAAATACAGGCATTTCCTTATTTAAAAATGATGAATGAAACCTAGGACAGTATAGTTCAATCAATTTAACAATTGTTTCATCTGACTTTTTTAATCTACATTCATTCACACAATACATCGGATTTCATAGATCAATATGAAACAATATTTATTTCATTTTAATCTATCGAAATTAGTTGAGTGCTACTGCGCATAGAATGTCTTATTGCTGCATTCATTTATTCGTTGCTCAATGTAAATACCTAATTTCATAGTTTCCATCCTTCCAATTTCTATCAATGTTTGCCTTGTTGAATGAGCGCATACACTTTTGTTCTTATGGACAAGCAACAAAACAATCGTAGTCTGCACTTTCGTTCTTATGGAGTATCTTACCTACAAATACGACAAGGAACAAAACCATAGTCTGCACTTTCGTTCTAATGGAGTATCCTACCTAAAACAAAACGACAAGCAACAAAACAACCATAGTCTGCACTTTCATTCTTATGGAGTAACTTACCTACAAATACGACAAGGAACAAAATAACCATAGTCTGCACTTTCGTTCTTATGGAGTATCTTACCTACAAATACGACAAGCAACAAAAGCATAGTCTGTACTTTCGTTCTAATGGAGTATCTTACCTACAAATCCGACAAATAACAAAGCAACCATAGTCTGCACTTTCGTTCTTATGGAGTAACTTACCTACAAATACGTCAGGCAACAAAACCATAGTCTGTACTTTCGTTCTTATGGAGTAACTTACCTACAAATACGTCAGGCAACAAAACCATAGTCTGCACTTTCGTTCTTATGGAGTATCTTACCTACAAATACGATAAGCAACAAAACAACCATAGTATGCACTTTCGTTCTTATGTAGTATCTTACCTACAAATACGACAAATAACAAAGCAACCATAGTCTGCACTTTCGTTCTTATGGAGTAACTTACCTAGACATACGACAAGCAACAAAACAACCATAGTCTGCACTTTCGTTCTTATGGAGTAACTTACCTACAAATACGACAAGCAACAAAACAACCATAGTCTGCACTTTCGTTCTTATGGAGTTACTTACCTACAAATACGTCAGGCAACAAAACCATAGTCTGCACTTTCATTCTTATGTAGTATCTTACCTACAAATACGACAAATAACAAAACAACCATAGTTTGCACTTTCGTTCTTATGGAGTATCTTACCTACAAATACGACAAGGAACAAAATCATAGTCTCCACTTTCGTTCTTATGGAGAAACTTACCTACAAATACGACAAGCAACAAAACCATAGTCTGCACTTTCGTTTTATGGAGTAACTTACCTACAAATACGACAAGCAAAAAGCATAGTCTGTACTTTCGTTCTAATGGAGTATTTTACCTACAAATAAGAGAAATAACAAAGCAACCATAGTCTGCACTTTAGTTGTTATGGAGTAACTTACCATCAAATACGACAGGCAACAAAACCATAGTCTGCACTGTCTTTCTTATGGAGTATCTCACCTACAAATACGACAAGCAACAAAACAACCATAGTCTGCACTTTCGTTGTTATGGAGTAACTTACCTACAAATACGACAGGCAACACAACGATAGTCTGCACTTTCGTTCTTATGGAGTAACTTACCTACAAATACGAGAAACAACAAAACAACCATAGTATGCACTTTCGTTCTTATGAATTAACTTACCTACAAATACGACAAGCAACAAAACCATAGTCTGCACTTTCGTTCTTATGGCGTAACTTATCTAAAAATACGACAAGCAACAACACCATAGTCTACACATTCGTTCTTAAGTAGTAACTTACCTACAAATACGACAAGCAACAAAACCATAGTCTGCACTTTCGTTCTTATAGAGTAACTTACCTACAAATACGACTATCAACAAAATCATAGTCTGCACTTTCGTTCTTATGTAGTAACTTACCTAAAATACGTCAAATAACAAAGCAACTATAGTCTGCACTTTCGTTCTTATGGAGTAACGTACCTACAAATACGACAAACAACACAATCATAGTCTGCACTTTCGTTCTTATGGAGTATCTTACCTAAAAATACGACAAGCAACAAAACAACCATAGTCTGCACTTTCGTTCTTATCGAATAACTTACCAACAAATACGACAAGCAACAAAACCGTAGTCTGCACTTTTGTTCGAATCATCTTTAATTTGCTGTTTGAAGGGTTTGCTGAAAGATAATGGGACATGATATAACATATTGTCCATTCTTGTAATACATTGTTTTCTGAAAGTTGACTCTAAAACTATTGTTTTATCAAGTCATTCCTCTTACTGCGAACTATAACTGGTTCACTGCAGTATAAGAAATATGTGCATTTTGGTTTTGATTACAATGCATAACTTCCGTAACTGTCTATTCCGTTCCGCTTGCTTCTAGCGAAATCATAATGAATACACGCACTATTAGTATATTTAACTAAAGTTATGATTTAAAATTTTACACATCTTTTCTTTGTTTCCACAAAAAGTATGTAAGAATCCAATATAATCTCGCCTTAAATAGATCTTTGTTTCGAGGCTATATATCTTGTATATTCAATTCATATAAATTCTTATTTTCTGAGAAAAAGGATGACAACTATTCCTTCATAATCTTTGATTTAACACAGAAATAAATTTCGAGAGAGGAAAGGGTAATCAGGGTCACTTGTTTTTGCCAAAGAATTGTGAATTAAATTATCATAAATCTTCTAAATTACATCGTTTAGATGTTCATATGACGTTAGTTTATAAGACATTAGTACTCATATTTTTGAAATTTGTCGTACACATTTGCATTCGGGCTTCAAACTTCTTGCATTTAATCCAAATAAAAAAAAAATATATGCTAAAATAGCTTCATTTAAAGATCTTGTCATTATATTAAGATATGAGCCAAGATTTTTCTTAAACTTACATTTTTACATGTGATTTTGCAATTCTTCTAATGTTTGTAAAATCTCTATCCGGGGTAATGGCTTGAATAATAGCTATATTTGTGCTGATATCACATGTAACCTGACTACACTGAGAAGATCAATTTTAAATTAACTAGTTCATTTATAAATAACATCAACATAGTTTTAAAACGTTTAAATAATTTTATTTTGATACAATTCCAGGATTCAAATAACGGCTCTTATCATACCTCATGCTTCCTAAATTGAAGATTAATTATTTTTCAACTAGTTTGAAAGTTAAATAATGAAATTAGTTTCGGGTATATGTATTTTTTTTTTTTTTTTTATTATTGTTTATACATTTAAATCATTGACTGCCAATGTAACAACAATCCTACAGAATTTTGCTATAAATTTCAGTTTCCTTTTGGTCATATAAATCCTGACGTTCTACGCATTCATACATCCTTCGTTTTCAAATATTTCTGTTTGAGCATTACAAGTGAAAGTAAATCTCATTCGATGATGCAACAAAAGAGGAAAAGAGAACGGATTTATTTTGTTCCGACCATTGGAACATATCCGTGGTCACAGATGTTTCATAATGGTCAACCAACTTGTGATGACGTTCGTAAAACTCACGAAGGCCCAACTTCAACTTCAGCACTTGGAACCCTAATCTCATTTAATTCCTGGTGAGCAGCAGCTCTCTATCAAAGAATTCATGAAGAATAGTGAGCTCAGGAAAATTGTATTCACTTGACGATATATGATCTAAATACAGGCGCTGCTGGAATTTTGCTACATGAAAATGGAAAGTTCACAAGATAGCTATTTTTTTCGTTGTTTTGGAACTGTACAGTTGTTTGATATTCTAACCAACGATTACATCATATTTAAGGGCATATCATACAGTTTTGATCCCATGGTGATTTTTTTACGACAATTTGCATACACGCTATTTTTACCCAATCAATTCAAATATATGATAAAAAATATACCTTCATTTGCTACTTATAGAGATATATCAGGTCGATTTGTTTTTGTAAAGATATCATAAGTTCATTTATAAGTATTAATTCTTTATAAATAATTCATTTTCATTAAATTTTAATGATTTTAGAAAAAAAAACGCATTTATTTTTGTAAATTTGTCTAATTTAAAAAATATATCGGGATTTTTCATATCAATTGGTACAAATTATCTTCATACATAATCAGACAAAATCTCATTTAAAAAAGTGGTATCCATGTACCGGTACTAATTTTCATCTTTTCCCGATATATTTCCCAGTTTGACGTAGCGAAAATAACATTTTACGTTTGCAACGTCACTATATCCCCTGTAACTAAATAATGTAAATCGTATACCTTTTATATTTAACATGTTTAACAAACAACACTAGATTATCATATTGAAATAAATATTCTATTTAAATCAATGAAAAAAAAGATATTTTATCATAAGTACACTTATTGAAATGTGAATTTCAAATATCGTACAAGGGCTAGAAAATATTTTAAAACTTATTGTAAATTGAAAATCTGGACAATGTTTCTCCACTTTTCTCAAAATGCAAATTCTTCTGTATAACAACGCTATTTACACTTACACCTATCAATAAGAAAACTCTCATAACTCAAATAACCTTGACCAGACTGCATCTTGGTGAAAGTACAAGTAAAAATAGAAAAAGTCTGCCACATTATTTTTGAAATGCAAATATTGCGTTCTAACTAAATGTTTTATACCAAAATTACTTTAAAAGGAAAGCTTTAATCGTTCATCTTGGCCTTCAATTGCCCACACATTTATGAAAAGTACGTAAAATATTGTAAACTTTAAAAGTCTTCTACATGTTTACAGCCCATGCTTAACATGCGTGTTATTAAACTGGGCGTTATTGCGTCTTAAGAAAACAAATTCGGCAGCAACAATTAACAAGCGGGTTTGTTTAAAACATACACTGTTTGTAGTTGAATGCTATATATTCCTAATGTTGTGGCTACACAAAATAATCCTCATTTCTCACAAGACTGTCGTGCAACTACATTCGCGAGCAATCGAAATTATAATAGAAAAAAAAAGATATTAAGATCTATTTCATACTCTGTAGTCTTTATTCAGAGAATGAACTTCCAAATGTATATTTAGGATGCCTTATTAACCAGACAAACTGTAATCACATATAGAAATGCAAATGCCATATTTATTTTAGAAAGTGAGATTGATCTAAATGGCTGTTGATTTGTACTAACTTTATTTTCAACCACTTGATCAATAACACCAGCGGCTGTCGTGGGTTCATGTCTGTCATATTTGTAGTTCGTCAATTCTTTTGTTATAAATTAGGCCGTTGGTTTCTCGTTTAAATTTATGCACATTTGTATGTCGGGGCCTTTTATATACAACTATACGGTGTGGGTTTTTTCTCATGGTTGAAGGCCGTATGTTGCCTATAGTTACTTACTTCCGCTTCATTTTAATTCTTGTGGAGAGTCGTCTCATTGGCAAACTTACCACATGTCCTTATTTTTGTTAGAGATTAATATTTATTTTTTTACGATGAGTTTTTCAATTTCAAGTCATGGAATATGTATTTTCGGTTTTAAACGTTCTGCAGGAAAATTCACATGATTGTTTGTCTTTTTATTCACAATCATCTATCCTTTTAAAAATATATAAGATTACAGAGTACACCAAAAATATCAAGACAGAGTCTTTTATTATACCTCTATTTTTGTGAAGATAGCTTTTCGGTAAATCACCAATGTTGTGCCGTTTTTTATTTTATAAATACCAATATAAATATGTATAAAAGTCAAAGAGGATTGAACATGTTGGAGTCGATACTGCCATCAAATAATCTTTTACTTATTGATGTGTGTACACTATTAAAATCTGATTGTGACTTTACTAATAGTAAAACATACAAAACATTACATTATTTGAAGGACGAGTCACCGTGCGTTTGATTTAGATTTGCTGAAACTGCGTTTTAAGATATTAATACTGTGGGTGTGTTCAGCGACCTTGACTTCTTCAAAATATTAATATTATGCAAAATCCATTAGTTCACAAAGAAGGAAAACAGAGCGATTAAAGGACTAGATAAAAGCGAAGTGAAAAGTATAAATGCATACATTATCGGAGGTAAATTTTGTCTTAAGCAGCGTAACGTGACGTTTTCTAAAAATAATTCCGTTGCAACAAATATCCTTCAGCTCATCTTCTTTACAAAACCTTCATTAAACTCCTCAAAATAATTTATCGGTTCTTAAAACATAAGTACGGTGTGGTTCTGGAATATCCAGGATATGGGGTACTAATTTATATCAAGGTTATTTGAATGATTATCAATGTAGTTAACAATCAAGGTAAATGATAAAAATATGCACATAAACAATGCCTACACATATTCATGTCATGCAAACTGTATTTTACTATTAGAAATACAAAGAAATTTGTAAGCCAGGTATAGATAACTTATGTTGTATTTGGTGAAACCTGTAAGAATTTTGGTCCTCAATGCTTTTCAACTTCGAGCTTTATTTTCCCTTTAACTTTGTTTTATTTGAAAGTCACTAATTAGTCTTCTCAAGAAGACACGTGCATCTGAGTACAACATTATACCCTGGTATCCTTGATGAGTATTTTGTTTTCAGGAAGAAACCATTCCCTTCGTGGCGAATTATACAAAATTATAGCTGCATAAAACACACAAAAGACAGGCAAGCAATCTGAAACAAACTTTCCTCGCAGTGCGAATTCTTGAAAACATATGTCAAAGAATAATTGAAAGTCAGTTTAAATAATGTGTCAAAGTTTCAGCTGCCATTTTCTAAAGTCAGACAGTAGTTTCTGAAGACTATAGAGGATATTTGATACGAGCTACTCCGCCCCTCCTCCTGTATTGCAAAAGGAGAATTGCCTGCCTGAGTGATTTCAAACTTGTGTTCCATTTTTCTTAATTTCTTTACAATTTCCGGGGATAGTATATGTGATGCAAAAGGGTCTCAAGAGCATGTTTCTTTCTGAAAGACTTAGGTCTTGTGGAAATTTATTATAAAGAAAAGTTTTAAATTTAAAGTTGTATAATACTTCTTGTCTTCTAATCTAATGACATCTTATATACTTACTCCTGTCGGTGTCATCAATTTTCTGAAGAAATTCTTCGGCCTGTCTGTTTATGGAATATGAAAAGGACGTAATCAGCCTGAAGTAAATATCAACATTATCATTTCCATGATAAACTTGAGATCATCAACTAAGATATAATTACAGAGCAATTTCCCAAATTTGAAAACTTTTTCTGCGTTGAAATGTTTTACCTGTTAAGTCGGATGTTTTAAAAGTACAATCATCAGTATTTCATTTTACCACATAATATTTTTGATTTGAAAAACTGAAAGCAAGACGGTGTATTTTGCATGTAAAGATGTATAAATGCTGAATATCACTTAATTTATAACATGAAATAATAAATATTATATTGCTATGGATATTTTATGTCATGCTTTTGATTTTCAATAGAAGCTACCCACGCCCATGTACTTTACGATACTACTAATACGTGATGTTCAACGACCTTGAATCTATACTACTAAAGGAAGAGACCAATTTCATTGAGCCGCAAATCCTCTAAAACCATACAAAGTCGGAAATATTTGTGATATGACGTAAAAATGTAGTGTTTTGTACTTCCTAAATTTGTCTTTGAAACAATCTATTTTCCACAGAAAACGCCAATTTTGAGAAAATATCCAAATTCGGAGACCGTTATCGATCCGTGTCTTATACGCTTTCGTGCATGCCCTGTCGACATACTGCCCGCAAAATTTAAAACTCTTTGTTTCAACACTGCCCAATTGTACCGCGATTTCGCGGGCATTTTCTAGTATTTTTAAAAGAATACAAAATCAAAAACCGCGTAGCAGGTTATTTTAAAGTGTGCACCACATTTTTTATGTTATTTCGAATAGACAGATAAAATATTACAGTTACTTCTTATAATTTAATTCTAAATTCCATTTTAAATCGGTCCGGGAGTAAACCATGAAAAAACGTTGATGACGTCATGGTCACATGACTAAATTATGTCTATGAGCTAATAAACTAAACAACGTCAGCCAATCAGAAGACGCGTTACATCCAAGATTAAATTATTGACCAATGAATCATGAAAATGAGGTCAAGAGCAGATCAAACCACCGGGTAGGTATATATTTTATGGTTTTGCTGAAACATGAAAATGAGGTCAAGGAAAAGGGACACCTGACAGAAGGAAACTTCTTAGCATAAGGTATCTGCATAAAAGGTGTGAAGCATCCAGGTCTTCTCCCTTTTAAAATATAAAGCTTTATACAAATAGTTTACACTGCTGCAGCCAGATAGTAATCCCTAAGTCTCCCATACATAGAGCTCTTTTTTTCACAGGCAAGACAAAAATCAGTTAAAAGCAATATTTTCTTTATAATTCTATGAAAATTTTGTTTTTACAAATAATCAATCAAGTCTTTTTCTTTTAAGATGTAGACACACACAAGCCAATTCAGTCCCTTCTAACCAAACCACTGTAATAGTCCGTAATGATCAAAACTTCTTCAGGCTTATAAAATGCTGCTTCCAAGACATTATATGTGACTGTGATAGCTCTATGTCTGTTATGTAACTCAATATGTAGTTCCTCTAGAAAATCTGCAATTTAACAGAAATGAAAATATTATAATACATGCAAATGTAATATGTATTATTAATGGTACATATATGTTTAGAATAATTGTAAGAATGAAAATCATAGAAATCAAATGTCATAAAAGAAAAATAAAGTCCAGCTGAAGGTAATTTATACAGAATTTAGTTCTATCTCAACTTCATTTATAATGTTTCATGAAAATTGTATTTTCAATAATTCATTTTGGCCAGCCTGTCTACTTATTTTAAACGATAATTAAGAAATCCAATCTTCAGATTTTGTGTTCTATATTATGTAGAAATAAAGTACTCAATGTTGTTCTTGTAATGTTGTACGTGTAGTAACTTGAAGCAGGTCATAAATTATGTACAAGTGTATACAACAAAATTCAATTCAAATAAACTGAGAAAATAAATTTACCCCCATTTCTATACTTTAAATATTTAGAACATGGCTTGAATACTTATAAACGCCTGTTTTACTCAACAAGCATCATCCATGTGACGTCAAAACTTGAAACCGTTAAATTTTGTTTTATTAAAATTGAAGTGCATATCTTCCTACATTATAATTTTGCATGAAAATGTGTATTGCTCTGGGAGAGGAAAAAGTGAAAGTAGACAGTCAGCAGTTATGAATAGATTTGATAAATAGTAAATATATTTTTCTATATTTATCTGATCCAAGTTTTAAAAAAAATTGTGGACTCTTTAAAGTGTTGTTGTAATATGTATTAGTATTTTAAGTTCTGCTAATTTTAAGTTTGCATTTATTGACAAGCCTGTGTACCTGTGTACCAGGATACAGTGATTTTAACCATTTCATGAGACTCTATCCAAAGTTACAAGCGCATTGATTCACAATATACATATATGATATAGAGTTACAAATGCTATTGGTCAAAGTTTCATATCAATGAAGTTGAACTTTTTAAGCCCAGTTGTAATCTAATGTACTTTTACATAATGTGTGTTTAGAAACCAAAAGGATCAGTGCAGTTGAAAAAGGCTTTAAAAATCTGAACAAGAGAACCAAATTGGCACAATCTACTAACAGTTTTCTATTTGTTTTGACAACTGACGTTATCTGATACATACGGAGCCCCGATAGGGACATGCAAAGAAAAAATATATTGTGCGCACAAAATAATATAATGTGCGCACAAACTAATATATTGTGTGCACAACTTAAGTATATTGTGTGCACAAAATAATATATTGTGCGCACAATTTAAATATATTGTGTGCACAGTTTAAATATATTGTGCGAACAATTTTAATATATTGTCGGCACAATCTAAACATATTGTGCGCACCAAAATAATATACTGTGCGCCCAAAATAAGTAAAACAGTTCTCACTTGACCATGACCTCATTTCATGGATCATTGAACAAGGTTAGGTCTTCGTGGTTAAGTCGGAATCTCAGATACCATATGCAATAGTTCTTCTATATTTGGTTGTATGGAACGATTGTAATGTCTACATGTCCACTTGGCAGGTGTCATCTGACCTTGACCTCATTTTCAGGGTTGAGTGGACCGGCAAAGTAAAATTATGTTACGGTCTATTTCTCGGATACTATAAGCATTCAGTTAGATATATTTGGTGTATGGAATGTTTATTTGGTGTAATTGTCTTTCTTGCAGTAATAATCTGACCTTCATTTTATATTCATGGTTCATTGGTCTATGTTATTTGATTCTTGTTTGGTCTGTTTTTCAGATACTATAAAGAATAAGTGAACTATATTTGTTTGGTGGAATGATTGTAAGGTATAGATATTTGTCTGGTCGATATTATCTGACCTTGACCTTTTCATGTTTATTGGTCAATGATAAATATCTCAGAATTGGTCTATTTTTAGATACGATAGTAAAGGTGAAACCGGGTGGAAATAGGCATCATTATAACAGCACTCGGTTGTGAATATTGTAAGGATTCTTTATTAAAGGTCTTAGGACTTCAACAAAATAGCAGTAGTCTCATATAAAGACCCTACAAAACACAATTATAAAATACTATAATTACTAGTGCAAAGAAAGATAACTCTGACATGTTTATGAACAAGTACATTGCACTGTATAACATTTTAAGTACAATAATATTGTCATTCTCTTTACATCTATATTTTCTGTCTCAAAGACTCAACTTAAACTTGTGTCCTACATGTATTAGTTTATGTATCTCATAAACTTAACTGTGATAAATATTCTGTTACCATGTAAAAATATACTCTACATGAATTCATAAATATAAATAAATGAAGCAAAACAGCAAAGCATTAAAACACCTACATGCAGCAACTAAGCAAAGCAAAATAAGCAAATTATTAACTAAATTATAAAACTACATAATACAACTCTTTGCTTACCTCAAGTGCTAATTTGAAGGTCACAAGACTAACATCATAAGTGTTTGGCTACATCAAACAATAACCTGAAGATAAATATGAATTTATAACTAATGTGTTCCATGTCTACAATATGACTTCATAATATGAACACATACCAAAATAAGAAAATCTGTTCCTTAGATATTAAAATATAATAAAGGTTTAAATGAATATTTAACTATTTATTTACTTCTTACATATACACAAGAAAACTCTTTCTTTCTATTTAATATCATTTCACTCCAATGCTCTATTATAATCTATTATTTAAGATTATTTAATATTTTAATCATTTATCAATCTTTAATGATTTAAAGCTTTATAGGCTAATTAATTGTATTTATCATTCATAAAGGTCAGATTCACACTACAGATTCATTTCTCCATTCAATCAATCAATCTAACCAAATCTTGCATACTCTGTTAAAAACTCTAGGACTATTAAAATAATGTGAGAAAAGTATATACAACTGACCTGTAAAGTAGTAATTAAGATTCCCAAAGATTCAGCAATATATTATATCAATATATATATCAAGCCAATTTACAAACTCCAGAATTGTGAAATATAACTGTTCAGTAAGACAGTCGAAATAAGAGTGTCCAGAACAATAGAAATTTCCTCCAAAAAAAAAAACATGTGACCAAAATCACTATCCATAAAGAAATATAGCCTTAATTAAGATTCTAAATATAGAAATCAAGGTAACATAGACAAAAAGTAAACTGGCCAGTATAACAGTATTCAGACTGAACAAATTAAATACCATTCAATTTGTAACTAATAATATCAATAGTATGAAAATCATTTTATTCCAATAAATTTAATCAATATATACAAATTTACAATTACCAAAAATATACTAAATTCCACTCTACCACATACTCCCCAGCCGGAAAATGACGTCTCGGCATTTCCTGCTAAGTAAAGCATTGGCAGATGACTTCAAAATGTCCAGAATGGTTCGACCTGCCTCTGTCTGTAGATCTTGGAATAAAGTTGTCTGGTCCGCAAAAGATTTCAGACACTGAATCTTCTTTTCCCAATCAGACATGGTGGTGATTGCAGACTTTGCCATATCGAATTCACCAGTGGTAAACCGGAGTGGTGGTCTCCGCTCTCTGGTTGAACGACGAATAGGAACCGGTTCATCTTCATCATCTGTATCCGTCTGAGAAATATCCTGTTCAAGTGTATCTTCTTGAACAATCTCATCTTGTGAAGCGCTTTTTCATCTTCAGAAGTCAGGTCCTCATCAACACTAATAGTGTCTGCTGAAGATTGGGCGTCCCTCCTGTCTCTGTATTCTGTAACTCATTAGTTTGAACGTTGGGTAATTTTTCAATGATGGTTGAATCACTGTCTCCTAGTTCATCTCTGATGACATATCCCCAGTTTGATTCCTCATCAGATGTTGTATCCTCAGATTAGTCATTCTTGGTGGTCGGTTCCTTCTGTTTTGTCTCCTCTTGGCAGGTGTTGTTCTTTTCAGGTTGTCCTAGGAGCAGGTGTTGGTGTGTCACTTATAAATCCTATAGGAAGGAGTAAGTTCCTGTGTAGAGTTCTTATTCTACCTTCGACATTCTCCTTCTTAACTGAAAAACTGGTAAATCGCTGTTCGGTTGACTGACGACATGGTAAGGCTCGTGCTACCATATGTCGGTCAACTTGTGTTTCCCTTCTTTGAAAACGACGATCTTCACCAGCACTCTGTCTCCTGGTTTAATGTACAACCTCTGACTTTCATGTTGTAAGCCTCTTTCTGTTTGGCTCTGGCGTTATCTGCTACTGCAGTGGCTAGTTCGTGAGCCTAAGTAATCCTGTTTCGCAACTCCTTGATGTATTTCGAGCTTGGTTCCTTCTCGTTCTCTGTTAAGCCAAATACTACGTCGCAATCTGGGATTTCTACCAAACATGAGCAGATAAGGTGTCTGTCCAGTGCTGTCATGACGTGTTCAATTGTAGGCGTGAACCAATGGGGCGACATAATCTTTCAAAGCAGCTTTCTTGTCTGGTTCCAAGGATCCTAACATTTCAATAGTGTTCTGTTGAACCGTTCATACATTCCATTACCCATTGCATGGTAGCTGGTAGTTCTGGATTTTTCATGTCAGTGATGTTACACAGTTCTTTAATCACTTTACTCTCAAAATTGGCTCCTTGATCCGAGTGTATTCTCTCTGGTATCCCGTAGTGGAGAATAAAGTGATTATAGAACGCTTCAGTTGTAGTCTTGGCTAACTGATTTCTTGTTGAAATGGCCATGGCAAATCTTGTAAAATGATCTGTAATCACTGACATGAGCTGATGACCTCCTTTGGATAGTTCCAGTGTCAAGAAGTCCATGCAGACTAATTCTAACGGAGAACTAGTTGTGATGTTCACTAAAGGTGCTCGTTGAGTGGTAGGAGTCTTCCTTCTGATGCATCTACCACACTCTGAAATCAAGTTACAATATCACTGTACATTCCTGGCCAGTAGAAACGGTCTTTTATCAAGGATAAGGTCCTATCCTTACCAGGATGACCATGTCGTTGTGGATAGCTTGGATTACAGTTGGTACATGTGCTATAGGCATTACTAACTGGTGTCTTTCTTCTTCATCTATAGATGTTGTTCGATGAAGTACTCCATCTATCAGCTTCAGGTGGTTATACTGCTTGAGTAAAGGGTTTGGTCCAACCTCTCTACATGATGGTTTCTTGTTTTCCTGATGTATTCAATGATACGGTGTATGTCAGGATCTAAATGTTGAACTTTTCCCAGTCAATAAGGTTGACGGTACCTGTTCCTCTTGGGTCGTTATCATCCAATACTAACTCTGGGTTGAGCGTCAGGTTTTCAATGTGGGACCTCGAGACTGTGGAAGTACAGATGGCTTGAACCGCTTCAATGATAATAGGTAGACGGCTAAGATCATCTGCATCTGCATTGTTTCGTCCTGGTCTATACTGTATGTCAAAATTGAATGCTGCAAGTGCTGCCAACCAGCGATGTCCTGTTGCATCCAACTTTGCGGTGGTCAAAACATAGGTTACTGGATTGTTGTCAGTGAGGACTGTGAATTGTTGGCCGTAAAGATAGTCCTTGAACTTGTCGCAGATGGCCCACTTGAGTGCAAGGAATTCCCTCTTATGTGGCGGGTAGTTCTTCTCTGCCTTGTTCAAACCACGACTGGCATAGCTGATGACACGCTTCAGGCCTTCCTGCTCCGGGTATAGGACTGCTCCAAGTGCTTCCCAGATGCATCAGTGTGTATCTCGTATGGAAGCGAACTGTCTGCAAAACCAAGTACAGGTGCGGAAACAAGACGGTCCTTTAAGATCTGAAACGCCTTATCCTGATCCTCATTCCACATCCAGTCCTTCTTACTCTTGACTTTTCCTTTGGTCTTCTTATGCGGTGTAGGAATAAGATCTGTCAATGGCCTACTGATCTTACTAAGATCCTTTATAAATCTGTAGTATCCTACGAAACCTAAAATCTACGTACATCCTCTGGTGTTGTTGGTTTAGGCCAGTTGACTACTCGGTCTGTCTTGTCCTGATCAATCTCTACTCCCTCTTCAGATACTACATGACCAATTTACTTTACCTTCCTTTTAAAAAATCACACTTGCTTGGACTCAGCTTCAGGTTGGCCTCTCTGATACGTTGAATTACAAGCTGTAAATTTGCCAAGTGCTCTTCGAATGTCTTTCCAAAATGATAATGTCGTCAATAAATATGCAACAGATCTTTAAGTTGTATTCAGCCAAGCAATCCTCCATCAGTCTTTGATATGTCGCTGGGGAGTTCGTCAACCAAAATGGCATCCGGTTAAACTCATAAAACCTAACGGTCCTACGGAAAAGGCAGTCCGTTCCTTGTGTTCTTCCAGGATTTCTACTTGGTGATATCCGGACTTCTTGTCAACTACGGAGAAAAACTTGCTTCCTGGCAGCAATCCAACAATTCCTCAATGCGTGGAAGAGCATAACTATCCCGTTTAGTTTGAAGTTTAAGCTGACGGTAGTCCACACATTCTTAATGCTCCCGATTTCTTCTTGACGAGGACGACATTTGATGAAAAGGTGATCAGGAAGGTCTTATAATCCCTATGTCCATAAGCTGATGTAAGTGTGACCTGACTTCGTCATACATGGATGCTGGTATTCTCCTATATGCCTGCTTGAATGGTCTCTCTTCATATAAATCAATACGGTGTTTCACTCTGTCGTTGTGACCTACATCATGATCTCCTTTGCTGAAGATGTCAAAATATCCGACAATCAAC
Source organism: Mytilus coruscus (assembly GCA_017311375.1). Taxonomy (NCBI): domain Eukaryota; kingdom Metazoa; phylum Mollusca; class Bivalvia; order Mytilida; family Mytilidae; genus Mytilus; species Mytilus coruscus. The sequence goes on along the minus strand of CM029606.1, from coordinate 16,092,548 downwards.
TGCTTACCTACCTGTAACTGCGTGTTGTTAAGGTCACTTTCAGTGATATCCACTTGCTCTAATAACCAATTACCATCATCTTTTCTGGTTTGGGTTCTTTCTCAATGGTTACTGGTTTAATCTCGCATATAATGGACTTCGGAGGTATGGTGAAAGTCCTTGTGGTTGTATTCGACATTCTAACTGTTATCGTTCCATTCTGTTTGTATTCATACTGGTGTAATGATGATTCAATGTCGATGTCCTTGCATTCTGTAGATAACTCACTTGACTGTAAGATAAATGGTGTTGTACAGTATGGAATTTCTCTATCATAATATCCTATAACTTCCTTCATGGTATTTGGTTGGATGGTAATTCCTGTTGACATCTTACAATGGCTAATCGTTTGTTATTCTTTGACAATTCTTTTCTCTCATTGATATGCAACGAAATGTCATGTACCATGGAGTTGTCAATGCAGCGTTCTGTAAATATCTGGCACCATGTTGTTCTTGAAGTTCCAATATAAGTTGATCTAAAATGTTGGTTCCTATTAATGCTGGTACATGTTGACTATAACGGCTATCTGGTACTACAAGTAAGATGTGCTTAATATTGACGTAACGGTTGCTATTCCCTGGTGTTTTAATATTAACTTTTATGAATCCTGAGTATGGTAGTTGAGTTCCTCCAGCTGTCTCAATTTCTAAAATAGAGTCTAAATTCTTCATAGGTGTTGACTGAGAAAGATGTTCCTGATAATACGATTCAGCTATAGTTGATACTGTAGAACCTGTATCCAATAATGCTGGTAATCTATGTCCATTTATAAATATTTCAGCTTCAGTCGGTTTTCCAAATATACCTGGAGGTGTAATGCTCTTCGCAATGTTATTCCTAACCATGGGACCATAATTCCTCCTACTCAAACCTAATACCGGCCCCTCTGTACAGGTTTCCTGGCGTTTAAATTCCTGGAGTGGTCAATTCTTACTCTACAACCTATCTGTATATGGCCTTCCTGTCCACAGCGATGACAAACTATTGGATAATCATTCCTGCTTTGTTGTTGTGGAGGATCTTGCTGTACAGGGTCTTGTGTTCTTTGATTTTGCCAATTGTTGTTCTGTCCTTGATTTTGTCAGTTGTTCTGTCCTTGATTTTGCCAATTGTTGTTCTGTCCTGAGGTTTGGTTCCAGCCTCTGCGGCCTCCCTACCTGAACCTCTATACCTACCATTACCTCTATATGGTGTATGTTCCTGTTGACGTTGATCTCGTAGTTCTGTAAACTGATGGGTCAACTGTTGTACCATACCTTTCAATTCCTCATACTCCTTTGTTTCTGCTGAAGTAGAGTAGCTGCCTTAGAAGTGTTAAGCTTGGTGGATTTTTTTGTTGATGATCTTTCTCAATCTGTCTAAGTGCAACTATGAGATGGTTGAAATCTTGAATGGAGTCATACTTATGGCCACTACCATCTTTCAATTCTTGTCTCAATCCGGTCCATAACATGGCATGAAGCATGGTGTTCATCTCGTGATACTGGATAATACCCTTTTCAATTCCTTTTCTAAAATATCTTGAAGTCGGTTGCTCCATGTTGTTACATCTTCATCTTCCTTCTGGCGGGCACTGTAAAATTCAGAAAGAAGCTGTTCTTTATTGTCCACACTTTTATAAACGCTGTCTAAAATTTCCAATAAGTCATTGATTGGTTTATCCAAGCCTTGGTACATTACCATACGTGCAGCTGATCCAGTAAAAGAACGACGGATGGCAAAGTCCTTTGTGTCTTGGTATAAGTTGGATCTTTTAAAGCTATCTTCACATCATATCTCCATATATCATATGCAATCTCGCCCTTGTTATCTCCACCTGAGAAATTTCTTACCTTGGGTGAATAAGATGACATGGTTACAGTTGGCTTTGGTGCAACTTTCAATACCGCTCCTGTTTCTGTTTTTGGTGCAGTAATAGGTGGTGGAGACAAAAGTACATTTTCCAATGGCTTGTACTCTTTCTGGTGAGAGATGTAATCCTTAATCCATTTATCCAAATCCTCTGGAGTATCTCCCTTGGGGTTGAGACCCATGGCTTGGAAAGTGCTATACATAGTATCATACTGTTGTTGTATCTTATCTGGATCTGCCATGATGAGTAGTAGACAACCAATCAAACAAACAAAAATATCCGCGAATAATATGGACTAATCAAATCAAATATATACAACGGATGAAATCAAAATCTGAAATAATATATATATATATATACAAATACACGTACCTTAATCTGTATATCAATGTAGACTAAAGAGTAGACACTATCAAATGAATGACCTAGGGCTACCAAAGATACCTAATCCCTTAACTCTAAACAGAAAACTCAATCTAGAATCAAAGATCACTGAAGTAAAAAAAACTAAACACCTACAGACAATAACACTAGCTGAAAATATATAATGCTAATCAGGTGTGTAGGGTGTGCTTGGTATGTTATCAAGAGCAAAATGTTAGTTCAGGGTAGGATGCATGCATTATGATATGACTCGCTCAACTTCCAATCAGTCAAAGTGGTTTATTTTATTTTATATATATAAAGTTCAAATTTAGACTACAAAATTATTTATGTAAGTTTAAACTAAGTATTATTTATGTTTAAATAAACCTTCAAAACATTTATAATATACCCTGTATAAATTTGTATCGTGTTCACAAACGATTACACACTAACAGTAACACTGACAAAGTACAATGTAACTGACAAATAAACTTAACTACAGTACAAACTATATCTACAAAATTCACATACAAACAATGAGTACGGTTACATATATGACATACAACGATACTAACTACACAACATATACACATATATGATAACACACAACAGTAATGTAAGTAATAATAACAATAAATAAATACTACATTGATTTAATATGTATAATCTAAGTGTGTGTGAATGTGTGTATGTAAAGCTGTATCTAAATACTCACAGAAATTTTTTTTCAGGAAACTAAAGTCCTTTTATGAAAATAATTTACATGAATATGAATAAAAATTGCAAGTCTCAATCTCGTATACCTTGTCAAAACCAAATTTTAAATGTGTACCAAGTTTTAACTACCCTAAACAGCTGTGTAATGTAAACAAAGCTACTTCCGGTTCAGTGACCTTGACCTCTGTATGGGTGTGTCTGCAAAGGGGTCGGGTCAAGTATCAATGACTGTCAACAAAGTCCACAAAGATCTACTAAGTGACTTTAAATTTCAAAATGTCTTCAACTCTCATTAGCATTTACCTAAGTGTGGTGTATAATCAATGCGTAATGTTTAAAACAATAAGCAACACTTGCTGTACTATTCACCAGTCACAAAATCAACCACAAATTATGCACAAAAATTTCAAACTGTTTACGTTCAAATAACAAAGTTATTTTACTCAATATTCAACACAAATGACTCTAAACATACATGAAACACAAATAACATATAATACAAATGTAATAAAGTAAATGTCAAACCTTTTGAAGACACAAGAAGGTTATAAATTATCAACAGATCTCCAAAGTTCATAAATTCCGCCGTCTTGTTCTATATCCGGAAGTTGATAAATTTGGTAAATCCTAAAAACTGTGTGCTGATCCGGGAACGTCTTTTAATGTCGTTGTCACTAAGAGCTCTTAATCACGTTGGGCGCCATTGAAACTGGGTGGAAATGGGCATCATTATAACAGCACTCGGTTGTAAATATTGTAAGGATTCTATATCAAAGGTCTTAGGACTTCAACAAAATAACAGTAGTCTCATATAAAGACCCTACAAAACACAATTATAAAATACTATAATTACTAGTGCAAAGAAAGATAACTCTGACATGTTTATGAACAAGTACATTGCACTGTATAACATTTTAAGTAAAATAATATTGTCATTCTCTTTTACATCTATATTTTCTGTCTCAAAGACTCAACTTAAACTTGTGTCCTACATGTATTAGTTTATGTATCTCATAAACTTAACTGTGATAAATATTCTGTTACCATGTAAAATATACTCTACATGAATTCATAAATATAAATAAATGAAGCAAAACAGCAAAGCATTAAAACATCTACATGCAGCAACTAAGCAAAGCAAAATAAGCAAATTATTAACTAAATTATAAAACTACATAATACAACTCTTTGCTTACCTCAAGTGCTAATTTGAAGGTCACAAGACTAACATCATAAGTGTTTGGCTACATCAAACAATAACCTGAAGATAAATATGAATTTATAACTAATGTGTTCCATGTCTACAATATGACTTCATAATATAAACACATACCAAAATTAAGAAAATCTGTTCCTTAGATATTAAAACATAATAAAGGTTTAAAATGAATATTTAACTATTTATTTACTTCTTACTTATACACAAGAAAACTCTTTCTTTCTATTTACAATGCTCCATTATAATATATTATTTAAGATTATTTAATATTATAATCATTTATCAATCTTTAATGATTTAAAGCATGTTATAGGTTAATTAGTTGTATTTATCATTCATAAAGGTCAGATTCACACTACAGATTCATTTCTCTATTCAATCAATCAATCTAACCAAATCTTGTATACTCTGTTAAAAACTCTAGCCTAACAAAATGAGTTAATTCCCTTGTTTGGTCAATTCACAATATACTCCTTAAACTTATATTATTTTGTAAAAGATTAAATCTAAAATAAATTGAATGCAAAACATATCAGACTAATACTTTTACTTCTTTTCTACCTTAGAATTATTAAAAATAAAATTTTGAAAATTACTTTTTCATCTATACCTCCTTTAATTGTTTAACTTTATTTTATTATACTCTAATATCGACCTGTTTAAAAGTGGGACTAATGTATGCAAAGAAATCAAGATAAAAAAAAAAATGTATGCAAAGAAAACACAAATTAGCACATTGTATGTCATGGACTGAATATGAACAGGAATAAAGGCTATGTAACACAAATCTATCAATGGCCTCCAAGTGCAATGAAATAATAAAATGTACAATTTTAAATTACTTAACCATGTGGACATGTTTTGGAAACTTTGATATAAATTAAAGAAAAATGTCCCCTAAATACTGAAATTCAGCTCGAAAAAGTTCGTACGCGTTATGACCTGAGATTTCATTCTTCTATGCAGGTCATCACCTGCATTTTCATTGTCATAGGTTGACAGGTATGTCTAGGACTATTAAAATAATGTGAGAAAAGTATATACAACTGACCTGTAAAGTAGTAATTAAGATTCCCAAAGATTCAGCAATATATTATATCAATATATATATCAAGCCAATTTACAAACTCCAGAATTGTGAAATATAACTGTTCAGTAAGACAGTTGAAATAAGAGTGTCCAGAACAATAGAAATTTTCCTCCAAAAGAACATGTGACCAAAATCACTATCCATAAAGAAATATAGCCTTAATTAAGATTCTAAATATAGAAATCAAGGTAACATAGACAAAAAGTAAACTGGTCAGTATAACAGTATTCAGACTGAACAAATTAAATACCATTCAATTTGTAACTAATAATATCAATAGTATGAAAATCATTTTATTCCAATAAATTTAATCAATATATACAAATTTACAATTACCATAAATATACTAAATTCTACTCTACCACAATGGTATAGTTTAACTATATTTTATGTACAAAATAATTATAAGGCGCACATGTCGTAAAGGTTTTTCTAAGATTCTATTTGCTATTGGTTAACTAAGTTTGTTGCTTGCAATGATTGTATAGCTTATATTGCTGTCTGTAGGAGTGTATCTCGCCTTGCCACCATGTACATTGGACACTAAATCTTAATGGTAATTCAATGTAATGCTTGGGGTATAAACTTCCTTTTTTACTTTAACATAAATTCAATTATGAACACAAGAACAGGCGAGACGTTTCAGTGTGTTAACTCTTGTTTGTTCAGTATATCTATCAGTCTATGCAGACTTATATATGAGAAGTCAATTGGATGTGTATTGTGTGTGATAATAACCTAGACTAGGAACATGATTTCCATTTTTGCAATTAAATTTAAACTAGCTTCCAGTATTTGAACCGCGATACTTTGGGTTTTTAATTAACAGTTTTGTGTCTTTTCGTCATTTTATGAATATATACATTTTCAACTATTTTTACACATTTATCGTTTTTGTGTGTTGTTTCAGCTTTGTCACAGTTTTGTGAATGATTCTCGTTCATGTGCATGTTTAAACAATGACATTTTATGTTTGCCTGTTTCAAGTCAGGCGTCCGTAATTCAAGGCTTGCGTCAATACCCGTCTGTCAAATTTGTTTTCGTTGATTGATTAAAGTTGAGAATGGAGATGGGGAATGTGTCAAGGAGAGAACAATCCGCCAAAACAACAGCCTACAGCTGAATGCCACCAATGGGTCTTCAATACAGCTAGAAAATCCCGCACAAACAGGCTTGCTTCAGTTGGCCCATAAACAAAATATGTACCAGTTCAGTGATAATGAACGTCATGCTCAACTCAAAATATATAAAAGAAACTAAAATCTAAAATCATACAAGATTAACAAAGGCCAGACGCTCCTGATTTGGGACAGGCACACAAATGTGGCGGAGTTAAACATGTTTTGGAGATATTAACCCTCCTTTATACCTCTAGCCAATACAGAAAAAAAAACAAACACACAGCAATCAGTACAGAAAAACTCTGTTCAAAAGAAGTCCGTGTCCGATGTCAGAATAGGAATAAAACTTAAAAAATGATAATGATACATAAATTAACAAGGACTATTACTGACATGCCAGCACCAGACCTCAATTCAACTGATTGAAAATCTATAGCTATTCTTAATCAAATGAATATGAAGCACAACCCCTCCTGTTAGGTGTTGAGTATCATACAATCATAAAATATATGAGAAGAATATAATCCGTATTTGTATGAGCTATTGTGTATATGTAATTGTTTCATTGGCAATCGTACCAATCGCGATCATTCACGCCACAAGTTTTGAATAAATGATGCACCAAAACGGACCATATTTGGAAAACATGAATCATAATTGTTTTATTTGTTTTCAAAATATTCCACTGAGGAATACATTTTCATTTACTATTCCTAGATTGCTTTGTAACATTTCTGTTTCATAATGTATACGAACAACATTCTGTAAAATTGTATAATGAAATCGATTATCATCAAAAATAGATGCTAGTGACCTATTGTCCTCTCTTCTATTAATCAGAATGAAACTAAAACTTGACCTGAAACATTTGTACATATCTCTTAAAAAAATTTAAATCATAATAAGCATACTGTTCTATGTCGGGAGCTTGTTGTTCAGTGTTTGTCGTTTATTGGTGTGGTTCATATCTGTTTATCGTTTTGTTATAGTCATTTTGGGGCCTTTTATAGTTTGCAGTTTGGTGTGAGCCAACGCTCCGTGATGAAGACCTATAATTATTAACTTTTAATAAATGAGGGGCGAAAGATACCAGAGGAACAGTCAAACTCAAAATTATGACTTTGATAGAGAGCTGTCTCATTGGCACTCATATTGCATCTTCTGATTTATATATGTACTCAGTTTTATCTTTATTTGATCACAACTTCATGGTGAATTTCTTAAGACTCATCACACCGTCACATTTCAATAACGAACAGTACATCTTGGGTCAAAACCGTACTTAATCATGATCCAACATAGTCATCTTTTATAAAGATCTTGTACGTGTACTCAGTTTTCAGTGGACTGACTTGGCTTACTCTTCACTTTCACAATGATATCTCAAAGTTTAGAGAAACCACATAATTCATTTAAGTTGATGACACTAAAACTTCATCATAATCTATAACCAAAACATTTATCATAAACAGAGACGAACGGATGGACGGACATGAAATCATTTAAATATAATGACCATCTATATCGTCGACGGGGCATAACAAAATCAAAGTCGTGACTTGAGCAACATGTCAGTCTTGTGCCAATCAACATAACAAAATCTTGAGATTTGCAGACATGAAGTATAATGCATAAGTGCAAATATAGTTTTAAATTTGTTACAAGAAAAACATGTAAAACCATATTATCAAAGTCTACATAAGTTCGATAGTGTCCTCGCTCTATTGCGAAGTCTGTTTCAAACCGTTCCAATAAACACTGATATAATGTGGCAGCTTCCAACACATCTGTTAATAAACCAAGTTTCAGATGAAATAAACGTAACTTCTTCAATATTCCGGTGCCGATAAAAATGCAGTGATGATTTTTGCCAAAAGTTCGAGTATTTCCATGTAATATATCCCCATTTCAAAAGACAATCTTATGCATTTCTCCATTCTGTCACTTTAAAAGGAAACATTAATATTAAAGCCCCGTACCATGTGTAAGGTCAAAGAATTTAACGCACAATATATTATTTTGTGTGCACACTATATTTAAGTTGTGCGCACAATATATATTAAGTTGTGCGCACAATATATTTAAACTGTGCGCACAATATATTTTTTTCTTTGCATGTCCCTATCGGGGCTCCGTAGACATAAGAATATCTGTATAAAAATATTTTCTATTGGTTAATATGTGTACAATGTATCACTTTCTTCATAATTTAAATTTCTGCTCTAGTAACTTTAAATGACACTGGATGACTGGTAGAAGGTCCTTTAAACACAGATTAATAATAAATATTCATAAGATTTTTAAATTAAGCGAAACAAAAAAAAAAATTAAATATAGAATATGGAGTTTATTATGGCGTTCATTATCACTGAAGTAGTATATATATTTGTTTAGGGGCCAGCTGAGGACACCTTCGGGTGCGGGAATTCCTAGCTGCATTGAAGACCTATTGGTGACCTTCTGCTGTTGTCTGTTCTATGGTCGGGTTGTTGTCTCTTTGACACATTCCCATTTCCATTCTCAATTTAAACCTTCATACTTTTCTCAAAACATAATTTTGTATGTTGGCTTAATTAGGAATAGGAAGAAAGTGAAATACAAATGCAATTCCAAGATTCCTAAAAGTGAGTCTGGCAACAGTAATTATAAAGAGTAATATAGAGTCAGTGATATCCACTGTGATATATAACAAACAAAAATACAGTAAAAACAATGTATGTATTTCAGTTGCTCACTCTGACATATTAAGAAAAATTCCACTTTGATATATAACAAACAAAAATACAGTAAAAACAATGTATGTATTTCAGTTGCTCACTCTGACATATTAAGAAAATTCCACTTTGATATATAACAAACAAAATACAGTAAAAACAATGTATGTATTTCAGTTGCTCACTCTGACATATTAAGAAAAATTCCACTTTGATATATAACAAACAAAATACAGTAAAACAATGTATGTATTTCAGTTGCTCACTCTGACATATTAAGAAAAATTCCACTTTGATATATAACAAACAAAAATACAGTAAAACAATGTATGTATTTCAGTAGCTCACTCTGACATATTAAGAAAATTCCACTTTGATATATAACAAACAAAAATACAGTAAAAACAATGTATGTATTTCAGTTGCTCACTCTGACATATTAAGAAAAATAGTTTCACAATGCAAAGGCATCATGACATACTTGACATAGTAATCAAGATATTGAAGATTTCTGAAAGTTTCATGCAATCCAAGTCCTGGTCTTTGTGGAGTTGCATATTTCATAATTGGAGATATACATTTTTGTACATTTGTACATGTACATCCATAATTTATGCATCCATAAATCCACAATATTCAACTTCATGTAAATGGCAAAAAAATATAACATAAAAGATAACAAGGAAGCACACAAATTACACAATTATAAATCCTTTAAAAGCAGTCTTAAAAGTCTGTAATGCATGTAATTCAGTGCATGTGGTTGTCCTTTGTTTATGTACATGTACTAACTAAATGTTGTATATACATGTATCATACCGGCATTTGTTTTTATATAAAAATGGATATAAATCAGACCGTTTAATAGTTTTCTGTTTGAAATGCTTTACATTTGTTATTTCTGGGCTATTTATAGCTTACTATACAGTATGGGTTTACTCATTGTTGAAGGATGTATAGTGTTAATGACAGTAACATAGAAAGTAAACTTCTATGTGACTGTCAATTGATCTCTAGCATGTCTACCTGTAATCATGGTAATAGAGAATGCTTTCATTGGCAATCATTCCAAATCTTCCTATTTTGATATTTCAAATATTTAGGTTTATTTAATAATAAAATTAAAATAAATAATTTTACTAAACAGGCCAACTGTCATGACTAAATGTCTAGCATTTCACTGGGCCAAGCAACTTGAAAGCTATTGGTCACATACATGGAACCCAGTAAACACTTGAGCAAATACTAGATTGAGTCATTGTCCCTCCCCTTTCCAAAAAATAAAAATATCATATTTTATGAATGTACTTTTATTCCACATTTAATAATAAAAAAAGTAATCATGTTGTTAAACCTACCACTTTCAAATGGGAGAAGTATTTTGCATTCCTTCAGGATCCTTTAGTTATGAAAAGGCCTCTGAATGTCTGTATTTTCATGTCAAGTTTACATTTGTAACTTTTAGTTACCATGTTGAAACTCTATACCAAGTATGTAACAGTTTGTTGTATAAACTCTGAGTAAAATATAAGTAGTAAAATCCATTCTCTGTGGGATAACACTATAAACAAGTCTGCTTTCCTCAGTTGTTATTTCTTGATTGTAGTAATTTGTACGGAGCGATACTTTTCAGTCCAAAAGCTAATTTCAAATGATATTTTACATCTCTGTGACACAAACTTAGCTTTAGTTGTGTCTTTAGAGTAACATTAGTAAACAACACAACTAGAATTTCTTTGATGAAAGCTGCATATTGTATGAAAACAACATCGTAAATTTGCCTCCACATGTAGTGAAGCAGAACCGGAAGTGATAAATTGTAAACAAGACAAGATGCACTGAACAAAACTAATTAGTAAAAATGATGTATCTATCCAATTTAACACAATAAACAATGAATCTTTACTAAATTATCAATTTCTCAACACTGTTGTTAATTGCAGTTTTATAAAAATGCAGAATACATTATGAAATATTTTGTATACTTGTTTTGAAGTTTAACAAGAGTTGTCGTTCTTGAAATAGTAAGAAAAAGCGGTTAATTTAAAATGAAAATAACTTTTGATAGGTAATAGGCTACAAATAAAAATTTTGATATGTTGTTCCATTGGATATTAGGAATAGGAAATTCCATATTTTCTGTTATTCTAAATGGTTTACTACAAATCGTCTGTTCACGGCAGATATATGTTATAGCATCCATCATATTTCCATTACTTATATAGTGAGAAAAACATGCCCATCTGTATTTTTATTAGGGTATAAATGACATTAATAGTAGGCATTAACAATTATGGTTGAAAACATATTAATTTTTACTCAAATTGTGTCACATAACCAAATATCAAGCATATTGGTTACATAGGGTAAATCACTTTTTCTTCATATTGCATGATTCTTAGGTGGAGTCATACTTAATATCTTCCAGCCATTTTATATAGGGGGTCGGCACGCATAGTCACCGATTGTCCTGAAACTTAGCCTAACATGTATTCAGGTAAATAATTAAGAAAAATGACCGCCAAAGGTTGCTAGGCCACGGTTGCCATGGCAACCAAGTCAATGAGTTTTCCCGTACAATTTGGGGAATTTAGTATTGAAAAAACAACTACTTTGCAGTCATTCGGAATAGAAATCATATTTCATTTAATGATACTTGTTCATATTTTTCAGAACCATGATACTAAACAAACAAAACAGCAATGTCATATATAAAAATATTTTTGCTGAATATTGCACTACCGAAGGAGCAGAGGTCATTTTTCATTGTATTTGTGGACGCAGATTATACACATTTTGCATGAACAAAATATATATTTTGCATCCACCTTCATTTAAGCTGTGGTTATAAATAAAAAGAATCGAATGTTCTTAGTCAATAAATTATAACAAAATGTTTCGGATTGAAGGTGCAAGGATGGTTGCTATGGAATCCAAAATGTGTCGTTTTGCCTTTTATCTCTGAAATTCGACCATTTCATAAAGATAATCCCAAAAGTAATAACTATTGAATGACAATGTTATCACATAAGTTTTAAGCAATCATTCATTTATAGTGGAAAAGTGCCTATCAACCATTTATTTATATTGGTAAAGTGCCTAGTGACCATTTATTCATATTTAAAACTGCCAAGTAACAAAATATTTTCGGATTCATTGGGACAAAAATTAGAAGAAAAAAAATAATATTAAACATGAAGTTTTCTTTAAGAACACGTGGATAATCCAGAATAGTAAATTATATGGCAAATTCAAATTGAAAGAATTGAGTACAAATGCAAATACAAACATTAAAAGGTTACGATTGTTAATGAGACAACTGTCTACCAGACATCAAAGTATATTTTTGAGACAGGTCCTTTGAATCTTTAATACAAAAGGAACAGAACTCATCAGAAGACGACCAATTAAATTTCTTTGGTTGGGGTTAGGCTTTTCTAAAGAGGTTTTACATAGACAGAAAATCATTTTTAATCGTTATAAGGCTGGATAACTTATTTCATTCATTTTGTGTCGAAAACAATAGTTTTCATTGTGCACACCTATTTCCTATTTCAAATCGTATGTGGATGAGGTTCATCTGAATGTACAAAATATTTCTTTTCAGCATGTCTTGGGAAATGTTATTGATCTTCAGTTCCAGACACCATCACATTCATTTCAATAAACACCAAACAACATAAAATGGTCCTCCCTAGCTAATAAAACTACTCTGAATCTGCTGAATTGCTATGTTTGTATTTAAATAGTGGATTATTTAAAACAATCTTTCTTAAAATATAGTATGTGTTCTTTAAAATTTACTTTAAGCTAACCTGGCCCACAGGACCAAGTGAGATTTTCTCATCCCATTTTGTCTGTCGTCATTAACTTTTGCAAAATCGTCTCCTCTGAATCTAATATGCCAAATTTAAGCAGACTTGGCCACAATCATCATTAGGTATGTAATTTAATAAATTTGTCCCTTGATGGCTGACATGGCTAAAAATAGAACATAGGGGTAACATCCAAGTGTTGTCTATCATCATGAAAAATATTACAAATAGAGAAAACTGACAGGGAGTAAACATTCCGAATGATGAGATCTACCTATCGTCTATTTACATCAAAACAACTGTTCGACAACTTTTAATAGGAGTTTCTGCCTTTAAATGACGGATTTAAAACATTTGTGTCCCTATTTGCCTATTAGCTTGCTAACTATAATATATAGAGACAAATATTGAATATAAAAATGATCAGCAAGACAATATCTACAAAAAAGTGAACTTGGTTGAAATCGTCAGCTGATTCTTTATTGGAATTATTGCCCTCTAATAACGATTTTTATCTCTTTTATGCGTTTTGCCTGATATCAAAAATATCCTAATAAATAGAAAGAAACTTTAAATTACAAAATTATCAGCAAGACAAGTGAAGACCCTTATTTAAGTTATTACCCTTTAAAGACGATTTTGGGTAACAATCGTCATTGAGTGTAACCATATATTAATAAAGAATTTCCGATGTATAGTTCCATGTACACAAGTAAACAAATACGAAATATCCAAGTAATTTAATAATTAGGATAAGGAAACAAGAGCCGTGCAGTTATGTATATCCGCCTCCTTAGTAATCATTTATGGGCAAAACGCCTATATGGAGTCAACAGACAATTTTGGTCATGTTGATTCATTAGTCTATCCATAATAGTTTACAATACAAATTACTTTGATTGGTATATAACTATATAACTATATATCCATTTATTGAAATTTCAAGATTAAGACCCAAAAAAGTAAAACATAAGGCCACAGGAATCTGTACTATGATTCAACTGGTATTTTCCCGTAAAACTGATACAATAAAATTAGAATAATATTTCAAGCAAAAAATAAAAATAAATCAAATTAGCATTTTGTCTTGTTCCTTATTTTATATCACATTGTTTTATGTCCTTCAAACGTTCTTTATCTATATATCATAACAATGATATGTTTTGGTTGCCTAGTAATTTCAAAGGACCAGACTTTGCAAAAGTTTACAGACGACGACGACGACGGACGATAAGAGATGAGAAAAGCTCAATTTGCCCTGAAGGCTAGGCTTGCTAATATAAAAAAGTGTAAAAGTAGTCTTTTAAAGTAATTTTAACTGATTTGTAACTTTTATCTTAAAAGTTTTGAAGTAAAATAACTGCGAAATTTGCTCAAAGTTGACATTGAATGTTGTCCACTTGTTCTGAAAATTTTGCGATAGATCAATACCTACTGACTATAACATTCATGTCTTGCTCTAAGCCCTCTAAATGCGTTAGCTTTTGTGAATTAAGCTAAAACTATCGTTTGAACTTCAGTAAATAAACTCATCATGGATATCAGGATTGCAATTTTGTATTTGCGCCAGACGCGCGTTTTGTCTACAAATGACTCATCAGTGACGCTCGAATAAAAAAGTTAAAAAGGCCAAATACAGTGCGAAGATGAAGAGCATTGAGGACCAAAAATTCCTAAAAGTTTTGTCAAATACAGCTAAGGTAATCTATTCCTGAAGTAAAAATCCCTTAGTATTTCTAAAATGTAAATTTTGTAAACAGTTAATTTGTAATTATGACCATATCAATGATAATTCATGTCAACGCAGAAGTGTTGACTACTGGGCTAGTGATACCCTTGGGAAATAAAAACTCCCCAGCAGTTATTTATTCTATGTGTACCAGCCATACATGTTATTGTTCAAAATGATGACAATGACGAACTCCAAATGTTTGAATAATCAAAATTCTGATTGGAAGAAAGAATTACAAGTTTAGTCTCAAAATTTCTGATGTTACCGAGGTCGATTTGAATCGAGGATAAAAGTTAAAATATTTTTTTATTTCGTGGAAAACCAATTTCTGAAATTTCTATAGCCAATGAATACGAACACTCATAACAACGATAATGCGCAGTTAGATGGTGAAAAGACAGGAGAACTTGTTATGTTAAATGTCAAAATATTTTCACACAAATCACGATGTAACTTTTATTAAATAGATTATTACAGTATTTGTATTTATTACTATACAATTTACAATGAGACAGAACTTTTATATGCAAAGTATCTGACGTCACAAGTCAATAGCTTCCTGTTGAAACGGAAACCTGAATAAACCGACCCACTGTCCAAACCGGTCCTTTTCATAGTCTCATAGCAGGCCGGTTTATACAGGTTTACTGTATCATTATGTCATAAAACTAAAAGTATCACAGTGTCAAAGCATACAAAGAATCACGATGTCATAAAATGTAAGATATCACGTTGTCTGGTAGATAAAAATATAACGTTGTCATAAAATTAAAAGTATCAAGGTGCCTTAGAATGAAATATATATATGTAATATAATCCTATATCCGCAATGTGATAGAATTCAAAGAATAGCAGTGGCTAAGAAATATAAAATATCACAGTATCATAAAATCACAGAATAACAGCGTTATATCATCACAGGATCACAGTGTAATCATGGTAAT
This sequence comes from Mytilus coruscus, assembly GCA_017311375.1. Taxonomy (NCBI): domain Eukaryota; kingdom Metazoa; phylum Mollusca; class Bivalvia; order Mytilida; family Mytilidae; genus Mytilus; species Mytilus coruscus. The sequence goes on along the minus strand of CM029606.1, from coordinate 16,076,936 downwards.
AGAATCACAGTATCACGATGTCATAGAGTCACAGTTTCATAGAATTAAAAGTGTCGCGTCGTAACAGAATCACAGTTTCACGATGTCATAAATCAAAAAGTATAACGGTGTCATAAAATGAAATGCATCACGGTGTAAAAGATTTAAAACATCCGATGTGTCATGAAATTAAAAGTATCACTGTGTCATATAAGGAAAAGTATGACGGTGTCATTGAATCATAGAATCGTAATGTTATAAAACTTGAGGAATCGCAGAGGCTAAAAATTAAATTATTCACAGTCACTGTGTCAAATAATCCCTGAATAACTGTGTCATATAATCACAATACAAGAGTGTCATAAAATAATAGAATCACAGTATCACGATGTCAAAGAATCATAGATTCATAGAATTATAAAGAGTGGCGTTGCTTAAGAATAAAAGTTTCACAGAATCATGAAATTAAAAGTATCACGGTGTCATAGAATGAAACGTATCACTGTGTGTCATAGAATGAAAAGTATCAATGTGTCATAGATTTAAAAGTATCACGGTGTAATAGATTTAAAAGTATCACTGTGTCATAGAATGAAATGTATAACGGTTTTATAAAATCCCTGCATCGGAATGTCATAAAATTCAAAGAATCGCAGTGGCTAATATAAAAGTATCACAATGGGATATAAATCTCGAATGTACATGTTTGCGACCCAGAACTGCAACAATCAATATTCAATATTGATCTTAAACATACTGTCGAAAGACAATGTTATTCAGGGAGATTAAATAAATGGGAGGCATGGGGTGTTGTATTGTGAAAAGGTGCAACATATTTTCTAATAAAGTTTACTTTATCAAAATACAATTGAATTAATTGTAATTTATAAAAGATTAAACTAACACTTTAGCAATTTATATCATGTAACTTAAACACAATATAAGAACTTGTTCAAATTGCTAAAATGGCTAAAATTTTAGCTGAGCAAATTGAATCGTTTCTTAGGCAGCTAAAATTTCAGCCGTGAGAGTTTTGAATTCAAAGTTTCAGTAAGCTAAAATTTAGTTTTATTACATAAATGTATTGTGTAACGTATTATATGATATAAAAAGGAATGCTAAAGTTATAGCAATCATATTTGTTTTCTTTTATTGCAGGATGATTTTAAAGCTGTTGTGAATTTTCTTTTTCTTTTTCTTTAATAGATAAATTGTATTTAGCTGTATTATTGAAAAGCTTAATGCAATTTCTCAAAGACAAAAGAAAATCACGTTTTCGACAAAGATGCGAAGTGTTTCTGCTTTAATAACATGGTTCTTCAAAAGATATATGTAAGTATTCAGACATTAAAATAAACTCACAGATTTATAGCTAGATATTATAAACCCATAGACTTTTGGCCTTTTACAAAGTCTTAAAACAAACCATTTGAGAATGAAAATTGCAGTTTCTCAATATTTATTGCAGTCTGTTAAATGTAATAAACATTTGGTCTAAACAAACATTAACACCAGTTGGAAAAATAACGATCATAAAGACATAATTAATTCAAAATTAATCCATCTGTTTTAACATTACAAGCACCATGCCAAAATAATTTAAAACAACTAACTGAAAAAATTTATTCATTTATTTGGAAAACAAACCTGACAAGATAAAAAAGAAATATTATGTTTTTGAACATAAACTAGGAGGGCTGAAAATGATAGATTGACAAATATATTAAAGGATTGAAACTAACATGGATTAGACGGTTGTTAAAAATCAACCCAAAACTAAATAAGCTATTACAAAGTACTGAAAAATTTAGTATTGAAAACCTAATGAATTTTCAACAATTCCAAAACATTTATAAAATTAAGTCAAACTTTCTTACTTATAATGGGGTAATTTCATCAATAAAATCATATAAAAGCTTTCAATAACGATATATATCCATAAACAATCTTTATACAATACAAGGACCAATTATTCCAAATAATATAAGAATATTTTTTATCAAACAAAGGCTCGAAAGATATGTATAATGTTTTATAAGACAAAACAGTACTAAATTTAGCTGTGAAGACAAATAGTCTTGAACACTGAACACGAATTTTGATTGGAAAACCGTGCATAATATATCTTTATACTCCACACAAAGCTCAAAACGTCATTGGTTCCAGTAAAGAATAATACACAGAATCTTGGGCACAAATAAATTTTAATTTGAAATTAAAATAAAACAAAGCAATACATGTACTTTCTGCAATTAAGCTATTGAAGATATTGAACACATGTTTTGGACATGCCATAAAATAGCAGATCTGTGCATAAGACTCGGTGACTGGATTTATAACCAAACACAAATAATAATTCCATTTAACATGGATATAATGTTATTTGGAAATTGAGGAAAACAGAAAATAACAAAAATAATATTTTAATACTATTATCAAAATTCTTTATTCATAGAACAAAACTGTGTGAAAACAAGTAAGTTTTACCGGGCTCGAAAATTATCTCAAAGAAAATCTAATACTAGAAAAGAATATATTTTTAAAATAAAGCCTCTTCACATTGCCAACCTCTGCTGGGACCCTGGCTTCCATTACTAGAATAATTTACACTTAAGCAACTTAGCATTACTTTATGTAATGTAACTGTGTATATTGTTTTAGCCTTCTCCACACCATCTATATGATATTGTTATATGTTGTTTATTGTTTATTATGGCACCCTCAACGGAGTTGGTGTGACATATGGTTATTATTCGTTTTTTTTTTTTTTTCATTATTATTATTATTTTTATTCTTCCACACTTTTGTCCGAGCTATTTCTCAGAATTGAATGTACCAATGTTGATGAAACTATATCATAATGTGAAGTTGTGCAAGAGACATTGGAATGGTTCAAAATGGCCGCCGTTACCATGGAAACAGTAAAAATGTAAAAAAATCAAATTTCTAAATCTTTTGTTTTAAGAGCCATCTTATTGAAACTTTATGTAAATTTTGCCAGTGGTGCCTCAGGTACCATCAGTATAGAAATTCCAAAATGGCTGCCATTCCCATAAGTCAATGTTGCTGTTGGAATTTTCGAAGTGGACACCGTAACCATCGAAACAGTAAAATGAAAAAAATTTCAAAATGCTCCAAACTTAATCAAACTTAAAATAATTGTTGATTGGTAAGTAAAGATGATTCGTTTGAATTTGTAATTTCCAAAATGGCCGTCTTTGCCATGGAAACTGCAAAATGAGAAATATTGAAAATGCTCCAAACTTTTGAAAATTTACAGACTGATGTGTTATGATGTATTTATGTGCATTGACTGTTTAAAATGTTCAAAATGGCTGCAGTTTAGTGGCAATGTGGGATGGGTGCTATCCGCTATTGCTTGCAATGGCAAATCTAGTTGTTTTTGTTCTTCTTTGTGCCTATAGTCACATGTACGTTTTTCTAATATATGTTTGCGTTTGTATGAATTTTCTACTTTAGAAAACCATCCTTGCAAAATTTATAAAATATGTATATCAAGACACACGCTAGTTGTGACCAATATACTGCTGCCAAAAATCTAAATTTCAGAGATTTTATTTATTTTTTTATTTGGCTTTTGTTTTGTTTTGTTTTTACTTATTTGGAAATAATGGATACATAATAATATAGTAATGTATATTTCAGAAATTAGAATACTAACAATTACTAACTAGTTCTTTTAAACATACAATCTAATGTTTAATGAGGCCGAGCATATGTGCGTAAATGGCAAAAACAAAGAAGTACAATGATTAACTTATTTGACTGTTTTTTTTATTTGGCCATATGTTTCTAGCATTCCTGAAAAGATATTCATAAATATTACTGGAGACTGAAATTTAAAGCTTAAGGTTTTTATTCATATTATCAAATAAAGTAAGGGGCCTCGGTGGCCGAGTGGTCTAAGTAGTTACTACTATAATCACTACCCAGTCAACACTGAGGTTGTGAGTTCGAACCCGCTCATGCAGGTGCACTCGACTCAATCTTAATTGACTAGGATTGTCAGTTTCCTATCGAAGGTCGGTGGTTTTCTCCGGGCACTCCGGCTTCCTCCACCAATAAAACTGGCCGCCACGAAATAGCCCAAAAGCGGTGCTTAAAAGTGGCGTTAAAACACCAAAATCAAAATCAAATCAAATAAAGTACCGTTAAGTTACCCATTTGAAATTTAGAAATAAAAGAGACAAAAGTACCAAAGGGACATTCAAAGTCGATTACAATCTGACCAGGCCATGACAAAAACATATTTTATTAAAGCAATCCACTATCATTGGTATTACTAAAAGAACCAAGTTCTGTATTTCTGTGTTTATTTTAAAGAATGTATCAGTTCTGCATGCTGTTGACGACAAAAGAAAGTTAAATCAATTATAATGCCAGGATTGACATCTATTGATTATGTTCCGTTTAATCTGTGGTTAAACCTACACAAAATTGTCGGGCAAGACGGAACATCATCCATTATTTCTTCCATTGAATCGTCCAAATGATACCGGCACAAATAATTTCTCATCAGGACAAAATGAATAAGACACAATAATAGTAAAATGAAGTTTACTTACGGTATTCCTTAACTGGTTGCGATCCCATGCTGTCCATCTCTCCTGAAAGTAAAAAGGGTTGTATATCCCAGGTATATTAGAACTGTTTACAACTGATCTCCAAATGTCCGTTCGCTTTGGAAATGTTAAGATGTTGATGTCTTAATGGTCATTATCATCTGTTGAAAATGTTTCGTTCAATCTATGGCTAAATCTATAAACAATTGGCGGGCAAGATTGAACATAATATCTTCCGATGCTGTCTTTCATTCATGAAAGTAAATTCATAAATGCAACAAAAGGGTATTATATCTATGGAATTGCTAACAAGAAGGTACAATCAGATACACGTTAATGGCAGTAGGAATAAGTTAAAATCTTTTACTTAACTTACTGTTTTTATTTAACGGCACCCATAGTGCTTCCAACATTCCTGAAAAGAAAGTGAAAACAATATGAATTGTAGATTTAAATCTTGGGTTACAAATGTTCTTATTAGATAACTACCGTTGTGTGACCCTTTGAAATCAAAAATAAGACGAAAGAGGAAAAGACCATAGCAACCAGAAAACATTAATGGTCATCCGAGATAATGATGAATTTTGTCTTGAAATGTCCTATGGAGTCTAAAATTACTTCTGCTCACCTTTGTTTGATATATAAAAACAAAAACAAAACAAAAAAACAGAAAAAAAATAAAGAAATGTTTTCAATAAACTGTTTTTGATTTCATTTCTGAATTAATTTATTCAATTATAGTTTTCCTTTTCGTATTTATTCAGCGTTGGTCACTTTACCTCTTGAAAATCCGTCAGTGTCATATAAAAATATTTGTTTTAGAGAGAGCGAAACATACCAAACTGATAATCAAAATCACACATTGAAAACAAACTGACAATGCAATGGATAAAACAAACGAAAAATTACAAACAACAGTGTAGAAAACACAACATAGAAAAATTTAGACTGAGTAACACGGTCGCCAACAAAAAAGGAAACCGACAATTGTGACGAAATAGATCAGCCATAGAAGGGCTGTTCCTTTAACCTGTTAACAAAAAAGTAAAATAACAAAAATACAAAACTCCAAGGAAAATTCAAAACGGAAAGTCTCTTTTCAAATGGCAAAGTCGAAAGCTCAAACGAATCAAACGAATGAATACAATTGTCATTGTCATGATTAAATACAGGCATTTCCTTATATCAAAATGATGGATTAAACCTGGTACTATAGCTAGATCAATTTATCAATTGTTTCATCTGACCTTTTTAATCTACATTCATTCACACAATACATCGGATTTCATAGATCAATATGCAACAATATTTATTTCATTTTAACCTTTCGAAAGTAGTTTAGTGTTATTGCGCATAGAATGTCTTATTGCTGCGTTCATTTATTCGTTGCTCAATGTAAATACCTAATTTCATTGTTTCCATCCTTCAAATTTGTGTCAATGTTTACTTTGTTGAATGAGCGCATACACTTTTGTTCTTATGGAGTATACAAATACGTCAAGCAACAAAACAACCGTAGCCTGCACTTTCGTTCTTATTGAGTAACTTACCTTCAAATACGACAAGCAACAAAACCATAGTCTGTACTTTCGTTCTTATGGAGTATCTTACCTACAAATACGACAAGCAACAAAACAACCATAGTCTACACTTGTGTTCTTATGGAGTAAGTAACATACAAATACGACAAGCAACAAAACAACCATAGTCTGCACTTTAACTCGAATGGAGTAGCTTACCTACAAATACAACAAACAACAAAACTATAGTCTGCACTTTCGTTCTTATGGAGTATCTTACCTACAATACGACAAGCAACAAAACCATAGACTGCACTTTTGTTTGAATCATCTTTAATTTGCTGTTTGAAGGTTTTGCTGAAAGATAATGGGACATGACTTAATATATAGACCATTCTTGTAATACATTGTTTTCTGAAAGTTGACTCTAAAACTATTGTTTTCACTGGTTCAATGCAGTATAACATGAAGAAACATATGCATTTTGGTTTTAATTACAATGCATAACTTCCGTAACTGTCTTTTCCTTTCCCTGTGCTTCTAGCGAAATCATAATGAATACATGCAATATTAGTATATTTAACTAAATTTATGATTTAAGATTCCACACATCCTTTCTTTGTTTTCACAAAAGTATGTTGGGATCCCATATAATCTCACCTTAAATAGATATTTGCTTCTAGGCTATATATCTCGTATATACAATTCACATAACTTCTTATTTTCCGAGAAAAGGAAGACAACAATTCCTTTATAATCTTTGATTTAAGACAGAAATAATTTTCGAGAGAGGAAAGGGTATATTATATCACTGTTTTGCCAAATAATTTTCTAAATTACATCGTTCGGATGTTCATATGACGTAAGTCTATAAGACATTAGTATTCATTAGTTCTCATAATTTTGAAATTTGTCTTACATATTTGCATTTGAGCTTCAAACTTCTTGCATCTAGTCCAAAATAAAATGCTAAATATCCTCATTTTAAAATCTTGTCATTAAAATTCGATATATGAGCCAAGGATTTTCTAAAACTTATATTTTCACAAGATGTGTGTTTGCAAAACTAATGTTTGTTACATATTTGTCCGGGTAGTGGCTTGAATAATAGCTATTTAGACAGACAGATACTTAAATTTTGCGCATTTCATGACTTTATGCCGATATCACATGTGACCTGTCTACACTAAGAGGATCAATTTTAAATTAACTAGTTTATTTTTATAAATAACATCAACATACTTTAAAACGTTTAAATAATTTTATTTTGATACAATTCCAGGATTCAAGTAATGGCTCTTATCATACCTCGTGCTTTCTAAATTGAAGATTAATTATTTTTTCAACCAGTTTGAAAGTTAAATAATGAAATTAGTTTCGGTATATGTATTTTTTTATTATTGTTTATACATTAAAATCATTGATTGCCAATGAAACAACAATCCTACAGAATTTGGCTATAAATTTCCTTTTGGTCATATAAATCCTAACGTTCTACGCATTCATACAGCCTTCGTTTTCAAATATTTCTGTTTGAGCATTACTAGTGAAAGTAAATCTCATTCGGTGATGCAACAAAAGAGGAAAAGAGAACGGAATTTTTTGTTCCGACCATTGGAACATATCCGTGGTCACAGATGTGTCATAATGGTCAACCAACTTGTGATCACGTTCGTAAAACCCACGAAGGCACAACTTCAACTTCAGCACTTGCAATCCTAGAATCTTTAACTTCCCGGTGAGCAGCAGATCTCTATCAAAGAATTCATGAAGAATAGCGAGCTCTGGAAAATCGTATTCACTTGACGATATATGATCTATGTACAGGCGCTGCTGGAATGTTTCTACATAAAAATAGAAAGTTCAAACGATAGCTATCTCTTTTCGTTGTTTGGAACTGTACAGTTAATTAATAGTCTAACCAACGATTACAACATATCTTAAGGGCATACCATACAGTTTTGATAACATGGTGATTTTTACGACAATTTGCATACAGGCTATTTTACCCAGTCAATTCAAATATATGATAAAAATATACCTTCATGTGCTACTTGTAGAGATAAATGGGGTCATTTTGTTTTTGTAAAAAATCTGAAATGTCTTCTTTTCATAATTTCATTTATAACTAACAATTCTTTGTGATTAATTCATTTTCATTGAATTTTAATGAATTTAGAAAAACCGCATTTTTTCTGTGTATATATCTAATTTGAAAAAATTAATCGGGGATTTTTCATAAAAGTTGGTACAAATTTTCTTCATACGTAATCAAGCAAAATCTCATTTAAAAAAGTGGTATCCATTTACTAATTTTCACTTTTCCCGATATGTTACAGTTTGAAGTAGAGAAAATAACATTTTACGTTTGCAACGTCACAATATCCCCTGTAACGAAATAATGTAAATCGTATGCCTTTAATATTTAACAAACAACACAAAATTAACATATTGAGATAAATATTATTTTCAAATCATTATGTTATCATAAGTATACTAATTTGAAATGTGAATATCAAATATCATAGGGCTAGAAAATATTTTAAAAATTTACTGTAAATTGAAAATCTGGACAATCCTCCTCCCTTTCTCCAAATGCAAATTCTTCTGTTTAACAACGCTATCTATACTTACACCTATCAATAAGAAAACGCTCATAACTCAAATAACCTTGACCGGACTGCATCTTGGTGAAAGTACAAGTAAAAATAGAAAAGTCTACCACATATTTTTTCAAATGCAATTATTGCTTTCTAACTAAATGTTTTATAGCAAAATTACTTCAAAAGGAAAGTTTTATTCGTTCATCTCGGCCTTCAACCGCACACACATTAATGAAAAGTACAAAAATATTGTGAACTTTAAAAGTCTTCTACATGTTAACAGTCCATGCTAAACATGCGTGAAGTTATGCTCTGCGTTATTGCGTCTTCATAAAACAAATTCGGCAGCAACAATACACAAGCGGGTTTGTGTTAAGTATACACTGTCTGTAGATGAATGAGATATATTCTTAATGTTGTGGCTACACAAAATAATCCTCATTTCTCACAAGACCATCGTGCAACTACATTTGCGAGCAATTGGAACTATAATAGAAAAAAAAAAGATATTTAGATCTTTTTCATAGTCGGTAGTTTTTATTCACAGAATGGACTTCCAAATGTATATTTAGATTTCCTCATAAACAAGACAACCTATAATCGCATATAGAAATGCAAATGAAAGTCAAGTTAATCTAAATGGCCTTTGATTTGTACTAACATTATTTTCAACCACTTGATCAATAACACCAGCGGCTGTCGTGGATTCATGTCTGTCATATTCGTAGTTTGTCAATTCTTTTGTTATAAATTAGGCCGTTGGTTTCTACTTTAAATTGATGCACATTTTATGTCGGGACCTTTTATATCCAACTATACGATATGGTTTTCTCATTTTGAAGGCCGTAGGTGGCCTATAGTAACGAACTTCCGCTTTATTTTAGTTCTGGTGGAGAGTCGTCTCATTGGCAATCATACCACATGTTCCTATTTTTGTTAAAGATTAATATGTATTTTTTGAAGATTAGCTTTTTAATTTCAAATCATGGACTATGTTTTTCGGTTTTAAATGTTCGGCAGGAAAATTCACATGATTGTTTGTCTTTTTATTCACAATCATCTATCCTTTAAAAATATATAAGACTGCAAAGTACAACAAAATATCAAGACAGTGTTTTTAGTATACCTCTATTCTTGTGAAGATAGCTTTTCGGTAAATCAACAATTTTGTGCCGATATTTTATTTTATAAATGTCAGTATAAATATTTGCTTTCAACGTTTTGTAATTTGTTTTCCTGTAGAATTTGAATAGTAAATTCAATATTACATGAAATATTATAAAAGGCAAACAGAATTGAACATGCTGACGTCGATACTGCCTTCAATTAATCATTTATTTATTGATGTGTGCATTATTAAAATCTGATTGTGACTTTGTTTATAGTAAAAAACATACCGTGCGTTTTATTTAAATTTGCATAAACTGCGTTTTAAGATATTGATACTGTTGGTATGTTTAACGACCTTGACTTGTTCAAAAAATTTTAATATATTATGCAAAACCGCATTTGTTCACAAAGAAAGGTAACAGAACGATTAAAGGACGAGATAAAGCGAAATAAAAAAGTATAAATGCATACATTATCGAAATGAAAACATGCCACACAGTTAAAGTAATTTTTGTCTTGAGCAGCGTAACGTGACGTTTTCTTAATCCCGTTGCAACAAATATCCTTCCGATCATCTTCTATACAAAACCTGTATTGAACCCCTCAAAACAGTTTATCGATTCTTCAAATATTAGTACGGTTTGATTCTGGAATATCCGGTGTATGGGGTACTAATTTATACCAAGGTTATTTGAATGATAATCAATGTAGTTAACAATCAAGATAAATGACAAAAATATTCACATAAACAATGCCTACACATATTCATGTCAGGCAAACTGTATTTTACTAAGATATACAGAAATGCATTGTACTAAGGATTTTGTAAGCCGGATATAGATTACCTAAGTTGTATTTGGCAAACCTTCATAATTTCTGGTCCTCAATGCTTTTCAACTTCGTACTTTATTTTCCTTTTAACTTTGTTTGATTTCATTGATGTGTCACCTTAAGAAGACACGCGCATCTGGATTACAAAAAAATACACCTGGTATCTTTAATGCATTTTTTTCAGGCAAAAACCGTTCCCTTCCCAATTAGAAGGTATATTTTTTCGTTACCTCTACAAATTCAATTTTAACACAGTTACATAATTTAAAATTATATGAAACACACAAAAGAAAGACAGGCAATCTAAAACTAATTGTCCGTGCATTACTAGTTCTTGAAAACATATGTCAAAGACTAATTATAATGCAATCATTTTCTATCAATGGTTCTGGGTGACAATCAGCGTAAAATTCTCTATCTTCCTTTATGTAACTAAGGGAAGCCGACAATTGAAATTCCAGAACGTATTCACATGTAATTTCACCAATAATAAACACAAAAACTCATATGTTGCACCCATGGCCAGAAATCTTCTTTTTATCGAATTCTATTATTTTCTGAGGCGAACAAGAAGCCAGAAAATGCTAAGTGTTTACGTTTGACACCGGAAGCATACCTATGATGTCACCTAGTTTTAGTGCCAAAGAAGGTAATATAATTTTTCGGAATTTTCGTTTAATGATAATTAGAGAGGAAATAATAATTAAGATTAAATGATTTGTTGATTTTGTATTAGAAAAGATATAAAAGTATTGTATGTGAAGCTTTGTGGACGTCCATCGGTAGCTTTACTGTCGCAAATATTGTGGAAATCTGATTCTTTAATTCATTTTCGCTTGATTTGATATTTCTAATTGTAACCATTCTTGGTTTACTTTTAGTTTTCATCCTTTTTGACGAATATGAATTTAGGCAATTGTACCAAACTAAAACTATATTTAATTAATAGGTAAATTTTGATAAGGCCCAGCCACATAATTTTGTAAACCTGAATTAATTCTACCATTGCTTGAAAAATGGTCAACTTCGTCAAATTTTATCAATGATACCTGTAAAACGCTTTCCGTTTGGTCGTTTTGACTGCAACAGTTGAATTTACGACAAAATACATTTGTATACTGTACCCCAACTAATTTTTGATAGCGATTTATTTTCGCGAGTTAAAAAATAACGCGGATATCAATTGTAGCGAAAATGCAAAACTTTAATCGTCCTTTATTTAAATAAATCAAGTCTTTTTGTAAATCGCGAAATTAAATCGCCGCGAAGTGGGCTAAAAAGGGTTTTTGGCAAAAATAAGTGACTGCGAAAATAAGATGGTTTACAGTATACGTTGGTATAATTCAAGAAAGCATATTTAGAAATGGTTGATATTATGAATGTGCAAAAGTGTTTTAAAGAACTCGAGTTTTGATTCGGCCAATAGTTTTGAAAATTGAGCGACTTAACAAATACGTAGTATAGGGGAGGTTGAGATCTCACAAAACATGTTTAACCCGCCACTTTTTGCGCCTGTCCCAAGTCAGGAGCCTCTGGCCTTTGTTAGCTTAGTCTTGTATGTTTTTAATTTTAGTTCATTTATATGTTTTGGAGTTTAGTGTGACGTCCATTTTATTGAACTAGTACACAATTTAATTTAGGGCCAGCTGAGGACCACCTCCGGGTGCAGGATTTTCTCGCTGCGTTGAAGACCCATTGGTGGCCTTCGGCTGTTGTCTGCTCTTTGGTCGGGTTGTTGTCTCTTTGACATATTCCCCGTTTCCATTCTCAATTTTATTCCATTGTTTAAAGCATAAAAGGATAAGGCAATAACATTAACATCAGTAAAGACCTGTATTGTAAGGTAGCGAATTTTATCCAATCCAATAGTTCACCAAATCGAATAAATTCATCGGAACTGTTTCCAACTTCAGTTTGATATATGTCAAAGTATGCAATATTCAGAAATTCATCAAAGTTATATGCAAACTTGATATGAAATACAAAACCGCGATAAATGACTCATCTGCCACTTTGATAATTACAAAGACAAGATACTTATATCTACTTTGCCCAATCTTTTTATGAAACAAAGCAGGATCAATTCTTCCAATGTATCTTGTAATTTGATTCGGGAATACTTACGTAAAGAGTCGATACGCTGATTGTGTCAATAAAATTGCAAGAGGTAATGTACTTGAATTGTATGTACTCTCATAGATCTTTGAAATCTTCAAATACCCACAACTGATTTACTCCACCCTAGAAAAGATAATCTAGACTAAATTCGAACATTTACTATTAGCATGCAATGCTTTATCTATGTTTCAAGTATTATAATATTAGTGCAAAGAATTATTTTATTGGTGAAATTTAGAAACAGAAGACTTAGTATCAAAAATATTGAGTTGCCAATTTAAAACATATTCAACGTCTCGATGACGACAAAAATAACGAAACTAAAAATTGACCAGGGACTTTTTTTAAAAAATTTAAACATTCAGTTTCAATATTTTTAGACAAATCTATGTTCGAAGATAAACGATTAATAAGCAAAACAAAAAAATCGGGTTCAATTATTACCAAAATGTAATCTTTCTTTTTGTTCAAGGGCATATACAATCTCTATGGGACTTTTTAAGTAAATATAGCTGATTGATGCGTTATCAATGACAGGACATTGTATCTTCTATAGCTGGATATGAAAATTCAGTTGTCATACTTTTGTTCTTATCGTGTTGTTGTATATTGTTTTGAAACTTGATTTTGTACAACCACTTCTTAGTATTCAAAGAAACATAATAATACTTATATCATGAAACAAAATGTATTTTTTGCCTCCTTAGATTTATGTAAAAATGTTGCGTCTTTAAGATTAGAAATGCTTAACAGATAACTTGCGGGTCGGTTTCTTTAAATTTGATATTACTACATACTGTTGTATAGACCATGTAAGACCTCAACAAAAGACTGCACAATTGTTATCTTACTAAAGGACAGCTGGTTACTTTATTTTATTTCAATCAATTTTAAGCTTTTATATCTAAAATCTGTTTCTTTCTTTTGGTAACAGTTATATTTTCTTACTTTCAAAAGGTGTATCAGAAATTATTTGCACAAAATGAGGTTTAAGAAATGAAATTGCTGATCACTGCACAGCTATTGATTAGTGTACATGATGTATATACGATAATACGTCAAAAGGCAGCACTAATTGCAATGAGAATCATGTATTGACCGTTCGATCTTTCACATATATATAAGAAGATGTGGTATGAGAGCCAATGAGACAACTCTCCATCCAAGTCAAAATTTATAAAAGTAAACCATTATAGGTCAAAGTACGGTCTTCAACACGGAGCCTTGGTTCACACCGAACAGTAAGCTATAAAGGGCCCCAAAATTACTAGTGTAAAACCATTCCAACGGAAAAACAACATGTTCACTATTGGAAATGAGATATTTGTTAGATAAATATTTCATTTCTCAAGTCCATTTTGCATCAAGTCAGTCAATGTTTTGAATAAATTCAATACATAAAACCGATCATTGTCACTTAATAACTTTAAATACAAACAAATTTCTATGTGTACACAAATCATCTGCTTACGACGAATTATTTTAACCATTGGAAATAAGATATTTGTTCGATAAATATTTTATTTCTCAAGTCCATTTTGCTCCAAGTCAGTCATGTTTTAAATAGATTCAATACCAAAGACCGATCATTGTCACTTAATAACTTCAAATACAAACACATTTTCATTTGTAGACAAATAATCTGCTTACGACGAATTACTTCCACAGCAGATACACCTTAAGATGTTGCAAGGTAACGAACCCATACTAATAATGTATTAATGCGGAATATATTCAGGTCAAAATCTAAATGTTAAATTCATTTTCAGAAATAAATCTGCTCGACGATAACGATTTGTCAATCGGGAAACTATTTTCGATTTTCGGTAACGGGTGAGAGGTTGTACTGTACATCTGATTATCACCAGCCCTAGAAATATAATTCAGACTTAATTCGAACCATTACAAACCGCATGCAGTGCTATATCTGTGTTTAAGTATTATAATATAGCTATGCAAAGTATTCATTTTGTTGATGAAATTTAGAAAAAGAAGACTTAGTATAAATTGTGAGTTGCCAATTTTAAAATATATTCAACGCATCAATGTCGACAAAAATAATGATATTAAAATTGATCAGGAACGTAATTCAGATAAAATCTAAACAATCAGTTAATTTGTTTTATAAAAATTCATGATGGAAGATAAACGAATGATGTACTAAGATAAATGTCGGGTTAGATTAATAGAAAATGTAAGCTTTTGTTGAAGGGCAGATACAATCTCTATGGGACTATACCAGTCCAAATAGCTGATTGATGCGTTATCATTGACAGGACAGTGTAACTTCTATAGTTGGATATGAATATTCAGTTGTCATACTTTTGTTTTGATCGTATTGTTGTATACTTCTTTCTCAATGAATATTCATAAATCGCGCTTAAAATTCAGAACGAGGCTATATTCGGTAAACATTTTCACAAATATGGCCGCCATGAGTGAGGACGAGAAAGGTTACCTTGAATTATCCAAGATGGGGAAAGGTAGTGATCAACACTGTTGTGTCCCTAACTGCAAGAGCAATAGTCGTCTCCATCAAGTTTCTTTCCACAGATTTCCTCAAGCTGATGCAAGGAGAAACTTGTGGATTCAGGCCATCAGAAGAGACCTGGACCACTATTCAATGTAAGTTTATGAATTGATTGAATCATCATTGTTTAACCCGCAGAATCTTCAAAACTATTTGCTACCTCTATATCACCACATACACGGAGTTTTTCTTTCACATAAAATCAAAAACAAAAAGTAATAATAAGATATTGTTTATGTTTTGTAAACAGAAGTTGTATCGTCTGGTGACCTATTTTCGTCCTACCTTTACTTCATCTATTTTTATCGCACATCTGTATATAATAATGTGTTTTCAGGTTTCTATAAATAAAACTGAACAACAACACTGCATGCTTTTTCGAAAAGAAATGTTGAAATGTGCTATAAAAGACTTTAAATACAGATTCCATTCAATGTGCATGTGTACATGTTTAACAATATACAAAATTCAGTATAATTGTAATTTTTTTACTCCTGCAGTGCCACAACAAAAATACAAATTACTGTAAATGAGAACTGTCTTAAGTATGGATAGTCATTAATATATAAAAAAAGATAATTTGCTCAGCTGTACATGTGATTCAATCAGGATCCATGTACATCAATGTACATGTATATTAAACTATTATTTACTATTTTATATGTAAGTTTGTGGCAACTACAAGACCAAATATTTACATGTATAACCAGTGGTGGATCAAGAACTTTTCTAAGGAGGGACAGCTCCAGTCATGCATTAGTGATTCCCTATACTATCATTTTTCCTCATAATTATTTGGACTATAATGATTTTATATGTATAAATTAATTTGTTGTAATCATTATATAAAATTAATAATGAAACTTTGAATGTTTAATACAGGATTGCCATTTTACCCATCAGCAATTTACCTTTTTTAGATGCTGGATCTTCAACTTACCCCGACCTTGTGACGGTTGATGCTGGAACATCTTCATAAGAATACAAAATTATTCTCAAAATGGTTTTGTTTGTCAAACTTTACCAATATTGCTGGTCAATTTTGATATGAAATATTAGTTTGCAATTAAAGATCATTTTGGATGATTTGAAAGACATCCCCATGCAGCCGGACTGTTTGGTGTGGAAATAGATCATGTCTGTACTGTAGGTCCAGTCAAAAATATCTCATGCTTAAGATAGTAATGTATATGTATGCAGTCATTTTGCTTTTAAAACATTTTTATTACAAGTAACTATCAAATTATTTACATGTATTTCATATTATAATTGTGAATGCCAGGCTTTAATCAAGATTTAAATATATTAGATATGCAAGCTTCGTGATTGTTTGAGGTATTATTTAGCCAATAACCCTTTTCTGGTGAATTATATTTTATATTGCAATCAAACGATGACAGCGCATATTTATGAAATAATACTCTGTTCAATTACTCAATATTTATTTTGTGGTAATCAGCATCTTTGAAGTTTTTATTTTGGTTGTTTACAGCCACTCGTTATTCCACTTCGCAAATTGAAGTATTGATTGTAATTTAAATGTGAAATTATCATATATTTTTTTTAACATTGAAACAATCTTTCACCGTCATCTTCATGAATATGATATAAATAAAATTGAGAATGGAAATGGGAAGGCGCCATTGAGACAACAACCCATCCATAGACATAAATATATGTTTATTTTATATCATTTTTTACTTTAAATACAATTGTTCAATTTTAGATCAATGCATACATATTTGTGTGTTCCTTGCACTTCTTAAAGAGGATTTCAAGTGGAGACCAGTTAGCTGTAACTACAATACCCTTCCCTTTTCACGAATGTGACTTACCGAATTAGACTATTTACCGGATTTGTAATAACATAAGCAACACGACGGGTGCCACATGTGGAGCAGGATCTGCTTACCCTTCTGGAGCACCTGAGATCACCCCAAGTTTTTGGTGGGGTTCGTGTTGCTTAGTCTTTAGTTTTCTATGTTGTGTCATCTGTACTATTATTTGTCTGTTTGTCTTTTATGTTTGGCCATGGCGTTGTCGGTTTGTTTTCGATGTATGAGTTTGACTATCCCTCTGGTATCTTTCGTCCCTCTTTAGGAAAACTCTGAAAGCAGATGCTGTACCAACAGTATTCAGTTGGACAAGAGATTTCACCCAAGAAGAGCTTTGTTTAAACACACCACACCAAACAAGAAGCCAAAACTGCAGTTGGAGAATGAGACATTGTTGGATAGTATTGTTAGTGAATTTATTATATAAATTATAATTTGTAAATTGATATGAAATTACTTGAAGTGGTCGTATGAATACCACATGGTGCTGTTCTTTTTACTCTAAGGAATGGGATTTCAAATGCACTGTAAACAGAATTATAAAACTCCAACAATTAGTTCTAAATGAAAACACAAAAGTGTCAAAAGTTGAAATCCATGGTAGAATAAAATGTCCAAGAATATATTCAAAAGGACATACATGTACAGCAAACTGACAAACAAGACATGAAATAAAAAGTACATGAAATGAGCACCAGAAATATTTACACTGACATGATGTGTACATGTACTAAAGTTGCTTTACTTAAACATGTTTAACTACCGGGTACACTGTATCTTTGATTGAGAGTTGTCTCATTGGAATTCATATCACATATTCTTACTTGTATATACATGTATATTTACTACAATGTAGCATTGACTAGGATGCATGTACATGTACATGTACTTCATATTTAAATGTTGATAAGTACTTTAATCTTGAATCTAAAAATATTATTTCAGCAAAAATGTATTCCATTATAAATGAAAAGTCAGTGTACAAATCATACAATATTATGAATTTCTCATCAGGATGAATGCCAGGCTGTAACTGAAATTGTACTGTTTACTAAATAAGACTAGAGTCAACATATTCACGATAAAAGTTAGTTATAAAATCATCCCATGAAAATATAATTTTATCCTTTTTATGAGGCCCTTGGTGTTTTGTCACATGTAAATTGTAATCATGACCTTAGACATTACATTATGTGTATTTGAAGGATAGCCAGTTACATGTAGATTGTTCATTTGACTCATTAACTCTTATTTCAGTCAGAGGAGGTAAACCAGGAAGAAGATATTCAAGAATCTGAAGAACATTTACGGAATCCTAGGTATGATATATCAATTAATTATGGCCCTACCATGAATAGGCAGTACCCAAGAGCAATGCATCTGATATTTTGGTAACATAATTTCTAATATTGACATTATGACTATTTGTATTTACCATTGCAAAGGAATACATGTGAAAAAGGGATGTCCCAAGCTATCTACTATCTATTTAATAATTATTATAGATATAACTTGCTTTGCTCCACATCAATTACATGTAACTGGTGAAATTGAATGTTTCAAACAAAATTTAAGTACTAAGTATTTTCTGGAGTATTTTTTGTTTGTTTTCAAACACCATTGTAAATTTCCGCTCTTGGTTTCCTCCTCTTTTGCTGTTGCATTAATTAAATAATTTGAATAATGTGAATTTCAGTGTGGTTGCTGAAAACATGGAGAAAGAACTAGAGAGTAGGTTGAAAGAGAGATGAAGAGATTAAGCAGTTAAAGGAGAAGTTAAGAATAGAATGTTTTGGGGTGTGCAGATTTTCTAATGATGATGCAATGATTATGTTTTATACAGGTTTTTCAACTTATGCTTTGTTCTTGGCTTTCTTTAATTATGTTCAACCAGCTGCTAATTCAATGACCAGCTATTATTATAAAGCCACTGATACTATTAATTTGTCGGTTTCCAGACAAAGGACCATGGTTTTAATAGACGAGTTGTTTATGTTTGAGTTTCTGTGCAGACTTAAGTGTGGTTTATTTGAGCAAGATTTAGCTTGTAGATTTAATGTTCATGTTTCAACTGTTAGTAGAAAATTAATAACATGGTCAATTTTTTGTAATTTGTACTGGGTAACATAAATATATGGCCAACAAGGCCACAGATTCAGAACAAAATGCCTCAGGTTTTAAAACTTTGTATCCTACTACTAGAGTTATTATCAACTGTACTGGATACCAACTGAGAGACCATCATCTTTGGCACTCAATTCTAAGTGTTACTCTACTTATAAGAGTACACATACTTTTAAAAGTCTTGTTGGTATTGCACCGCATGGTGCCCTTATTTTTATTTCTTCATTGTATACTGGTAGTATGTCAGATGTTGAGATTACAAAGCTTTGTGGTTTAGTTGAACTTTTAGAGGAAGGTGATTCAATTATGGCTGATAAAGGTTTTGTACTAAATAATGTTTTATCTGGAATTGGCATAACTGTCAATACACCCCCATTCCTTATGAATAAGGGTCAGTTCACCAAGCAGGAGGTAGAGGAAACTCAAACTATTGCTCGCCTGAGGATACATGTTGAAAGGCACATTAGAAGAGTGAAATAATTTCATCTTTTTGACAGACCTATACCTCTGAGCATGGTTGGTTCCATCAATCAAATTTGGACTGTTGCTAATATTCTGACACTTTTCAGAGGTCCACTTGTAAAGCAGTGGCAGTGAATTTTAAATTTGTTAATAGAAAAGTTATTGTATAATTATATCAAAGATACATGTATCACAAATGTAAGGTCTTTATTTTTAATGCCCACAATGAAGGGCAATATGTTTGCCAGTCAGTCTGTGTGTTTAATCTTTTAGCGATCTCTGATCAAGTTTAATTTTTTAGTCAAGGTAGTTCATTGAAAGTAGTAGGCCCATCAACTTGAAATTAAGAACACCTGTTCCTTATGATGAGATCTTTCTAAATTGTATGCTAAATTTAGTAAATTATGGTTTTGACCCCATTTTATAGTTCATTGAACATAAAAATATGATGGTGTAAAAAGATAACATTTTCAGCATGTTAAAGTTTTTGTTCAAGGTAGTTTTTCTTTAAGTTGCAGTCATAGCAACTTAGTACACATATTCATTATGATGAAATATTATTAATTTTATTGTCTCTGCATTTACTAGAAACCGTTCAACCAATAACAATAAAAAAAATAGATCTTAAACACTTTTATCTTTTCTGTAGTTAAAATAAACTTCTATGATACTGTACACAGAAGGTATTCATTATCATAACTGTTTTTTTTCTCACCTATTGATCACAATGATTATTCAAAAGAAGTTTAAGGTGGTACCTAACACTACAGGAGATAACTCTGTAAAATCAGCTAAATGTTTTAATCACATTGTATTGTTAAGGAAATATAGCTTCTCAATGATCAAAATTAGTGTTTGTCAAACTGCTATATATCCCATGAAAATTTTCCAAGAAAGTGTTTGGTTCAAGTTTTTGAAATTTTTATATTTTGTCAAATGGTAAAGTAAATATTTTGTCTAAACGTTATCAAAATTAAACGAGCCAAAATTATTTGAGTCAAGGTGTTTGGTACCACCTTAAGCAATATTCATAATTCTGATTAATCCAAGAAATAATTAAAATAAAATAAATCAAGTTTTGTTTTCATCCTTCCCACTCTGCATCATCAAACTCAATTGTCTCCAGATGCTGTTCATCAGCCCTCCAAACATAAAATGGCACCACTTAAGTCCTGTAACAGCAAGTTGCATAATGACTTGATGATAATAATTGTAATTTTTTTAAGGTTAGGTTTCCATCATCATTCTTTCTCAAATAAAGACAGTCTACCAGAGGCTTCACTGGACATTTTATTTCTAGCAATCCATATGGTGGCAACATGGCTAGGTTGTACACTTTCCTATCAGGACTAGCTGCCAACCAAGGTGAGAATGGGCTGACAATGATACCACTGGAGAGAATATTCACATTTTCATTCTGTAACTGGAAAAGTTAATTCATTTAATTATGACAAACATTTGATGTACAGTCATTTCTGATTGATCAAGGGTTTGAGTTAATTTTAATAAATAGAAATTGGTCTGTGACTATGACATCATGCTTATTTATTAAAAGCATTTGGCAAACACTATGTTGAGTATATCATAAGGAAATGAATGGATCTCATATTATTTGCTCATCAAAAATATTTTTTTTTTTTTTTACGAAATACAATGATTTGAAAGGGCTAAAATCAAAGAATATGCTATAATAGTTTTGAGATTGAGAAATTATTTTATATCCTTACTTTGGCATAGGAATCAGCAGCCACAGCCTCAATCAACCCATGACGCATACTCTCTGTCACCACTTTTCGTGTTGTTTTAGTCTAGCTACTAATGGTTCATTATCTGAAAAAATGGAAAATATGGATATATCAAAACGGGTCTGAATAGAAGGGAATCAAATTTTACATGAAATAATATTGCTAATACACAAATACATGCATACTGTATTTTTGGTAATTTTTTTTTTATTTCTTTCAAGCTAGATTGGGTACTTTTGAGAAGAAAGGAATTTTCTTTTTAAATTTCAAATTCTTCTGCCATTTTCTCCCTGAAAAGAGGTCTTTTAAATGTTTATGCATGAAATGCAATTATTTTGCTATCTATGAATTTCTTTAAACTAAGGTTATTGGTTTTTTGTCCATTTTAAATTTATTTGGTCATTCACATCAAAAATCAATTTACAAATTTGCAAGATGCTAAATCAAATGATATCAATCTACCTCAAAGTGATTGTATGTTTTAGCTCACCTGGCCCGAAGCCCAAGTGAGCTTTTCTCATCACTTGGCGTCCGTCGTCCGTCGTCCGTCGTCGTCCGTCGTCGTCGTTTACTTTTACATTTTGAACTTCTTCTAGAGAACCAGTGAATGGAATGAAACCAAAATGGCATGAATGTTCCTTATGAGGTGCTGACCAAGTGTTGTTACTTTGCAGTTGGTCCATCATTCAAGATGGCCGACAGCGGGGACTTAGTTTAACATAGGACCTTAAGGGAAATACATACAAATGTCTTCTTTTAGAGAACCACTGAATGGAATGAAACCAAACATGGCATGAATGTTTCTTATGAGGTGCTGACCAAGTGTTGCTACTTTGCAGTCGGTCCATCATCCAAGATGGCCGACAGCGGGGGACTTAGTTTAACATAGGACCTTATGGGAAATACATACAAATGTCTTCTTTTGAAAACGACTACCAAACATGGCATAAATGTTCCTTATGAGGTGCTGACCAAGTGTTGCTACTTTGTTGCCAATTTATTGTTCAAGATGGCCACCAGGATAATTTATTAAATAACAGGACCAATATAAAACCAAATTTGGCCTCAATCATTATTTGGGTATCTGTTATGATTTTTATCTATCTTTACATGATTTCTAAAACCAAAGTAGAGTCAGGTGAGCGACACAGGCTCTTGAGAGCCTCTAGTTTTATAATGCATGTAATAATTTGGTCGTTTGAAGTTACATTATTTTGTGAATTTCTAGTAGTAGGATACAACCGTACATGCACATGTGTATATATACCATATTTTAATTATTGTCCTATAATAAAATTATCTTATATTTTTATTTGTGTCTTTTATAGAAAATAAAGGGATATGGAGTAAATGTCCATGGGACAAAACCTCACAAAATACAAGGAAAAATACAAATTATCAATGAAGAGGGCTTTTATTCCTGTTCTTTATCTTGACAGTCGATGTAGATGTATTAACAATGAACTTGTTTAGTAATAAGTTTCTTTAAATACTTAAAAAACCAGGAAATCCTGTGCAGTTTAAATCTTTTTTTATGTATAGCTATATAAATATGTCAAATAACATTAGGTGTCTTATTTCACCTTAAATTAAATCTATTTTCACAGACAGATGGAAAAAAGTATCAGAACAGTTAGATGCCCAGAGTTGATTAACACATGGTATATTATTTGGTAGACAACAAACCAGCTCTCCTCTTGACTATGTCACCAGCAACTGATGCTGTCAACTTGTCTCGATGAACAGCATGCCACCTGGGATCATCACTCTGGAGCCTTGTCATCACTTCTATGTTCCTTGTTTCATCCATACTGACTTGAATTGCATTAAAGCTGGTAGTTTTAGTCCTGTCTAATGTAACTTGTAGTGTGTTTGGCATGAAGTTATCAATTGGAAGTATGGAGAAGTCCTCATCTAAGATATTCAAGGTGTAATGAGCTGAAAGCTTTTGTTGGTAACCTAGTGCAGAGCCTTTTGGATATCTACCAAATTTTGTGTCTGGGGTTTCTTGACTAGTACTGCTGCAGACAGAAAGCATTAAAATATTGTTGTCAACTTTAGAAACTGCTTCACATAATTCTCTGATAGGTGGAAAATGTATTTTGAAGGATTATATAAAGTTGATCTTAGACCACGGGGTTGCCTATATGGAGATTTAGAATTGTAGCCACAAACAACAACATCATCAACTTGGCTGCCTTTAAGCTTCTCATCTCTAGGTATATGCCAGGTCTGAGGCAAAGAAGTCTTTAAGATGACAGACGGTATTGGTTTTAAATTTGACGCTTTCATGTGTGCTAATGTGTACAGAAGCCCAATAACATGGCCACATGTACCTGATTTTCCTATAGCACAGGAACAATTGCTGGATTCTGATACAGGTCCTTCCACTAAGGATATCTACAAAACGAGAATTAGACACAAATAATAAATGTTGCATTTTTCTAAACAGTTCTCTTCGTTTATCAATATATATAAACATTTTGACAAAGTCAAATATGGTGAATGGTTTAATGAAAAGCGACTCGTGCAAACAATTCAGCTAGTGATCATTTGCATGACATACAAAATATTCGTAGTGTAATATTAAAGATACATGTGTACATGTATACATATGGACTTAATCACCATTATTGACCAGGTCAAATGTTAGGTATCAGACTGGTAAATCTAGATGATAAATATAAATATACCTTATCGTGCTTATATGCCTTCTGTAATTTGGGCTTGTTAGAAAGACTAATCAAAATTAATTAAAAATAAAGGGATATGGAGTGAGGGCTATTCCAATAAAATTTATGTGGGAGGGTAGGAAGGATACTTAAATAATTGAGTGCGGGTCATTGGTCTTTTAGCTCACGTGGCCCGAAGGGCTAAGTGAGCTTTTCTCATCATTTGGCATCCGTCGTCCGTCGTAGTCGTCGTTAGCTTTACAAAATCTTCTCCTCTGCAACCACTGGGCCAAATTTAACCAAACTTGGCCATAATCATCATTAGGGTATCTAGATTAAAAAAAATGTGTCCGATGACCCGCCAACCAACCAAGATGGGCGCCATGGCTAAAAATAGAACGGAGGGTAAAATGTAGATTTTGACTTATATCTCTGAAACCAAAGCATTTAGAGTAAATCTGACATAGGGTAAAACTGATTATCAGGTCAAGATCTATCTGCCCTGAAATTATCAGACAAATCTGACAACCCGTTGTTGGGTTGCTGTCCCTGAATTGGTAATTTTAAGGAAATTTTGCAGTTTTGGTTATTATCTTGAATATTATTATAGATGAGATAAACTGTAAACAGCAATATTGTTCAGCAAAGTAAGATCTGCAAACAAGTCGTATGACCAAAATTGTCAGTCGACCCTTTAGGAGTTATTGTCCTTTATAGTCAATTTTAACAATTTTTCGTAAATTTTGTAATCTTTTATACAAAATCTTCTTCTCTGAAACTACTGAGACAAATTTAACCATACTTGGCCATAATCATTATTAGGGTATCTAGTTTAAAAATTTGTCCGATGACCCCACTTTCCAACCATCATGGCCGACATGGTTAAAAATAGAACATAGGGTAAAATGCAGTTTTGGTTTATATCTCTGAAACTAAAGCATTTAGAGCAAATCTGACAGGTGGCAAAATATATATCAGATTTAGATTTATCTGCCATGAAATTTTCAGACGAATCCGACAACCCGTTGTTGGGTTGCTGCCCTGAGTTAGTAATTTCACAGAAATTTTGCAGTTTTTGTTTTTATCTTAGATATCATTATAATATCTAATATCTAATATTATTAATTATGAATTTAACCTTATTTTACATGATTTCCAAAGCATCAGTAAATACAGGTGAGCGACAGGCTCTTGAGAGCCTCTAGTTTTAGTATGTGTCTATTATCATTATGCAAAATTATTTAAAAATGGTTCTTGGTTGTAGGGATATTTTAAAGTCCTTCCTACCCTCCCACATACATTTTAATGGAATAGCCCTAAATGTGTATGTGACAAAATCACACATAAACAAGACAAAATGTACAAAGAAAATGACAATTACACAATGAAAGGGCTTTTATTTCTGTTCATTATCTTGACAGTCGCTGGATGGTATTCAACAATGAACGAAGTATTCATAACCTACAACAAGGTCAATAGGGCTCTTAACGTCGAATTAGCAGTACTATTGATAAACATCAACCACAGTTCACCATCTTCGTCGCCACCGGCTGCAGGGTGTAAATGCTCCCAGTGTCTCGCCAAATAAAAGTTTAAATTCAACAACTGCAATATTTTTATTTCTATGGAAGTAAATTATTGCGGTTACCAAAGTTTTAAAAGAAATAGAGGATCAATGGGCAGAAAAAAAACCCTGAAAACATGAGAAAGACTGCAGATAAACAACAAACAGGAAAAATTAATTAAGTAATAAAAGTAATTCAATTATAGGTAGCATGCATTCAACCAAATATCTGAGTTGAACTCATGTGCTTTGGAAGGGTAAGAATTTCAACAAACTAAAACCTAGAGGTCACTCACTGATTATAAATGAAGTAATGACAAGCAGTATGTTGAGTTTTGATAACTTTTAACTGACAAGAAGTAGGTTTTTTTGGAGCAAATTAATTAAAGAAAACTCAAACTGTCAACACAATAAATGCGCATCTATATACTCCTGTCGAGGACTTGAACCTCAATCTCTTACCAGTGGTAAGTGTAATACATTATACTTACAAGATTTGTAGATATAGATTATGCAGCATTGAACAGTTCAGGAGATATGATCGGCTTCCTTCGAAGTAGCAGTACACAATGAAACTGAAATAGTTTTGAATAGAAAACATGCCAATAGGACCCTATATAGCAGTAAATAGATTACTCTTTGGTATGAGTTAAGTTCTACGTTGAAGGCCATATACTGCAGCTTAAACTAAATTGTGTCTTAGATTGAGAATTGTCTCATTGGTGGTCATGCCACTTCTTAAAGAAACATTGTGGTAGCCTATATGTCATTATGAAGACACTGCCGTTCAGTTGATCCTGTTTTACACCTATTTTTTATATATATATTTTAAGACGCAACATGGTTAAATGAAGTCCATTTGTTTACCTCTATTTCATGTGGACTTTCATTCTTTTTTTGGGATCTGTGACATCTTGCTGTTACCATACAACCATTATCCAATTTATGAACTGTAAACAAATTAAAAAGGTATATGCAAGTATGCCAATACAAATGTAGCTTAAACGCATGTTAAGAGTAAACAATATTGTTCTAAGGTTAACACATGATTGATTGATGGCTGCATTATGTCCAGTTGCAAATACCATTCATACACAGGATTATGTGTAAACATAGTTAAATAAAATTACATTTTATATGAAGAATAAAAAAGGGATATTAATGAATCAGTTTTATTACACTGAATATTTTTCATGGACACGAGTTACTTTGAAAGATAAACTGCAAAGTATGGACGGTGCAGTGTATCTTATGGCAGACCCTTAACCCTTAGGCCGCGAAGAAAAGTGCACATTTTCGTGCGAACGTTCACTCGTTCAATGTGACGTCAAGTAACATTGTTTTAAAACACAAAGATCAAAAAGGTTGAGAACTGAGGACAAAATAAAACTTGACTATTTATTCTTCAGATAAAAATCCATTCAAATTATATAGGGACACATATGTCCTTCCCACGGCCTGCCAACAATGGACGCATATGTCCTTCCGGCGGCCTGCCAACAATGGACACATATGTTTTTCCGCTGCTAAAGGGTTAAAAACAGGGACAAATAATTTTATACTGTACATTTACTCATGCATACAAGATTCAAGGTTAATAATTGAGGGCTTTCAGTTTTTATAGGGAAGTGGCCATGGTTGATACCAGCTTATGTAGTGCCATAGCCAGACTGCACTCTTCTTGGTCTCCAGGATTAACATGTTTAACGTCAGGATCAATTAACTTGAACAGCAACAATGATTGTGCACAAGAAAAATGACTACAAAGATTGTTCACCTATGAAAAGGCATATAATAAATTGATAGGTGATTTGAGGAAGCTGAGCCTTATATGTATGGAGATAATAATAAATGAAAAGATTATTGATCATTCTAGTGAAAATGGGGTCAAAATATTGATAATTCAAGCTCAATCATGATCTATATTGTCGTATTGTCCCACTTTGCTCTGCTACGTAGTGTCACATTTGATAATTTCACAGTGGATTTGAACAGGGGATAACAGTAGTTGAGTACCTGAGCGAGTTGAGCCCACACACCAAAAAAAAAAAAATTTTTGACCCCTAAAAATACCTTCATTTGAAGCAAAAGGCCACTTTATTTTACCAAAAATCAAAAACACCCAAAAACAGCAAAAACTTTACTCCCAAAAATAATTTTTTTACTTTTGATAAAAACCTTAAAACTCCCAAAAAACATCAAAAATTTCAAAAACAAAAATAAAAAAAGGTCAGGAGAACACACCGTGAAAAAATTCTGTGGGATTTTTAGAAAAATTTTACTTTAAAATGAAGCAATCAACAGCCCCAGATTTACCATTATATCCAGAATTACAAAATTATAGACTACAAAAATAACAGAAATAGAAAAACATTAATAAATGAGAGAGATAAACGTAAATCTTTATACAAAAGTACAAACGTGTAGATATAAGTTTAATTTCAACATCTGTTGTTTTAGCAGGTGTAGGAATTGCAGTGCCTTTTACTTCCCGTACAAATTACAGCTATTGTATGTGGAAGTTTAGGAGGTTTAGTTAAATTAATTAGAAGAAAGTTAACAACTAAATCAAAAAACATTATGAAATTAAAACAATGGTAGAATGTAAATTAAACAGTATAAAAGATTTGATATCAAAATCTTTAACTGATGGACAGATAAGTGAGAATGAATTTAAATCAGTTTTGGATGAATTGGAAAATTACAACAAAATGAAAGAAAATATACGTACAAAACAAACACAAACAGTATTGAACGACAGCGAAAGAAAGAAATTGATAGAAGACACAGAAGCTAGAGTAAGAAGTGAATTAAAAAAAAAATGGAAAATATCTAATTTTTTAACAAAATTACAATAGTTAATGACCCTCCCCAATGTATGAACTATAAAAATTTTGATGTAAAAATGGCTGAAGGAGGTGTTGAGTTTGGAAATCCTTTATTTGATCGTGATGATTATGATGAAGAAAAAGAAACTACTTTTCGAAATGATGAAGAATTTCAAAGTTCTATAGACAAGGAAACTGAGGTATTAAGAGATTTATCAGAAAATGACACTAACATTCGCGAAACAGAAATTACCGAAAAAATGATAAAAGATTTTATAACGAAAATAATGAATTATATTCAAACAAAATTACAAAGATTTTTTACCAAAGAAGATTTTAATGGAAGAACAATGTTGTATGTAAAAGATGAATATGGTAGGAAATTGCATTAACATATTATCAAAAGGAGTATATAAATTTAGCACTATTCAAAGAGAATACGGTGTTGGTAGAACCGAATTTATCAAAGATGTTTTGGGTGTAGACGATTATAAAATATCTGATAGAATAATAGAAGGTAGAGCAGAGTTTCAGAGAATGTTAAATGAAGCACCAATTCGTAAACTCGATGATATAGAAATTCCATTAAAAGAAATATCTACACAACAAGAAGGAGAAGAATTATTAGAAACAGCAAGTAATACCGAAACATCTGTGAAAGAAATAGAAACTTCTTTTGTAGAAGCAGGAGTATCTTACAAAGAAATGGAAACTCAAACAGATATTACAAAAAGAGAGATGGATGGTATAATCAGTGCAATGACATCAGTAAAAGAAGAGATTGCAAATGAATTAGCAAAACTGAATGAAACAAATAAAGACTTAGCAAAAGAAAATACTAAATTAGAACAAGCTAAAGAAGACAATGATGAATTTCAAATAAATAGAATAAGTAGTCGAATAAGAGAGTTGGAATCTGAGAGAAGTGCAAGACTAGAAGTAATTAATATTAATAAAGAAAACTACGTAGTCAAGTAAACAGAATTAAAGAAACAATAAATAAAGTGTTATACGAAGACAAAACATTAGGTGAAAGAATTAAAACATTATTCAGAGAACAAGGAATTACAATAGCTAGTACTATAACCGCTTTTGGAATGATTATTGGTGTTATTGTTGAGACATTTACTGGTGGAACTACTTTTCTCCTTCTCCTCCTCCTCCACCATCAAAAGGTGGTGTACAAGACTGGATTAAAAACAATTAAAAATCTTGGAAAACTATTATCTTTTCTTGCAGGAAAATTAGCAGCTGCATTACCAGGTATTATAGGTTCTATTGTATCTTGGTTATTGTCTGCAACAAAAGACGTAGTAAATTGGTTTGCAAACAACTTATGGGCTTTGCTTGTTTTGGTTGTTGGTTTATTGTATGCTGCTGCTAGGAATATTTAAAAAATAAATTAATAAATTTTATAAATAATAAGTGCTGTAATACCTAATACAATACTTCCAAATATTATTGCTTTTTATTATCTTCGTGTTCGTCATATTCATTTTTTGTGTTGTTTCTATTTTAACTGGTTCTGATTTTTTTGGTTCTGATTTTTTTGGTTCTGATTGAGATTGTTGAATCGGTTTTGGTTTATTTGGTTGGAAATCGACAGGATCGAGACCGGTAAAATCAAAATTTTTATTATTTAAATCATCATTTAAACCGAGTGTTTGATTTTCTGTTGCAATTACAATTTTGTTATTATAACCAACAATGGTATCAATTTGTAATACCATATCACTGGGAGACATATATAAACCAAGTCCATAAGCATAATCAACTTTACTTCTTGCATATTTTAAAACATTTTCATAATTTGATATCTGAGTGGGCAAATCGATAGGACTATTAATAACATCTTGTACATTTGCTAAGAATTGTTTTTGTGCATCAAATCCTGTTCCTACTTTTAATATTTCTACCCTTGTTTGAGATTGTGCCCCTAATAATGCCCATACAAACATTCTAATACTTTCATTGATACGTTCAATACCTGCTTTTGTAAAACCCTCTGATTTATCTAATATAAATGTTGTCCAAGCCATACTTATATCTTTTGTATGACGAATTGTATCATGAATATTAAAGAAGGACCATCCCTGAATGATGATATCTGTATTCACCACTTGGTTTATAATATTCAGAAAAGTTCTTAATCCTTTAGATGATGATTCTACTTTTGTCTCCAATCTGTATTTGGAGAAACATCAAATTCATTGCATAATTTTGATATGCAGCTTTGTCATATGGGTTCTTGTAATAACAGAAAGAAGAATCTGTTGGTAAAGGTGATTTAAGTTCTTTAAAATTCTGGCAATGCAATAATATAAGTGAAATGTATAAAGTGATTTAGTAAGATTTGAAGTGTTTTGTATATGGTTATTGTAGGAAACACCACATCCTGTACTTGCACACCAGACTGCAAAGTTTAACTGACATTGCCACCAATCAAATGAAGAATGAATCCATGTATTCCATGGTTCGTTTGTATGTATTGGTGGGTTTTGATATTTTGAAATATATCGGGAAAATCTGTTTTAAAGTTTTCTTTTGATTTACAAATATTATTTGATTGACAAGATTTATATCTTTTTAGAATATTTAATACCTGGATTATACGATGCATTAGGATTATATTTAAATTCTTTTGTTATCATTTTTGAGATGGAAAATGACACATTTTTTATATTAAAATGTACCACACTATTTCAAATATTGATAAGACAATAAACTTACAACAATACATTGATAACAGAGATGGAAATAAACGTATTGGTTTAAAATCTATAAGATATAGTGTAGGTTGGTATAATGTTTATGATGGAGTTATAAGACAAACAGGAGAAAGACTTCATAGGATTAAAGATGGTTATTATAGTTTCCAACAAATAGCGGATGAATTTAAAAAAAAAGATATTGTATTATCCGTAAATGAAACAAATGGTATTGTTTCATTAAACACTCCTATTGAGTTAAGGATAAATGAAGATTTAAAAAATATGTTAGGATTTAATAATAAACGTAAATTGAACCTAATGAATTACATTATGGAAAAAATTTGTAGATTTTGCTATCCATAAATCATTGTATATCCATTTGGAACAAGTTAGCACTTCTTATAATTATCTTGATGGTATGCCGAGTACTTTGTTGGCTGTTGTTCCAGTTGAAAATAAAGAGTTTGGGGATATTATAACAATAAGATTTGAGAATCCGGAATATAAGTATTTGGTAAATGGTGATATAACAGAATTGAAATTAGAAATAAGAGACGAAAATAATAAAAGATAATTAATAATTTACCAATTAATTGTGTTTTAGAAGTTATATAATTTATTTAATAAAATGAGCATACTTGGTGTCAAGAAAAACACGTAGATACATCGGAAATAAAAAGGAAATATTAAATATGAAGAGTGAGATTCGAACAATGGATACTAAGGATAGAGATTTACGCCGGAGTGTCGCTGCCCTAACCATCAGAGTTTTAAATGTTGAAAATATAGTTACTAATATTAAAAATAAACCAGACAGAAAAATAATAAGTATATATGCTGGAATTGATGGTTCAATACATACAAATCAAGTGTTTAATTTTGGTGATGGTGGTGGTTATTATGTAATGAACTTTCCAGGACAAATATTGGGTATTAGTTTAGTAAGTTTGAGAACAAACACAGATGATATAACCGTTATGATGACTGTTAATAATAATGAGCCATATGGTTACGGAATAAGTTTGGGTGGTGGTGTCACACACGGTTATCATAACTTTGATACACCTTTGAAGTTAAGGCTGGAGATATAATAGGTTTTGTTAGTAAGAGTGATAATTCTGCATGTATCAATACTCTAGTATCAGCGGTAATTGAATTATTTTATAACAAATTTAATCCTTAAAAATGTCGGCATACGGAAACAAATTAAATCCTTACAGAAAATAAGAGAACCTCGTGGTGTGAAAGGTATTCGTCAAAGTGTAGTAATAACTAATAATCCTTCAACTATTGATCAAAATCAACAGCTATTAGTGAGATTCCCCAATCTAAGCAATAATGATGTTATTGTTCCAGGAACAACAAGATTAGCATTTGAGATAGATCTTACATCATCTACAGACGCCAATGCAACCATATATCAAAACATAGGAAGAGCAATAGTTAAAAACAACAATTCGTATAAGTGGAAATGAAATCATGTCAATTGATGATAGTGATATTTATCATTGTTATACCGATTTATGGAAATCTACATCTGAACGTACAAATATGGCATATCAAGGTATTGGTGAAGCAAACATGTTGAAACACAGAGTTGGTGCAGGTGATAAAGCAAATGATACGGGTGATGAAGCAATTGCATTAGCATATAAAACAGATTTTGTATCCCCTTGACTTTGAAATATTAGAAACTCATATGCCTTTTTATCAAGCAGGTCTTGGTGATAGACTTGAATATGAACTTACATTCAATGATTACAGTAATGTCATTAATTCAACGGATACGTCTGCAAGTTATACAATAAAAACATTTGTTTAGAATTTGATATGGTTTCTGACAGTGAATTAGCAAGACAAATAAGACAACAAGTTGATGGTAAGATGGTTGTATTGTATGACAGGATATTAAGACATAGAAAATAACCAAAAACAAAAAGATACATTGTGGAATATTAATTTAAATGTTCCAGCTAGAAGTATGAAAGGAATTCTAATGTTATTCGAAGATCCTGAAAGAACAAGTACAGAAACTTATTATAATCCTAATATAACAAAAGTAGAAATGACAATAGAAGGTGTCCCAAATCAACTATACAGTCAAGGAATGAAAGCATATCAACAGTGGGATGAAATAAATAAATTCTTTGCTTTAAATTCAAAAAGAAATAAAGAAACAAATATACTTGCAAAAGATTTAAATTTGTCTTATACAACATTAGAAAATATCTTACAACTAATTATGCATTATGGTTAGATTTACGTTCAACAGATGATAACTCACTACACGGTTCAGGTAGAAGAATTGAAAATGCCTCTGAAGGTATAACAATCCAAATAACTAAAACAGCAGGAGCAAATAAATCAATAAATGTTTATCTGTTTGTAATCCAGGATGCACAAATTAATTTTGAAGATGGCAGATTTAAAATGTTGATTACTAGTAAGCGAGCAAAGCTATAGAGTTTTTAGTTTATTTTATTTAAAATGGAGTTGCCAAAATATCCACATTGTGCTATTATATGTGGTCAAACTGGATGTGGAAAAACAGAGTTTGTTCTTGATTTATTAGAAAAAGAATATAGTGGGGTTTTTAAACATATAGTCATACTTTGTCCAACAATTCAATGGAACAAAGCATACAAAAATCGTTGGTGGATTGGTTAATAATTGTTAATCCCATTGTCAAAGAAGAAGAGAAACTACAAGAATTACTTAGAATGTTTTTTAAAAAATATGCTGGTTATCCAACATTATATATTATTGATGACTGCAGTGCAACAAAAGAACTAACAAAGAAAAAAGATATGCTGTCTGAGCTTGCATTTTCAGGAAGACACGCGGAACAATCAGTGTGGGTCATTTCACAGAGATACAACTCTGTTTTAAAAGACTTAAGAGAACAAACAAAATGGTTATGCATGTTCTACACAAAAGATAGAGATAGTTTTGATAATTGTCTAAGAGAAAATGATGGTATTCCTACTTTGGAAGAAAGGCAAAGAATAAAGGAAGAACTTAAAAAAGAAACATCGTAAATTAATATTAAAGACAGACCAACCTACTGATTATTGGTTGATTGATTAGCAATTCTTAAGCAATTCTTAAGCTATTCTCAAGTAATGCTTTAGCAATTTTTAGTAATGCTTTAGTAATTTAGCAAAATAAGCAATAAAAAAGCAATGCTTAACAAAAATAAGCATTAAAAAGCAATGCTATTAGAAATATTAACAATTATAACAAATACTGCAGTATTATCATTAGTTGGTTATTTTGTATTTAGTTTTATAAAACTTAGAAATAAATTATTTTCGTTTTTGAAACATATAAAATGAATGCCGAAGAATTATTAAGCGAAAAATTGTCGAAAACATAAATATCGATGATGATAAACAAGAAAAAAACGCGAGAGATTATCATCTGTTGTTGCTGGTGGAAACAGTAAACAATATCTTGGTAAATAATTACAACTGTCAGATATTGACAAAATGACACCAGAACAAATAGACAAACTATACTGTAGATATGAAGCAAGATTAGGAGCTAGTATGACTAAGACATTAGGAAACTCTTTTATAAATTTATATGTTATGGGTGTATCAAAGTATTTTAAAGTTGTCGATCCACCAAAACTAATACAAGACTTGGAGGAAGATCCTTTTTTAAATAATGCTTTAACCAATACATGTTGTGAATTATACTACAGATATGGAATGTTTCTTGCTCCTTTTACTACAATTTTGACAACAGCAAAACATATCGAACCACTTGCTTCTATTGATTTTAAAAATAAAGATGAAAATAATGACATAAAAATGATGAATAAAAATCCTGAACAAGAAGAAACTAGCGAGCGAAGCGAACGAGCGGAGCGAGATACACCCGGTCCCTTCAAAAGAAATATTCAAAAACCCAAACCAAAAGACCCAAAAGAGTAGCTGCTGGTAAGAAAGGTGCAGAAGCAAAAAAATGAAAGCTGAATTGAGAAAAAGAAGAAGAAAAATTAAAAGAAGAAAATGCAAAATTTAAAATGGCTAGTGAAAAAATGACTTACCACAAATAACAAAAGATTCTGATACAGAAACAGATTATGAATCAAACCATTCGGTCGAGAAACACTCCGGTTCCAAAGTTGATTACAAATTTGCTTTTTTTCTATAGGCATTGTTGGATTGGGATTGTTTTTACAACCAAAGTAAAAACCGGAAAAATTATTAAAGAAGTTATGATGGGTAAAGAAAAGAAAAACCAAGAGAGAGAAGTGAACGGTCTACTCCAAAAAAGAAATTGATCCTTTTGAATTTAACTAAAGAAATTTAATATATAAAATGTCGGCACCAAAAGACGGAAAACAAATAGCAAATATGTTATATCATGCTGGAGTGGAAACATTGTTAACAGTTGGATATGCAGAAATAGGTAAAAGGTATTAAGGAGGCCAGCACCAAAAGTAGATTTTAATATGAATGATGTTGTAATGTTATCCATTGATATATTGCTTGCAATGGCAACAAAAGATATGTTGATTAAGCAAGGTATTATACCTGCTGATATCATGAAGTAATAAACTGATTGCTTACTTATTTTTATTTTATTTTGTTTTTATAAAATGGCAAGTGCTTTAGCAATGATGATTGGTGGGGCAATAACAAATGCTTTTGCATTTTCGGGGAGTAATTATTTATTTTCACATATGGGTAGTAATGCAAATGAAGAGAAAATAAGACATGATAAAGCTATAGAAAAATTAGAAAAGCACAAGCAGAATGGAATAAAAAAGAATACAAAGATTAGATTTTCTTAATGAACAATTACAAAAGAACATCATGCCGAACATACTTTTGAAGATGTTGACCAAGCAATGAAACAATACTATTACATTACAAGTAAACAATTAACTCCATTATCACCTAAACCTAAACTAAGTGATTTTATACACCATCAGAAGACCAGAAAAATAGAGAAATTGCATTTGTTGTTGGTGGTATGGCATTAACTGGTTTTATTGTTTGAAACTAAAATAAAAAATAAAAATGTTGGTAAAATTGTGTTTTTTTACTAAGTTTTGTAATCATTTAATTCTTCTTCTTCTTGATGTTTTGTTTTTCATGACTTTTAAATTTACAAAGAATTTTGAACAATATTTGCATTGTTTTTGTTTTGTTTAAAATACACACTTTACACACTGCTTTATGCTTGTAAAAGTGTGTTTTTTCTTTTCTGTATTACATTTTTACAAATTTTAGTGTTCATTTTGTTTTAAAAACAGAAAAGTACAGGAAAAGTACAGTTTTATTCCTTGACTTTTGCCGTTTTGACCAGGAAAAGTCATCTTTTCCCGTATAGAATATGGAATAATAAGATACAATTTAAATAGGGATTAAAACTCAAAAGGTAAAGTATCTATTCCATTAACCAAAATATATCTTTTGTCATCAAATGGATTCGTGCTTATTTTATTTACTTCATTAACAAACATTTCGTGTTTTTAGAGTTCATTTGAATGCATTTATTCATTTTGGTTTTATTATTAAACAGACAATCTTTGTAATCATCAAATTTAATATCTTTGGTTATTGTAGTTTTTCCAATTCCTTTTAATTTTTTTCTTCTTTTATTTGATTTAAATCTACGAAAGTAAAAGAATATGCTTTACTTCTTAAATAAACTATTTCATTCATAATTTTCCCATTAAGTTCATCTTTAAATTTACCAATTACTTTTTATTTTTTCTGAATACAAAGGGTGATCTTTTGGATAACCAGATGTATCTAGTTCATCTTCTATTTTTTCATATCTTCATAAATATCTTCAGTTTTAATATTTAAAATATGCTATCTGTATCACTTGCAATTAATTCATTTTCTTTCCACAATTTGTTTACAACATTGTAGTAAAAGTCATACAGAAGTAACATTATTTTCAATTGCAACAAAGTTATCATTAAATATTGTAGAGTCTTTAAAATTTGGTTTTTATATATTTTTTACTTCTTCCCTGTCTGTAAGTAATTTTATTTCACTTCTTCCTCTAATATCTTCTAATGTTTTACCATAGAAACTATTGTTCATAAGTTTCCACAAGTCTTTTCGAAATCTGATTTTGATTTTGTTCTTTGTTCTGTGTTAAAATTTATGTATTTTGCAAGCCAATCTGATTCTTTGAACGAAATTGTTTTATAAACTTTTGTCACCTTCATTCCAAGTTTTATATAATCTTTTAAAACTTCGTAGTGAACTATATGTTTTTTTGTCTTTTCCTGTCAAAATAATTTTCCTCATTACCTAATGGTTTGTTTCCTAATAGATTTAATTGGTAATTTGATAATTCTTCTTTTTTTGGTCTTGTTTTTTCAGGTGCTAGAGGATATTTAATTGTTTTTTTTTTACATTTGTCTGTATATTTTAAATCACATTTAATCAAACATCCTCTTCCTTTTGGAACTTTTTGTAGTAATCAGGATCTTCTTCCCATTTAAAATCTTTTGTTGGTAATTTTTTTGACATAGACCATCCATATAAATTATTTGCATCAAGATACAACAAATAATTTTTTTTAAAACAATTGTTTAAATTTCCTCCGTTTTTTAATTTTTCTAAACATCCTTTTCCTTCATGTTCATCTAATATTCTGTAATCTTCATTATAATTTGGAATATATTTATTATATGCTTTTACATGTCTTGGTCCTAGAACACCAGAAAACCACCCTAATACCTTTTTCAAACATTTGTAGCATATCAACATCGGTCAACAATTCTAATTTTACGTTTGTATATTTTAACCCACATTGCCATGTCAAACCTGGAGCAGAATAGCAATAGCAAGGATCAATTTCATGATGTTTTATAAAGAATTTTCTAAATTTTTCGAATGCATCTGCCAAAATAAGAACATCTGTTTTGAGATATAAATTATGATAGTCTAACAAAGTTTTACAATTATAATGTTCCCAGACTTTTGTGCATGTTTATACTCTTCTTCTTTGATTGTTTCTTGTTTTAGTTTAGAATAAAATTTTTCTATTGCAGGAAGTTTTTGTCTTAAATTTTCTACAGAATCTATGTATTCATATGGATAGAATCCTTTTGTTTTAAAAGATCTATATCACCTTCAAACTCTTTTTCTAAAATAGGAAAATCGTCCATTGATTTAGCAACATCTGATAAGCCTTTTAACATAAATCTATATGAATCTAGGAATCTTAATTTTCATAATATGATCCATAATCTATAGAAATATAATTTTCCGAGTTTTTAGAAAGAAGTTTTACTTTATTATATTTATCTTCTTTTTTCATCAATTCTTCAATTAAAAAGTGGAAATCATAATTTGATCCATTATGAAAGAACACAGGTATTAATTTTGTTGCTTTACCTTCTTTTGTATTACACGATTGACACGCTGCTCCTCTATATTTACCCGAAAGATGATCATGTTCTCTTACTTTATTGTTTTCTTCAAATTCTTCTCCACAAATATAACATTCAGTTGCTTCTTGAAATTCATCTTCTTCATACTTATTTAATATTGGTTTGTCCTTTTTGTTGTGTTTGATATTATAAGTTATTTTTTTGAATATACTCATTATTTTTTCCACATATTTTTTTACTACATCATCACCATCATAATGAAAGTATTGTGATTTATATATTTCTGGATAATCTGAATGAACATACATACCATAACTATTTATTTCTTGTTTTGAAATTGGTTTTGTATAAGATTTGTCAGGATCTGGAGTACATGATTGCATAGGTATATTACATGCTTCAAAATCACAATAGATAACAAAAGGTAATCTATTTTTAAAATGATGATTATTAAATTCAAGAATATTTTTCCTGGTTCTGGCATTATGGTTCTACAAGGTTCGTAATCATAACATATTTTTTGTGTTTTTCGAGTGTTTCTTCTCTTTGAAATCCTTGTATACAATTTCTACATGTAAATTGTTTATGTCCATTATTGTCGCACATAAAACTATCTAAATCTTTTATTAAACAATAATGAGCATTTCCATTATTTTCGATGTACAAAGATCAACAACATAACATTTTCACTTTCTTTATTTGAAACATAAATTGGATCCAAAGTCTGTTTGTTTGTTCGATCCTTTAAGGCAAATACATTTATGATCAAATTGTTTTGTTTTTCTACTTTTGGAATATCTTCTTTTGCTACTGGATATTCAATTCCTCTCATACTAATTTCATCTTCATATTCTTTATAATTTGTTACTCTTTGTTTGTTTTAACAACAGGATATAAATATGCTAATATTGACCAAAGAAAACATTTGTTATCATTTTTATTTTGTACGTTGATAATATTTTTGATTTAAATTGAAGGGAATATAAGACGAAGCTCTTTGATATTCATATGTATATAGTTTTACTTGTACACTTTTAATACTATTAAAATCAAACCCAGATCCTCTTTCTTGAAATTGATCAACCCAAGCTTTAAATTTATCTATTAGATCATCATAAAATTTAGACAAATTATTTTGTGTTAAAACAACTTTAGCAGGATGAGAGTAATGACTTTCTATTCTATCAAATGCAATAGGAGTTGCAAATTCACGTGTTATTATTATCTTTATTTTAAAGGAAATTGATCTATGACTATTTTGTCTTTTAATAAGTTTATGTATTTAGTTGCATCAGGTTCTTCTATATCATCAATAGTAGTTTCACTGATAATATCTTTGAATGATTTTTGGGTGCCATTTTTAAAGGAATAAATTGAATTATATTTAAATTTTACATTTACCCAGTAATATTCACTTTGATAATTTGGATTTCTAGAAATAAATTTTCATAAGCTTTTTATATTTTTCTTTGTTATTTTGATAATGTTTTGTTTTACAGATTTGTTGCATTGTTTACATGCACAACTTACTCCCATAGGTTTGTCTCTTTGTTTATAATAATTACTTAATAATTTGTATTCGTTACATTTTGAACAATGTTTTCTTTCATCCATTTTAAAAAAATATTTTAATTACTTAAAATGTCTAAAATAAATCTAACAAATAAATTAGCAGATGAATTACATCATAGAGTTGTAAAATCTTTTCCTAAAAGACGTGTTTATGTTCATTCAATAGATCAAACATGGGCGGTTGATTTGATAGATATGCAACAATATTCAAAACAAAATAAACACTATAAATATTTATTAGCAGCTATAGATATTTTAGTAAAATGGTTGGTTAGGCCCATTGAAAAATAAAACAGGAGTAACAGTAAGTGAAGCATTTAAAACATTATTTAAAGAAAGAAAACCAATGTATATATGGTCAGATAAAGGATCGGAATTTTATAATCGACAAGTAAAAGAATTGTTCAAAGATAATAACATAAAGTTATATTCAATTGAGAATGAAGAAAAAAGCAGCGTAGTGGAACGCTGGATAGGAACAATGAAACAACATATGTTTAAATACTTTACTGCTAATGAAACTTTTAAATACTATGATATATTAGATAAATTAGTTAAAATTATAATAATACAGTACATTCTTCAATTAAAATGACACCTGTGGAAGCAAGTAAACCAAAAATAAATTAACAGTGTATAAAATTTATATCCAGAAAAGAAGAAAAATTAAAAACCTAAATTCAAAGTTGGAGATAGAGTAAGAATAACAAAAAGAAAGGTAAATTTGAAAAGGTTATACTACTCGTTGGACTAAAGAAATATTTGTAATTGAAAAAGTTTTAAATACAAATCCTGTTACTTATAGAATAAAAGATTTAAAAGGCGAAGAAATTAAAGGTGGTTTTATGAACAAGAATTACAGATGACTAATTTTAGATCTTTCTTATAACACTCAATTGTAAGAACTTAAACACAAGATAAAGTATTTGTGAAATTACACGTTATCATCCATGTACAGAGTGTCTTCAAGCTTATTATAACAGTCACTCAGGTATGTAGAAATACAGAATCCATTATCAGTTAATAGTCAACACATAATCCTTAGCAACGGCGCTACTGCAGTGTCACCGTTACCATGTTATGAATTACGGTAGTAAAGTAATACAGAATCCATTATCAGTTAATAGTCAACACATTATCCTTAGCAACGGCGCTACTGCAGTGTCACCGTTACCATGTTATGAATTACGGTAGTAAAGTAATACAGAATCCATTATCAGTTAATAGTCAACACATAATCCTTAGCAACGGCGCTACTGCAGTGTCACCGTTACCATGTTATGAATTACGGTAGTAAAGTAATACAGAATCCATTATCAGTTAATAGTCAACACATAATCCTTAGCAACGGCGCTACTGCAGTGTCACCGTTACCATGTTATGAATTACGGTAGTAAAGTGGGACTGTACATGACAAACAAGAACAAGTATTGTACCATACATAATTTAAATGGCGTATCTTCTTACAGCGTCGGCAGAGTCATGACTTCTTGAGATGATTCCATTTCTTGTGTGGGACATATATCAGGATTTTGTTTCCAAAATGTGTTCATTTCTGGGCTGCTGTTCTTTCTTAAGCTTGTAGATCTCGGTGAAAGAAAGTCCAACTTCATAAAGTTTAAAGTATCCTCCCAACGATTTTGCACATTCCCGCAACCTTCGAGCATAGGAAGGATGAATCCCAATGTTTTCAAGAAGCCACTTACCCCATGTAATAGTGATAACCCCTTGAATACGTAGTTCGAAAAATTTCTTGTAAACAGCATTGAGCAACATTCCATATTGAATAAAAAGAAGAGAGTCTGAGCATTTTGACGTTTAAGATGCTTAAACCCGTCTTTTAATTTTTCAAGCGCTTGGGCTTCAGTGGTAATGTCCTCAAGTTTAAACAGAAACACATCTCTGTTTATCGTCTTCTTTGTATCTACAAAGTTTTCAACTAAATATGCATGAAGT
The DNA here is from genome assembly GCA_017311375.1 of Mytilus coruscus. Classification (NCBI taxonomy): domain Eukaryota; kingdom Metazoa; phylum Mollusca; class Bivalvia; order Mytilida; family Mytilidae; genus Mytilus; species Mytilus coruscus. The sequence continues at coordinate 16,034,821 of CM029606.1, read as the reverse complement.
TGTTCATGACTTCGTTTTGTACTCCCTTTGTTTTCTTTGTCATGATTACTTGTTTCAAATTACTCTTTGGTTTCCTCGGAAACGTCTTGGTTGGTCCTTCCATCACAACCTTGTTTAAAAAAGTAGTCATATTCATATGAAAAGCCTGATGTTCTAAAATAGTTGCATATTGTTCATCCGTCCATGTGTACTTTTGTGTAGCATTCATTATTTGAGTATATGATCAAATTGACGAAATTCAATAAAATGTTACAACGGAATCTATTCACAACACAAAATAATAGAATGAATAAACACCTACAGATGATTTTCTTGTGAAATACTCCAATGTTTTTACCCTCAAGACGTATATCTGTCTTGGAACATTACATACTAGTCTTCTCTCCACTGTCAATAAACGTCTGCTATATGTTTACATGTGATGACAACGTTATCTAGGCAACATGTAAACATACTCTTGACAACCATGTAAATATTTTCAATGATCGATTTAAATAGACTAAAAATAGATTTAAAAGTCATGTCCTATTAAATGGCACTTCACAAATGTAAAAAGCAATTTAAGTTGTAGTCGTATTGATCCGTTTTATTACTAGACTATATTGATAGAATTAATTAAAAATCACAATTTACATTTTACCATTTCTCGAGGTTGGGGCGCACTGGGGAAATTTTTTTTTTTTCCACACAGAATTCTTTCTCTGCCTGTTCTCCCGGCCTTTTTTTATTTTTGTTTTTTTTGGAATTTTTTTGAAGTTTTTTAGGTGTTTTTTGCTTTTTTTACAAAAAAAGTAAAAAAAAAATTTTTTTGGGAGTAAGAAAATTTTGCTGTTTTTTTGGGTGTTTTTTGATTTTTTGGTAAAATAAAGTGGCCTTTTGTTTCAAATGAAGGTATTTTTAGGGGTCAAAAATTTTTTTTTTTTTGGTGTGTGGGCTCAACTCGCTCAGGTACTCTCAACTACTACTGATAACACAACTTTAAATAGTTTGTTTACTATTTTTGACAGGGACCTAACGTCCTTACGTAGACAAACAGATAGTTCATTTTGCGAAAGTTATTGCGTATGATATTGAAACAACATGAAATTTAAAAGGGGTTGAAAATGATGAATCCGCGCCAGAAGTGAAGGACAAATACCTGAAATATTAAATAAGTATTTCTCGCTGAAATACTTATATCCCTGGATATCTCTTTGTCTCCTGACTCTTACTTCCTGATTTTACAACAGATTCTACAAAACTAAAATTGATGGCCGATAGACAAGTCAAATCCTTCGTAGAAGTAGAATCTGATGTTTTACGTTGTCATTTGCCGCCATATTGTTTACTTAAGTGATCGAATATAGCCTCGTTCTGAACATGTTATAAATATTTATGAGAATCTCATTAAGAATGGAGTATACTGTTTTGAAACTCGATTTTGTACAATCACTTCTTAGTAATCAAATAGACATAATAATACTTATATCATGATACAAAATGTATTTGTTGCCTCCTTAAATTTGTATAAACATATTGCGTCTTTAAGGAGGTTCGCTACTCTGTTTCAAAATAACAAGCTTTTCATAACACTAGTATAAATTTATAGGGATTATTAAAGGAACTAAAAGAGCAAGAAAAAATATAGGTCAATGTGCTTGTTTTCGAGATATTAGCCATTGAAATTTTGGCGGGAAAATGTTCTCTCTTGATTTTCATAGGCTTAACATTGAAAAGTTCAAGTTCTCAAAACTATTAAAAATAACAAAGATTTTATAAGACTTTCACAGATGGCTGATAATTATACATGTAAAAGATTTATTAAAAGAAAAATTGGGGTCAATGGGCAAAATTTTTAAGGCATTCACATAGATAAAACCAGAGGATTCCGAAAATCTGACAAAATTCCAAAACAAGACAAGCGAACATCCTTAAGATTACCAATGCTTAAATGATAAGGTCGGTTTCTTTAAATTTAATATTATTACATAACGTTGTATCGACCATGTAAGACCTCGACAAAAGCCTGCACAATTGTTATCTTACTTTAAGGACAGCTGGTTATTTTGTATTTTGCAATCAAATTTTAAGTTTTATATCTAAAATATGATACCTTTTTTGTAACGGTTATATTTTCTTACATTCAAACTTTCAAAAGGATTGTCAGAAATCATTTGCAGAATATGAGATTTAAGAAATGAAATTGCTGATCACTGCACATCTCTTGATTAGTGTACAAAATGTATATACGATAATACGTCAAAAGGCAGCACTAATTCCAATGAAAATCATGTATTGACCGTTTGATCTTTCACATGTTGACCATTGGAAATGAGATATTTGTTAGATAAATATTTCATTTCTCAAGTCCATTTTCGCATCAAGTCAGTCAATGTTTTGAATAAATTCAATTCATAAGACAGATCATTGTCACGTAATAACTTCAAATACAAACAAATTTCTATGTGTAGACAAATCATCTGCTTACGACGAATTATTTCCACAGCAGATACACCCTAACATGTTGCAAGGAACGAACCCATACTGATAATGCATTTATGCGGAATAGAGATTCAGGTCAAAATCTGAAACAAGGAGGCATGTCAGTTTAACTTATCAAATGAATGAACAAGTATTTCCCAAACATTTTTCACAATCATTATAATAGCCTTAACGGTAAATTGGATAATATAACATACCTACACTACAAAGCAGTAAAAGACATTGACATCTGGTCGAGAACTGGTTAAGATTTTTCAACCTCGTTAAGATAAGGGTCGAATATAAATCAGTACAGGCGAAAATGATTAAGACTAGGGTCAAGTATTATCAGATTAAATTCAGACCAATTCAGATTGGTCGAATAAAAATCAGTACAGTCGATCGCGAGTACAAATACTGCCCATATCAGACTTTTACTGGTTTGTAGTGTTTTTCGGAACTATACATCCCGGGCTTTTTAATGCTTTGGTTTGATAATTCCTGGTAATATATTTATTACAAACAAAATTGATCAATACTTTAGTTTCGATTTCATACCTGTCAAACTATTTTTGTTTTTAGTTCAATTTTGTGTGTATGCTTTGACTTGGTAGAAAATATGCGCTATTGTTAAATTCATTTGTATCTATAAATCTTTTCAACGATAACGATTTTTCCATCGGGAAACTATTTTCAATTTTCGTTAACCGATGAGAGGTTGAACTGTACATTAAGAGTTACTTCCCAGGATAGAAGAACTTATGCGATGAAAGTTTGCCATTTATACCCGGAAAGAGAGCAATGTCCTGCAAATCCACAAGGAAAAAATAAAAAAAAAAGTATCGTGAAAAAAAGTATAAGGAAAAAACTGCATTAACGCCTTTAAAGAACAGTGTAGAATCATATTTAGAGAGAGAGCACCATGGAATCGCTGATGGCAAACGTATTTTTATAACTCTAAGACGTCCCATAAACCATGGGAGCATACGGAACTTTCCAAAATCAAAACCATGACCGATTGTGAAAGTTTGAAATCTTTTCGACACATACTGTTCGTCACAACAATCAATTGCAACATACACCATATTAAATTAAGGAAAAGCAACATGCACCCCTGTAAACCAAAAACTAGTTCACAATGGAAAATTTGAAAACTTCTTTATAGTTGTATTTTTGACAGACACTCATTGACAATTTTTCGATGAAAGTTCAGTAATACAAAATGGTAATTTTTATAAGCATTATCTGGTGCTATTTCTTGATAACAAGTTATCATGGTTATGTGAGATAAATTTGAAACATTTTGTAAAGATATATAATCAGCATCTAAAATAGTGATGTTAACTACCGCTAGTGGAAAATAAAGGGAGGTGATAAAACTTCCCGAATTCCTGATCGTATACCCTTTTTTACTTTATTCGCGTAAAGCGTCATATAGTTAGTATTGTATTTGGGAAATTTTATCCATAATCAAAACTAGAGAACAATCAATATTTACAGTATATAACACTTAAGAGCAGGAAAATATATATCAAAACGTATTATAAACTATCAGATACAACTCATGTATAAAGCTTTGAAGGAGATGATTGAATAAACTAAGACAAAAAAAAAAAAAAAGAAATGCATGATAGTCAATTTAGAAAATGTATGATAGTCAGTTTAAAATAATAACAGTTAACTCCCTTTACATATAACTTTCTGTTATTACGAAGAGTTGCCGTTATTATGTCACAGATACAACTTTTATGTATTATATATCCTATTTTGTTAAAATCTTGATTGCTGTTTAATTTCAATTCCATATCTTTATAATATTTGTGTACGTAGTAGATCAACAATCATGAAAATGACACATTGACGTTGACAAAAACTAGGATAAAACACAAATCTTTGAAAAGAAGAAGACAATCCTAGGATAAAACTTTTATATGTAAAAATATCGGTTATTGATTTTTAAAAATCTATTTGTATACTGTATAAATTAATGTAAGTCAATCAGTGCCACCATTTTAAAAATGGATTTTGGTACTTCGAAATGTATCTTTATGTCTGTTGTCATCTAACTCATTACGTATGAAAGTATTTTTAGTTATAAATTTAGTTTTCAAATGTTTTGTTAGATGTTCATGCTTAGGGAAAGCGCTTTGGAATTAAAAAAAAAGTGTAATTTTCATCATCCTTACAAAATACTTTCTATCTGTATTTCCTTTTCCCTATGCGAATGGTCACAGTTAGAAAAAAAGAATTATGTTATATTAGAGATTTTATATACTTCCGAGTAACGCCATGACAGTGACATGAATATACTAAGATAAACAATTTAAATTATTTGATAACTTTTAATTGGTTGATAGCGTTTGATAGCGTTTCTATATATGAATATTAGAGGGAGTATTTTAACAGCAATTCTAGATGGTCATCTTTAGTTCTATAATATATGTACCTTGCAAAGAGGAATTCTATAAGTTTTCACTGCAATTAACATTATTTCTACACAATGACATGCAGTGTAAATATATAGATTATATTTCCCAACGCTACTTTTAAATGTATAATCAATTTTGTTTTGTGTCTCATAACATATTTTTTTTTCTAACTTGAAAAATAAAAGATGAATCTAACATTATTCGTCACAACTCGGTCGATTTCGTACCTCCATAAGCGGAGTCAGCCGAGGTTTGCCGATTGCATCTAGCATGTCATGTATGAAAATATTCTCCAATATCAGAAATATATCTGATATAAATGATAGCAACATGTTGTATTTTTCATTATTATAGTAATTTTAAACTTTATTTGTTTATTTCTCTCTAAAAAAAACAACAACAAAAATAATAAATTAAAATAAATTATCATGGTTCATCATGAATTAAGTATAACAGCAACACAATACGCCGTAAAAATAAGTTAAACTTATGAATGTGATTCTCATTTCTAATTATTTGGTTTTTTTTTATCCAGCAAATATCATGAAAATATTTGTAACCTTGTCGATATTATTGGTATTGTAATATACTAGGTAAGCTCTAAGAACTAAAAGTCTGCTGAATATGCACAAAAACTGGTATAATTGTGATTTAACAAACAAATGCAATTGTTTTTTTATCTTTCTCCAAAACATAATATTTGAATCTTAGACTCAGATGTACTGTAATTGCATCAGTTTATGTTAAAGAAATGTTCAAATTCCTTTATCTTTTTTTATATAAAACCGAGTGATATATATGATAACAACTTATAATTAACCTGATAAGAATATTTCTAATTTCAAAATTCCACGAACACTTGATATGAGAAACCATGACCATGTAAGATAAAATAACATAATTTACTTGTTTTATACCTTTTATTGATAAATAACACTAAACCCACCATTTTCCTCGGATTATGCCTGTACCAAGTCAGGAATGCATTATGTATGACAGTTATTTTCCACTATGGAACGTTTGTCGATAACTTTTGATGTTGTCACGTGGACTTTTCCATTTTGAATTTACCTTGGAGTTTGGTATTTTTGTTATACTTTTGTTCATAACTATTCTCATCTTCAAATATGTTCATGCTTTTGTGAAAAGTCAAGAACTTCTCGGTTCTATGTAAATTATTTATTTTCATATTGTTTTCAAACTTATTGGACTACCATAAACAATACTAATAAAGATTATTCCGGAAACAATTGTTATGAGTACTAAAATTGGCATGATAGTTTATATTGCACACGTTTGTTATGAAGGTCATTGGACTGGAAAATATGCTGGTATCTTTTTTTTTTTATTCTGATTCTGTATATTGCATGTATTGTGGATTCATTTATTTTCGTGAGTACCAATTTTCGTGGATTAAGGAAAACTTGCATGTTCGTGGTTATTTAATTTCGTGGTTTTGCTGAAGTCTGCATACAAGCTTGTAGAAAATTTTTCATTTGTTGAACATTTAATTTCGTTGTTCACCTGTACCCACGCAATCTATGAAAATTGGTATCCAACGAATACTAATGAATCCACAGTATAGTCCAGCGGATTTAAGAATATGGTAAAAGCATGAAATTTGGCATAGTGAAAGATTATTGGGTATCAATAGAATTCCGATAAGGAGCCACGAAAAAAAAATCAAATATGGCCGCCAAATTAAACATGGCCGACATAAGGTACTGGGAATACAACATCATACATGATGAAGTCTACCAATATGCAAGAGTTCAGTAGCTATCGAAAATCTAAAGGAATATATTTAAGATAACCAATAATTATTTCTTCAACTTTATAAACATATAATTAATCAAAATGGCGTCCAAATTCAAAATGGCACCGTCAAAAACATTCGTGAAAGAAATCATGTGATGATACACAGGCCTACAATTTATTAATTATAACAGGGGACATGGATGATGTTTCAGAATGGCAGCAAAATTTAAAATGGTGCCGTCAAAAACGTCAAACTGTGACGTTTTTTTGTAATAATGTGGTATAGACTGAAACAAAAACAATGAAACATTTATTTGGATACAAATGCAAACAAACATTTTTTTGAAAGAGAAGGCATAAACTATGAAATAAAAATGGCCGATACAATTCAAAATGGCGTCTCCGAAAAGGTCTAAATTCACACAGTTATAGTTAATGTTTGCATGACTTCAGAAAAACCTTTCAATTTACTGCCACTGAAAATATGTACGAAACCATACAAAGACAAATATTTCTTTTTCAATTAGAATTAAAAAGATCCAATTGCAAGATAATCAAAGTTAAGCACAACCTCAATACGTTTCTCTCTCACAGTCCGTTGAGCATATCATAATGCTGTGCATTTAAATGCTGCTTTCAAGCATTTACATGCTCTTCAACATCCTTTCTTACAGCAACAGTGGATGAGCTCTTAACATGACATTGCAGCTTTTGGAAGCCGTGACCAGAAGGGTACCCACGTACCATCAAGTTCTTGCCATCCAAATAAATCTGGTGATGTTCGTCTTCCATTACCACGTTTTCCACGAGTAGACGTTTTTCAGCTATTGTCAACGTACGTTTCAAACACAATGTCAATTCTTTGTCCATCTTTCCCAATATTCAGAATACACGGTATGAACAGCTTTTAAAGCGTATTCATTAAAAATTTTGACATTTGTTGGCTTTAGCATATTAACAACTGCAGATCCACCAAGAATAATTACATACACTGCACATGGTTAATTATCTGTTGGAGGTGACAAATTATCTAGACATTTTGACAGAAGGTCAGTTTTGTTCCTAGACGTACCGTTTTAACTAAGCGATGTTTCTATCTCAAGCAATATACAGTCTTGAAATAAAGAACAATTACTTTTCAGATAAAGTAGTTTGTGATCTATCGTAGAAGATTTCTTTGCAGGAGGTGGTGTTTGAAAAAGTAGTAAATTGTTCCCAATAATTTATCAAATATCAATGCCGTCAGTTCAAATTGCAGGGTAACATACCACAATTTAAAATGAGGAGATTCGTTTGATCTTTCCATACACCACTTTTCGAATTCTAGGGTTACCTCATCATCATTCAAAGAATATGTGTACTGGCGGTAATTGTTTGACAATACGGTTAAGTGCATATGCTGTAACTTGGTGTGGATGCCTAACGTGTTTTTGTAACAGGAGATACCTTCAGGAATGCATCTGCTGTACCAGGTGATATAATCTGGGCATTTACTAAAACACTAGTTCATCCGCTATCGTCAAACCAACTACCAAGGTCTTTGAACGCAGCCATTTCTATGTGTATACTGCCAAAAATCATGACAAAGTTTTCCTCATCATACATTTGAGGCCAGTTCCATTGTACTAGTTTTACTACTGTAAAACAAAAAGCACAACGAAATTTGACCTGGATTTAGCGTTCGTATAGCACTACGAATAACATGAATAAGTTCAATGAATGTCATATCATACAACCGATTTAGCTTGCTCGTGAAGCAGAGGTAGAAGGGCAGACATTGCTGGTAGTTTATTCCCAACTGGCAACGATGAAGCATAATAGGCGAATTTCAGCCTTAACACTTGAATTTTCTGCATCATCTTCGAGCCATTTGACTTCCCTTTTATTTGCAACTGGGAATGAAGATCAATTGATAGTTCTCCTTCCACTAATGGAATATCTGGTTCACGGAATCTCAAAACAGCTGGTGGAAGATTCGTATAACTCTCTGGTAAAAAGGAGACCGTCTTTGACTGGCATTTTAAAATAGCTTCAGATTGGTCAAATGTTTGCAAAACTCCTTGAATATCCTTCTAAATATGTTGGAATAAAGATATACCGGTACCACGAAATGAATCTGTTGATAATATACTGCTTGGATTGTGGTCAATGTTGTCTACAGCAGAAGAAACGGATACATTTTGCAGTAGATGGGTAGGGCAAACAATACCTCCATACCTCCTTAAATATAACAACGACAGGCATCATTTGCCATAGAAATAGAAATGTCTAACACTCTGTCGTAGCAAACACATCGTTCAAGTTTGAAAAAAGTATCCACAAGATCAGGCAAAGTCATATTGGACATAGCATTTGGGTCCCGTTTGTTCATAATTTCGCACGTTTTATAAAACCCCAGCGTTCCACTTTTCTAAATTTCAGAGTTCTTCATAGAGGTAATCATAATTCATAGACGATTATTTTCATTGCTTAAGGACTTGCAAAATTTTAGTTTAGTTTAAATCTAGCATTGGTTAGATTAGTCGACAATTTATACCCAGAACAGATAATATTTTCGATTACAATTAACTGGTTGATGATTTTTTTTTTTTTTGGGGAGGGGTAATTGGTGAATAAAATGCTGATTTCGCATCTGGAAAATTGACATTTTAAGAATATTTAATCGCTGTAGATTATCGAGCATTAGGTATGATAAACTAGCCCTTTAGCATTTCGCTCAATATCAATATGTTATGCAGAGATAGTGAAGGGACCATGAAAGTAAAAAGTTAATCATTTCATAAACGAGAGTCCTCACTCGTAGTTTTCTTTCAAAAACAATGTTTTGGTTTTAAGTGATAATAATCGGATTAAAATCCGATTTTGAAATACTCTACGCTCCTTAACAAAACTAACAGCAGATTTTAATCAAATTGAAATAATTCCTAACATTGTGTACGATTTAGCACGTAAAGAGATTCGAAAGATATTAAAAGCGAAAACAAACTGACAATGTCATAACAAAAAAAAAACGATAAACGACCAAAAGCAAACAACAGTAAACGAAACACAACATAGAAAACTATCGCCTGAACAACTGGAACCCAAACAAAACCAGGGGTGATCTCAGGTGCTCAGGAAGGGTAACTGGCTGCATTAAAACATATTTTGTTACAAAACAATCACATTGATTTCAAAAAGTTAATTTCGGACTGAAACTGATCCTGGACTTAATCTGTAAGCTATATGCTGTGACTTTCGACGGCGGTGTCTCTTCCAGATATTTCGATAAGACATACCTTTTGATTCGATATCTTTATAACTAGGAGGGTATGTAAACTTTCTAACAGGGATCTTAAACAAATATTTTGAAAAAAGCCAGTGACATAGGAAGGAGAATTGGAACCTGTTGGGTGATAAAATACATATTCATTTCGCTTATTTTCGAATGTTCAATGATTATTTTGACGGCATTAACATTTGGCAATACATTTGAATTAATCCAATAACAGGCTTATGTGTGATGAGATGATTAAAGCTATCAATTTCCTCCTTGACAACATTTATGTACGTTTAAAGTTTATTGACAGCTTGTATGTATTCGTATGGGCACCAATTCTGCCCCTTTAATAAAAGAGAGCGAAAGATACCAAAGGGACATTCAAACTCATAAATCGAAAATAAACTGACAACGCCATGGCTAAAAAGAAAAAGACCAACAGACAAAAAACACAGCATAGAAAACTAAAGACTGAGCAACACGAACCCCATCAAAAACTGGGGTGATCTCAGGTGGTCCGGAAGGGTAAGCATATCCTGCACCACATGTGACACCCGTCGTGTTGTTCATGTTAGTACAAACCCAGTAATAAGTCTAATTCGGTAGGTAACATTCGGGAAAATGGACGGGATTGTAGTTACGACATTTGGAACATATCCACTATCAACTGTGAAACGGATATTACATAACGGCCAAGCAACTCGTGATGGCGTCCGTAAAATTTACGAAGGATGATTTCAAATTCACCACTGGGAACTCATGGTTTAATAGCTTCATTGTGAGCATCAACCCTCTATCAAGGAAATCATGATAGGAAATACAAGCCCTGGATTATCGTATCAACTTGGAGATATATACTTCGTGTGCAGGCGCTGCTTGAATGTTACTACATACAAATGGAAACTTTACAATTGGGAAGCTGAAATCATCTCTTTGGTCGTAAAGTTTTGTTTTGGACGGTGATGTTACTTTAGCACCGTCTTACGGTGATTATATATCCCAACTCGTTCGCTAAGCGTGTCTGCAGTGACGGTTTGAATTTCAATCAGGGTAATTTATGTGTTACTGGTAAATTGTTAAGTCAGGAATTCGTTACCACAAATTCTTAAAACCTGTACTAAATTCTTACATAGATACATATACAATATATGTACATTGTCGGAAAATACAAAATTTATTTGTATGAGCTTTAGAAACAGGACGAAAAGCGAGGCTTGCCGAGCTTTTCTCCTGTTTCGCAGCAATACAAATACATTTTATATTTTCCGACAATGTACATATATTGTTTTATCCTGAAATTTACTCCAAACACTTGAAGCTTTAGTTGTTAAAATCTAAATCATGGTCTCTAACTTTTCAAAGAAATCGACAAAGTGTAAACGCGGACCGCGAAGAGGGCCCCAAAATGAACTGGTACGTAAAAGAAATATCCACATGACTGCTTGCTCAACATGGAAGTGGGGAACAGGAGACTTTATTTGTACAAGTACAAATAAAGCAAAACTTTATTTGTGTACCTGTTATTTGTACAATACAAGGCTGGTTGCAGGATAAAAATATTTGCAAGTTTGTCTGTACCAATAGAATAAAAACTTATTTTTGACAGAATAGCACCTCCTAAATTTTACAGAGATGTTGTTTACCGAGCCCGGAATTTATATACGATCCGGGTAAACTTAGCAATACTTTGAATAAACTTATTCTAAAAGGATATCAATTCAACACTGTAATTAGATCTTTGAATATTGTTTTATCGGTACAACTATTGATATTGTTTTCAATAAAATAAAACCATACTAAATAGTACACATATACACATATGCACTTTCACGGTACTACAATCTGTCGATACTATATTTCGACATTGCACAAGGTCATGTTTTCTCTGACTGTTAATGACGTCTTTACACTAAATCCATCGGATGTTGGATGTGTACTGATTGATATATAAGTCTAAGATACATGATTTCTTTTATTAATTGTTATTGGTTTTTAACTAGCTGTCAGAAACTACGAGTACTCTCAGATCGGTACTTTGTGTGTTTTGTTGTTAGGGATGTATATATACCCTGCCATGTCCGGTCTGTTTTAAGATGTGTTCCTGCTTTGTATCGATCTGATGAGGTGTTTTCAACTGATTTTTATAGTTTTTTCTGATGTTTTGCTGTAGCACCACTGTGCCAAGTTAGGGAGGGTTGAACGCTCACAAACATGTTTAACCCCGCTTCATTTTAATATGCCTGTTCCAAGTCAGGAGCCTGTATTTCAGTGGTTGTCGTTGGTTCATGTCTGTCATATTTTTTTTTCGTAAATTGTTTTGTTATAAATTAGACCGTTAGTTTTCCCAATTGAATTGTTTCATATTTTTCATTTATGGGCCTTTTATAGCCGACTATCCGGTATGGGATTTTCTCATTGTTGAAGGCCGCACGGTTAGCTACAATTGCTTACATCAAATTCATTGAACTTGTGTGGATAGCTGTCTCATTGACAATCATACCACATCTCCATTATTTTAAGATCTGCAAATTAAAAAAAAAATTCACAAATTTGTGTACAAGTTAGTTGAAAGTTTTGCAAAATAACAGTAGTGAAAATCACTGTAGAGCCTAAGAAAACGGTCACCGGTAATTTGTCAATCGAAATAGTTTTGATATTTCATTTTGATAATTTCGGAACATATTTGATTATTTGAACCAATGTAGTAGATTAATTGATAATAATATATCGAACTGCTTTGTTATTCGTCGCAAATAAAGGTGACTTATGATAAATTGAGACAAATAGTCATTTTATTACTACCTGTAACGTCTATGTTATAGATGCATCTACGTTTTAATATTGTGTTTATGTTGTAATATTACACTGCTGTCTCAGGTAAGGGTGAAGGTTGGCGCCTGTTAAAAAATTTAAACCCGCTGCATTTTTATGCACCTGTCCTAAGTCAGGAGCCTGTTGTTCAGTGGTTGTCGTTTGTTTGTGTTTGTGTTTTATATAGATTAGACCGTTGTTTTCCTGTTTGAATTGTTTTACACTAGTCATTTTGGGGCCCTTTATAGCTTGCTGTTCGGTGTGAGCCAAGACTGCGTACTTTGACCTATAATTGTTAACTATTAAAACATTGTGACTCGGATGGAGAGTTGTCTCATTGGCACTCATATCACATCTTCTTATTTATACAAATAAGCCTTAGCTTTCCAGCAGATATTTTCTTTGTTAATAACACCAGTTTTACATAACAAAGTTGAAATTGTCAAACAAATATCGATAGATGAATCATTCTAGCCACCGTTTCATAAACAAATCGACTCCTTGTTTAATCATTCTAATGCTAACGAAATAAATTTTTATCAGATCAATGAACATTTGATAGGTACCCATTAATGTAAATATTAACTAATTTTGTTATAATAGATAGACTTTTCCTGCAACAGCTTGTATTGCATAATTTTAAACATACGTACCTTGTTATGATACTTGGATGAGTACACACAAGAAATATAGGACATAACATTGTTTTGTTTCAATAAACTCATCATAGATACCAGGACTAAATTTTGTATATACGCCAGACGCGCGTTTCGTCTACAAAAGACTCATCATTGACGCTCGAATCCAAAAAAGTTAAAAAGGCCAAATAAAGTACGATGTTGAAGATCATTGAGGACCAAAATTCCTTAAAGTTTTGCCAAATACAGCTAAGGTAATCTATTCCTGAGTTAGAAAAGCATTAGTATTTCAAAAATTCAAAAGTTTTGTAAACAGTTAATTTATAAATATGACCATATCAATGATAATTCATGTCAGGACAGAAGTGCTGACTACTGGGCTGGTGATACCCTCGGGAAATTAAAACTCCACCAGCAGTGGCATCGACCCAGTGGTTGTAAATAAACTCATCATAGATACCAGGACTAAATTTTGTATATACGCCAGACGCACGTTTCGTCTACAAGAGACTCATCAGTGACGCTCGAATCCATTTTCCGTTAATTAACCAAAAAACTATAAAGTTACCGAGGTTTCCTTTACCTTAGGCGGAGTTCACTCTATTTTTATTTTAGTTCTATTATGTCCCATGCTCCTCGCGTATTGATAAAATCACTGCGCTTTACGTTTCCTACGTTTGAACGTTCATCATAAAGGTGGATCTAGAAAAACAAGTCGGACGCATTGACTTTATAAAAGTTTTGCATTTGGAAAACTAACAGTTTAAAGTATATTCTATCGCTCACTTAATTTGAGAGTTTACACAGCTAGTTGAACGTCCTGTCCAGGAAGAATTACGAATTTACCATTATTTTAAAGGAAAAGTACTTATGCAATCCACCATTAAAAAGTCTCAAGGCACAAAAATATGAGTGAAGACGGGTCAAATGACCTAATTAAATGAAACAGTACTGACAAATTATACAACTGACAGCCGGTATAACGGTCAAATAAAACAATCAACAAGATGTTCGTATAGATAAACCCCACCAAAATAATGTCTTTGTTCCTGTTATTCAATACATGTGACTATGTTACATTATGAATGTATATATTCACATGCATTTGTTTATCTATTCTTAGAAACATTTACCATTGGATCTTTATAAAGAACATCATTAAAGTTCAGTATGGGACGAATACCCTTGGGATGAATTTACATATCAAAGACACTAGTGTCAATGTATCCTAAAATAGACACAGGCTGATATTCAGTTGAACATAACAAATGGAACTCTGTAATACAGAAGGTAAAATAAAAGGCCAAATTAGTATATTGGAACTGTATACAACTGTTTCTATGGGATTTAAAAGTTTAATATTGTTGCATAATTTAGAATTGTATGCATCTTGTATACGTGTTCTTACTTAAATATAGTATGGAGCTTCGAGATATTTGTTTACTTTTAAATTAAAGACATTTGTTTTCACAAAACACGCAGTCGATTGTGGTTGGTCTAAATACATGTGGATCTTTTTTGTGCATAAGCATAATTCCGCCGATAAAAATTCCAGAGAAAGATAAAAGATTGATCTTGTTAAAGCATTAATTTGCATCACTGCCTTCGGCGACAGTTTTTTTTTTTTTTTTTTGGGAGGGCGGAAACAATAAAAATAAGCAATAATTCCATCGAAAAGGTAAAGTCGAATACACCTGTTCAGGCGTGTTCGTGTTAACTATTTGTAAACGTATAAAGATAGGCTACGGGTTGAAATAAAAGCATTAAAAACTCACAGTGCTGAAGAATTTTATATCGTCCTTCAGCGAAATATTTAATTAGAATTTTTTTGTGTGTTTTGTGACTTTCAAAAACTAACCCTGACAACCGATCAGACAGTAGTTTGAAGTTGACTAAAGGCCTAAAAGTATATTAAACTATGCATGATAGCTTGTAGATACATTTGTCTTTTAAAATACAACTGGCATATAAGGATCGCAATGAAACTATATGGATAAATTTATCGGTTCGGTTTTCAAGAGCTAAATTGACAGCGCGTCATCCCTACAATTGCTTCCATCTTCACGATTGAAAAAAATGGTAGTGTTAGGGGGAGAGAATTTTGATATTCAATATACTCTAAACATAAAAAGCAACGGTAAAGTACAACATTCAACAATAATATGGCAATCGATGCATGAACCCATACCCTACCGATTGTGAAAATATAAAAAAAGTTAACAAGAGGAACATTTTGGGGTAACCAAGGCCTACCCCCTTAATGATAAAATAATGTTTGTTTGAGGAACGAATATGAACAAACACAACTGTATAGTCGACCACTGATGAAGTCGGATGTGTGATACCCAAACACGACTGTAACACCTGACCTGGTGTATAAGCTCATTTGTAAAAATTGGTAGCTATAAATATGACGTAAAACCATAGATTTTAAAATCTATCCCATCGAATCAATAAATGTCAATTAAACAGATGTTAGAAATGTGTTTTCAAATCTTACATGTATTCTGTCAGAATAACGACACCACAAGAAAGATTCAAGCTAAGTTTGCCAGTGGGATAATAATGTTTCGTAAACAAATGACAGCTAACACAATGCTCAGATGAAAAACACGAAAAGACAAACAAAACAAAAACCACCATGTCAGTAAATAGAAGAATGAGCAACAGAAACTCAGCCAAAACTTAAAGTTGAACTGTTGTAAGGAAATGCATACATAACACAAAATAAATATACCGCTAGTGAATACTTACTCTTCATTAAATGTAATTTTGAATTTGCTTTATCAAATGCAACAACCAAACACTTAAAAACACTATTTCCTTACATTCAATATTCACTTTCAAATGTGTTTCGGAAAATTCTCTTCATAGGCCAAAAGTTGGGAAAACTTTGACACAGCCATATTTCTCAACTTATGTAGGATTAATTAGCTGCCAATGGCAGAGTTTTTATCTACCTATCAAATATATATTTCCCCCTAAATTACGCCCATATACATGTACAATCTGGAAATTCAGTCCACGGCTTCAAAGTTACAATTTCACGTAACGTGAAGTTCAATTTGTGTTTTCTATTCGACATTCCGGGCACATCTTGTTGGACAATTGTTCTCCGTAATCACTGTTCATTTCATCAGCTTTGCGTATGCTTTCAAAGTTCCCTACGGTAAATATGTTTCTCAAGTCTATTTAGATTTAAGTTTTCACAGAGGTCAAATACAAGAAAAAGGCCAAATCATAGTCTTAACATTGCAGTCCCTTGTCACTTTAAGGTATGCTTGCACTTTTTATTTCCAAGTTCTAACGTCTTATTAGCTGTTTCGTAATTCATGGATGTAATAGTAATTCTACCAAAATATTTTGATGAGACAAAATAAATTCAAAGTTGGAATTCTACATCACCTCAAAACCTACTTATTATGTTATTTTCCAATTCCATATTTTACACCTCTCCGTAGACACAAGGAAGACTACTGATTCAACAGTTGGAAACTGTGACACCATATGGTTGCAATGACAATATTGATAGTATAGGTATTCTATCTAGTCCTTCCTGTAGCTTGGTGAATGAGATGAACATTTTCAACTCTACTCCTCCATGTAGAAGCAGCCACCGAAATTGTCATTATACGTCTCCTACTCTCCATGATGTTTCTATCAATGACCTGCTGCCATTTATACAAAAACCGTTAGGTATTCATTACATTCGCGCAAAGCTTTCTTCATTACCTTTTCGAAACGTCATTCTCTCTACAACTTATGTTTGGAAACCACTGTAACAAACTCCCATTCAAACCAATAAAACTTACAGCTATCATCTCGGATATTGCCAGTCACAGACTTTTCAAACCATTTTGCATTGAAAAGATGAGAAGGAGAAAAGATCCTTTGCCAACAAAGGTCTCGATGCCATCAATTTGTCTATATCCTTCATCATAAATCAGTTCACCGGAAAATACCTCCTTATTTTGAAGATCATTCTGTTCCTATCATTTCTTAAACCTATACCAAGCTAATTGCAACCAAGATTTTCAATTATAAACACGTGTCACAGGATTTCAATATTGACGACTTAAAGTCTAAACCTCCTGATTGAATCTGTGCTAGTTCCCAATTCGTATATAATCCGACTGGCCACGTTATTACTGGTGACCTAAACATTGTCAATAGCACTTCTGTGCGAAATGTGTTGTTCAAAGGCCCGGAATATCGTGAGCCTAAATACATGGAAACACAACTTCAAAATACAGATGAATTATGCCAGGCTATTGGTTAAACGCGAGAAAGAAGACATACACCAACTGCGCCCCTTTATTAGCAGACTTGTTAGATGATGAGTTAATAGATATAAGAAGATGTGGTATGAGTGCCAATGAGACAACTCTCCATCCAAGTCAAATTTATAAAAGTAAACCATTATAGGTCAAAGTACGGTCTTCAACACGGAGTCTTGGCTCACACCGAACAGCAAGCTATAAAGGGCCCCAAAAATTACTAGTGTAAAACCATTCAAACGGGAAAACCAACGGTCTAATCTATATAAAAAACGAGAAACGAGAAACCAAATCAACAAACGACAACTACTGAACATCAGATTAAATGTTACGCCCTTTTCAACCGATTTTTATAGTTTGTTCATAATTATGTAGTACTGTTACACCGCTGTCCGAGGTTAGAGGAAGGGTTGAGGGCCCTCTAACTTGTTTAACCCCGCCACATTCTGTATGTTCCTGTCCCAAGTCAGGAGCATGTAATTCAGTGGTTGTCGTTTGTTGCTGTGTATCATATTTGTTTTTCGATCATTATCTTGTGTTTTCTCGTTTAAATTAATTTACATTTGTCATTCCGGGGCCTTTTATAGCTGACTATGCGGTTGGGTTTTACTCATTGTTGAAGGCCGTACGGTGACCTATATTTGTAAATTTCTGTGTCATTTGGTCTCTTGTTGAGAGTTGTCTCATTGGCAATCATATCACAACTTCTTACTTTTATATAGATACTCTTTCCGAATGGATTAAGGTTGTGAGGTCGTTGATACAATTCAGAGTTAAAACAGAATTGTTCTATGAATACCGATACTGCATCACTCTTTAAAGACCTAAACGTTGCAAAATATTTGTCCTACCTCCATGACCAATACGGTGTTTTCCCTGCAGATAAAGCCCCAAACAACATCGTATTTGCGTGTAAGTCACATTACATTAACTGCTTGATAAATTAATTAGGTATTGACAATTCATTTTGAAACTCAATATATACCCCCACGACATCTATAGGAGGAAATCCTGGATAATCATAGGTATGTTCTATGTTTCTCTTGAATGTCAACCAAAGATGAAGAACTGGATCTTCCTTCACTGTACCTAAACTATATAAGTGTCCTTACAAACAAAATGTATTGCTGGGTTTTCCACGTGCTCCACGAAATCTCTATCTAAATCATTTCTTTAAATTTGTCAGCAATCAAAGCCGGGCTTTAAAGTTATTGTGAAATTACCTATTCTAGAGGTTGCGTGAATTAGATGTAGATACTATAAAATCCAAAGATCTTGTAGAATACATACAATCTGAGACTATTTCATCTTGCAATAGTATTAAAACATTTGACTTTTGTACACTTTACACAAGTATTCCCCATTCCAAAATAAAAGACAAATTGAAAGAGTTGGTTCTGCTTTGTTTCGTAGAAAAGAATGGCCAACGGAGACACAAGTATCTTGACGTATGGAAGGATAAGTCGTACTTTGTAAAAAAAACTCTGATTCAAACAAAAAAAATCTCTGAAACTGACATTATCAAGATGCTTGATTTCTTGATTGACGTTGACAACATGTTTGTTACGTTTTGAGGACATGTTTTTCAACAGACAATCGGCATTTCCATGGGAAACAACTGTGCTCCCCTTCTTACCGACTTAGTCCTTTATTCATACGTTGCTTACATCTATGTAGCAATATGCCAGCAGCATATATCTCTCAGTTCATACAATATTTCAAAGGCTTGCATTTTCTATCATGATTTCCTTGATAGAGGGTTGCAGCTCACAAAAAAGCTATTAGATCAAGAGTTCCAAGCTGTGAAGTTGAAATCATCCGTTCGAAAATTTTACAAACTACACTTAAACGGAATTGGTGGAAACATGTGTCTTTCTATGTTGTGATGTTACACTATTGTTTTTGAAAAAGGGTGAAGGCTTGGTACCATTAAAACGTTTAAACCCGCTGCATTTGTTTGCACCTGTCCTAAGTCAGGAATCTGATGTTCAGTAGTTGTCGTTTGTTGATGTGGTTCATAAGTGTTACTCGTTTCTCGTTTTTTATATAGATTAGACCGTTGGTTTTCCCGTTTGAATGGTTTTACACTAGTAATTTTTGGGGCCCTTTATAGCTTACTGTTCGGTGTGAGCCAAGGCTCCGTGTTGAAGACCGTACTTTGACCTATAATGGTTTAAATTTTGACTTGGATGGAGAGTTGTCTCATTGGCACTCATACCACATCTTCTTATATCTATATAATACTATTTCTAGCTTATATATTGAGACAGAATCAGGTATCTGCGTAAATGAGCACCGTACAAACTGGTTCCAGTGTTCAAATGGTGTTTGCCATGGGGATAATTTATATCCTCTTGTGTGTGCTCTATTTGTCAACGATTTAGCTATTGAAATTAGAGATCTCGAGACTGGAATATCTTGTGATAAAAAAAAATACAGTCTTCTTTTTTTATGCAGACGACATTGTTATTCTATCAGAGACCGAAAATGATATGCAGCGTTGCTTGGATATTTTGTACAATTGGTGCCAACCCTGGAGACTTAGTGTTAATTGTTCAAAAACAAATATCATGCGTATTAAAAAACAGCTTGTCCCACAAAGCAACTTTGATTCCAAGATTGGACCAAATAGTTTACAATATGTCAGTCCCCCCAAGGGTGACTGGGGAATAGAAGTATGGTCAACATTGGTCTTCCTCCGTCAAAGTGGGGCGTCCGTTTGGCTGTGCGGGATGTACAAATTTGCAGCCACGTCCGGTCAGAATGGGGACGTTAAATCCGATGCCTCGTGTAAAGAGAGTGCCACGCTCTTTGCACGTTAAAAACCCTTGCAACAACTCTTTGAGGGGTCCGTAGGTGACCTGTTGCAAGGCTAAATTTCTGTCCTTATCCAAAATACCCTCATTTCTCGTGGCAGTCTTAATTTCTCCGACCTCAATCCCAGACGCCTCTATTACAGAACCTACCTATTGTATTTATTGTTAATTTGTTCTCGTCCTCAATATGCATGAAATATTTGCCACTGGACGTTAAGCAACCAACAATCAATCAATCAATCAATATGTAAGTCAATACAAATATCTTGGCGTTATTTTCCATGATAAAATGGATTTTGCCACCGAAACATAAGGTAAAGACGCGCCAAGTAGGGATGATATCAAAAATTCACAATTTTTAGAATGTTAGATTTGAAATATTTGAAACCCTTTTCGAATCAGTCATTGACTATTGAAACATAAGGTAAAGACGCGCCAAGTAGGGATGATATCAAAAATTCACAATTTTTAGGATGTTAGATCTGAAATATTTGAAACCCTTTTCGAATCAGTCATTTACTATTGTTAAGGTGTTTGTGGATTTAAAATATACCACTTCATTGAAGCTGTACAAAACCGTGCTGTTCGATACTTTTGGAATTACCTAGATTTTCACCAGTTGTTTCTCTGAACAGCGAACTAGGATGGTTACAGCCCACTATTGATGGTGGATTTGTATGGTAAGAAGATGGAATCGCTTTGTAAAAATAGTAGACACAAGGAAGCTTTTAAACCAAGAGTTTCAAGTTGTGAAGTTGAAATCATCCCTTCGTAAATTTTACGGACGCCATCATGACTTGGTAGACCGTAATGCATTATCCATTACAGAGATGACGTCCCCTTTTCCCCGAATGTGACCTACACAAAAGACTTATCACCGGTAAGTACTTACAGGAGCAACACGATGGGTGCCACATGTGGAAACGGATCTGCTCACCCTTCCGCATCATCTGAAATCACCCCCAGTTTTTGGTGGTGTTCGTGTTGTGCAGTCTTTAGTTATCTATCTTGTGTTTTGTGAACTGTTGTTTGTCTTTTTCTTTTAGCCATGGCGTTGTCAGTTTATTTTCGATTTATGAGTTTGAATGTCAATTTGGTATCTTTCGCTTCTCTCTCTTGAACAGATTTTGGCCTCTATTTGTGTAGATCAACGAAAGCATTTGTCCTACCATTATATTTCACTGGAAATTCAACAAAAGGCTCGAAAGCCTTTTGCATTATCATGAGTATACCAGTAGTTGTTAATGCAAATTTTGTACGGGCTTTCAATGTTGCCTTTTATTCAAACCTGATATATAAATACACCAGAATCATCATCAACATATATAATGTCTGCGTCGAAAGTGATATATGAGTGTGCAGTCTCAAATTGCTAAGACCAATAAAATGTTCTTATTTCAATTTATTGCTGCAAAGTTTAAGCATTATTGCCATTTAATTGCTGGAAAATTTGATCAACGCCTAATTAACACTTAGAGTGTTGCCAAGAGTTAAGGTTTACTCAAGTATCTGTTTGGACGCTTTAAAAAATATAACAAGAATACCAAACTCCTAGGCAAAATTAAAAAGAAGAAGTTCAAAATCAAACGTTATCAATTCAATCAACGAAACAGATTAGAAACATTGCAGGATACTACCTGCAGTCCAGTAACACTATTTGTCCAACTTGTATTTTTTTATCCCCTCTCAGTTCGTCAAAATTTGGGAAAAAAAAACAAAACAAAGTAGTGCTGGATTATGTAGTGCTAAATACTTTCTTTATACTTATGTGTCACGCCTTGATCAAGTACGTGAAATAAAAGAGGCGAGGTCTGGCGGGGTGGGGTGGGGGGGGGCGGAGGTAGTCTCACCCGAATCTCGATAGGTGTAAATCCATCCCAATACCCGCAAAAATAAAGGTATAATCTAAAGGTCCGGAAAAAGGTCCTTCCGCCCGGCATAAGTGGCCTACTTTAATTTTTATTTGTTAATATTACTTTTCATTTCAATTTTCAAATTTTCAAAACCATTGCTTGAAATTTATCATGTTTAATTCTCTATTCACTTTAATTATTTTAAGGGTGTACATACACCAAAAGGAATTAAAGGAATTGAAAGATCAGAAGAACGTATTAATCACATATTATTAGTAAAGAAAAATCAAGCTTCTCAATGATCAAAATTAGTGTTTGTCAAACTGCTATATATCCAATCAAATTGTTCCTGTAAATTGTGTGGTTCAAATTTCTTGAAATGTTTATATTCTTATCAACAGGTAAAAGTAAATATTTTGTGAAAATTTGAAAATTAAATGAGCCAAATATTTTGTTGTCAAAGTGTCGGGTATCCCCTTAATAGAACCAAAGTGTTATCGTAATGCAACCTGCGCGGGCAATATCGAGAAGCGATCAATATCAGCCAAAGGACATATCCTGATTGTTCAATACAAGGCTTGAATAGAATTATCTCGAAGACTATTTTAAATCAGATATCACAATTGATTCAGTTATGGTGCGAAGTCATTTATCATGTTTATCTTATATCTACAATAAAAAAAAAAATGGGATATACGTATCTAACAGCAACGCAACGACACAAAACTTCAAAGGTTTCTGAAGGACAACATACCATTGTCAACAATAAACTGGCTTCTATAAAGTTTTTAAAAAAGACATGTTTTAAATAGCACCAGTCAACAAGTCATGGAAATATTTTAATAGATGACATTTCTATTCCAGAATGTGCAGAAGAATGCATAGCACGTCGTGTACCAGGTAGATGTCATTTGTTATTACGTTAATCCGGTTTCACTTTCAGAAAACTCAATTTTTAAAGTATATATTTTAACATCGTCAATCAAACAAATATTATATTTTATTTAATCTATGACGACATTCCAACAAAAATATGTAATATTAGCATCGTACTTAAAAATCAACAACCGTCTGTTCAGATTGAAAAAAAAAAAACACTATCGTTGAATGCGATGCACTAAAAACCACTTATTACTGTCCTTGATATCTTTTTTATAAAAAAAAAAAAAAAAAAATGAAATACAATCAAGTCGCATGTTTTAAATTTCGATTGATCAGTCTTGATTAGAAGACGAAATCTTTACAGATTTAACACAATTGTATATTCATTTTGTAAGAATATATTTTGAAGAATTATCTCGCAAAAAGATGATTTTTCCATGAATCAATAACCGTTTTAGATTAAAAAAACAACACCAAAAAATATCAACAACACTTGGTATTACGTATCTTATTCATGGGCTTGTGATTTATTAATAAATCAAGTGATAAGTTCGCCTATTGATTTTGCAGAAGAACTTTTACCTGCTTGCTTCAAGCATTGTGTTGGTAAGTGAATTATCCATTAGGGTTAATTATATATTTTTTAAAAGTCGAATCTATTGATATTTTTACTCACAAAAAGGTCATTACTAAAATTTTAAGCAGATTCTAGATTTTTTTTTTCTTACGATTTGAGACCCAAAAAATGCCAATGCTAAATATAAGGTAAAAGTCCGAGTCAGCCTTTTCCCGCCATTTAAAAAAAAATCAAATATCGCAAAAAGGAGTTCCATAACCTATCAATATTTTTAGCTTATTTTGTTCCTTTCCTAATGCTCTCCTGACAAAAAGTATTAATTTCAAATTCTAGATTTTTTCAATTTCACCTAAGTACATCCTTAAAGTTAACCATATGCAATTTCTGTTTAATTTCAGAACCAAAAAGACTGCCGTAATAAGGAATATGCAGCATGATGCAGTATCTTATGAAATAAAAATAAAATAACCTTATCTGTTTCATACCTTTTATTTACAGATAAAACTCTACTATAATCTCTCTATTTTTTGGCATTTTTACCTATTATGTCTGTTTGTTTGTTCACAATTGTTGTCAATATCATGGAATTATATGCGACGGTCATACAAGTGAGAGGTTTAGCTAGCTATAAAGCCAGGTTTAATCCACCATTTTCTACATAAGGAACTGCCTGTACCAAGTCAGGAATATGACAGTTGTTGTCCATTCGTTTGATGTGTTTGAGCTTTTGATTTTGCCATTTGATAAAGGACTTTCCGTTTTGAATTTTCGTAGGAGTTCGGTATTTTTGTTATTTTACTTTTTGCTATAACTTTCCTAACCTTCAAATATTTGATATGAACATGTGCAAAGTGACACACTGTTCTGTTCTATGTAAACAACACATTTTATATTGCTTTCAAACTTATTCGTCTTGGACATAATATAATGATAAAGATTATTAAAAAACTATTGCCATGAATACCAATATTTATTCTGCTTCTGTATAAATATAATTATGAAATCACGGAAATGTATAGATAAAAAAGTGTTATACTCCTGAACTGCATTGAATTTTAGTGTACTTCTCTTGAATGTCTTACTTCAATATGACTTGTCGTTTCTGTTGTCTTTTCTGAATGTGTGATTTGTAGTTCCTTTGTGCAGTTGAATTGAATTTATCATTACAAACATATTTTGGGTGTATCTGACCAAGCATTAAATATGATTAAAACATTGTTGTGACGTCATTCTATTGTTGTACCCGTTCTTTATTTCAGTGATTTGACTATCATTTACCTATAAGAAACCATTATGTTACCTTTTACTGTCCAATATTTTTAGAAATAGCCCACCTCTTTCTTAAAAATATTGGACAGCTGAAGGTAGCATAACTGATTCTTACGGATAAATGATAGTCCAATCACAGAAGAAAAAAAAACTATCAATTCCGCCAATTTTTTTCTTCATGTGAAAAAAAAAAAAAAAAAACAACCAAAGAACAAATGACAATTACAAAAAAAAACATTTTATTAAAGTCACCTTCCAATACAATAATTCTGTCACTCATCAAAACGGTTTCTTGAGAAAAAAAAATCCCTTTCAAATTGATTTTAACACTGCCAATACTTATATCACAGCCATTTTTCTCATGTTTTGAGTTGTCTCCTTTAGCACTAATTCAATTGGTTGATAAAGCTCGTTATAAGTCTTATTGTTGCTTTTATGCATTTCTTTTTTCAAAAGATTTATCCTCGTCCGTCGTTTGTTTCAAAATTGACCTCTGGTGTTGCTCTTATTCTTCCTAACATCATTTTTAGCTTCAATTAAAATGAAAAACAAATAAAGTAATGCTTCTAACGTTTGATAGATCATGCGGCAATACAAGGACCATAAACAACCTAAACCTCACTCTGTGTACAAAGTGCAAATCTAGAACTTGCTTCATGAGCTAGGGGACTTCAATAGTTTTTATAATTTTCAATTCGGCGTTGATTTACAAGTTGTTGTTTTTAAGTCTGATATTATTGCTTGAATATGAATATAATGCAACAATTCGCTTATGAACGACAATGAATATGGGAAGCAGAATAAAGGAAGACGTTACCGCAGGTTATCTGTTAAACAAATCAATCGTGTGTCCGATTCGCACTTTGTTCGTAGTGATCGTTTAATGTTATAAAAGAAAATAAGAGAGTTATTTTTTTTTTTTTTGCAAAAGGAAATCGAGAGACAAAATTATGATTCGATAACATTAAAAAAACACAAGGGACATCAACACACAAATAAACGAAAAAAGAGCGACAAGACCTTGCAGAAAAAAAAAAAAACAGAAAAAAGGGGGGATATTCAGGTGGTACCGTTTTGGTAAACAATAACAGTCTCTGGAAAATTTCGATGAACAACAAAAGAATTCAAAATGATTGCACGTTGTTATTTCTTCATTTGTTCATATTAACTATATATTTGAAATAAAATCGACAGCGGTGCACTCGATATGGTTCAATGTGAACCTGTCTTCACATGTTTTTCTTTTTTCTCATTCACCTAGTAAGAAATAAAAACCCCAGAAGAAACAAGAAACTAATAGGAGAGGACTACATTTTGAAATATAATAAATATGAAACTTGCCATTATTAGCTGCTATAACTATATCTTCTTTGTAATCCACACTGAAATCGAATATATCTGAATACATATTTGATTTTAATCCAAAGTTTGAAACAACACAATCACTGATAACGACATCACTTTCTTCGTTTTTTGCATTAAGAATATACTTTCATCGTCTTTATCCATTTTAAAACACAAAACGCATGTAAAGGTATTAAATGCAATTATTTAGAGTAGTCCTTGCGCACGCCAAAATCATGATACACATACGGTAGCTACTTCAGGGAAAAAAAATCAATTTCACTAAAATCTACTTTTCTTTATAAAATATTCACCTGGAGACCTTCACCTAAATTGTAAATATTACACCTTTTGATTGGATGCTATTTTAAGGACCTTATTGAAGGATATTTATATAGTAACAAATAGGCATTTCCCAAAAATTGACTTAGCAAAGAGAGATAACTCTTATTCATTTTTACTACTTACTGTAAAAAGTTTGATTAAAATAAACGATAGTCTCTTTCTTAAATCAAGATCTGAAAAATAAAAAAAAAAATTATTATGTTGACAGAAAAGAACAATTGAACAAATTGTGATTACATAATTCTTCGATTCAATGTTTAAATGAATTTTTTTTATCATCAACATTTTTTTTAATAAATTCTCAGTTTTTTCTACAAATTGAATTAAAATGACCACATTTAAAACGGTCTGAATGGGTAGCTTTATTTGTTATTCTTACTTTGTGAGGTCATGTTTCTCTGTTCTTTATATTTTTCATTCATTATTTCTAACTCTTCATATTTTAGCAACCCATTATTTTCTATTTTTTATTTCAAGGCCATATTTTTCTCAAACCATTTTGATTTGAAGGGTCATTTTGAGTCCTTCATGGACATACTCCTACGTGTACAAGTTTTTCCTTGTAAGTTTAAAACATAACATCTAAAATTATTTCAATTTATAGTTATTGAAGAACACTTACATCATCTTTAAAGTCCCTTCACTTATGTCATTTTTCAATTCCTTAACGGTTAGGTCATACTTTTCAAGGTTTGTGTTCTCTATGTGGCTTTAGGGAGCAGACTGAAGTAGTCATTCATTATGGCAGCCATATCAGAACTTTGATTGCAATGAATTAAATTTTGCTAATTAACATATAAAAGGGTCAATTTTTGTGTAAGGTTTCAATTTTTCTTGACAAAAAGTTTATATGGTTTGATATTAAACTTTCAATTTGATCAGTTCCATTGTACACAAGTCGCTAAAACATTTAGCAGGAAAAATTTTAGGTACTTGAGTACAACGGAATTACAAACAGGAAAAACATAGACTTGGAATTAATTTTTAAATACTGAATAATTGCAGTTCCATATATATATACATGTATCTACAATCTACATATGCATTTATAAAGCTGACTATGTGGTATGGGCTATGCTCATTGTTGTAGGACGTACAGTGACATATAGTTGTTAATTTCTGTGTCTTTTTGGTCTCTTGTGGAGAGTTGTCTCATTGGCAATCATACCACATCTTCTTTTTTTATATATAATTAAAAAATACAACCTGTCAATGTGTGTAAACCCTTGAAATTAAGTTTGTCCAATGTGTGAAATATTGTTTTGGTTTCAGCTATATAGTAAATGCACGATGGTTAAACAGTCCAAGAATATTGTGTTCCTACCATAACTTGTGAAGGGATGGGGTGTGATGATGTGTTGTAATCCTACAACTTGCATGTAAAATGATATATATATTTAATAATAAGGTGTGTGTTAAAAATAGCATGCAACAATTGCAATAAAAACATTTGTGAATATATGCTTCAACAATGAATAAGGAAGGTATTTTGTTCACCTCAATAAGGTGACAGAAATGAGGTATTTGTTATATTGCTATTTTCCAATGGTGACAATGTAAGTCTTATTTTTCAGTACACCATTAAAACAAATGTGAAACAAGGAGTCTACATGCACGCCAGATAAATTTTTTTTTTTACCCTAAAAGTTTTTCTGCGTGCCGCATAATGTACAATTTTCCCATGGTATGTTGTTAATTTTGACCCCTCATCCCATGTATGGGTTATGTACTTATGTACTTCTTGTTAAACCAGCATGGTGGTTTAGAAATTAAGTCATGTTGTGTTGGTACATATGCCGTTGCAGACTGATTACGTTTTGGAACGAATGATGATGATGGCGACTGAGAATTATTAGCTGTTGATGGTTCAGGTATGGATGGTGACTGATCAGGGTTTGAAATTACGGTTGAAGAAGCTTGAAATGGTGATGATGGGTTGTCATGGTTAATTGATATGCCACTCAAATTAATATCTTCATCTACTTCCATTGGAACTATGGCATCCTCAAGATTTGTTATTTTGTTCTCTTCTTCCATCAAATTTATCAAATTTTTCTGTAATTGTTGTATATCTAAATTTCTTCTAAATAGGGTTTTGTCACAAACTTGTTTTTCAACATCTTTTCGGAATAAAGTTTGGGTTTTAAAGCATTCAACTTATCTTTTTTATACTGCAACGATTGAGTGTAGCTGTTCATTTCAAATTCAGTTTTCCATCCCCCATTTTCTCAATTTCGTTAATTACATATTTTAAATGTTGTTCCGATTTTTTCAATTTTGCCTCTTTTTCTTCAATTCTTTCTTTGAGAGTTTCTCTTCTTTCCTGCTCTATTTTTATGTCTTCTGCAATAGATTTTTCTTTTAATATTTCAGCATCTTTTCTTGCCTGGGCCATAATTATACTTTTATCCTCCTCATTTTTTCCCCTAGCCATGCCATTGTCTTGTTGTTTTTCAGCATCAACTTTGCATTTATTGTTGTCAAACTTATGTTGGGTGAAATGGTTTTTTGTCTGTCAAGTTGTCCCATCATCCTCTCTAAGGAAATATTATTTGACGGACAAGTTAATGACTCATTAATTGTTTTTAAAGATGGACTATGGTATTTCCCTCCTGGCAGATAATTTGTGAAAATTTCCAGCATTTACTTAAAATAGACATTCTATAACAGTAGAATATGCTACCAGTGGTTTTAAAACTGCCATATTAAAATTAGAAATTTAAGAAGTATGACCTGGAAACATTATATATTCTGTGTCTAAAAGTAAAGCCGGATTTTTAACTATTTTTTCTAATTTCATTAACCAAAGTGTTGTAAGTTGTTGTCATTTCCAGTGCAGGTTTATTTTGAGATGCCAAAGAAAAATAAGGAGCGGTAATTTTGATGTAGATGATTCCAATAGATTGTATTATTGCTGTGATGACTTCATTCTCAAATAGTTGCAGAATAGATGTGAGCAGAAAATTCGGTTTATCTTTTGAAGAAGTAATGTATGATGTCAGAAGATCTTTAAGGCAAAAAGTACCACAAGCATTATAAAATAGAGTGTTGAAGCGATTGCCCACAAAGTCTAATATAGGGACATGTACTATATTATTTTGCCGTAAAAAAGTTCGGCAATAAAGGGGGTCTCCAACTTTGTCACTGTGTAATAATTTGGAAACACATCGTATCAAATTATGAGAATACGATTCGCCTTTGTTTCGGAATAAATTCTTAAACTTCACATCATACCTTTTTTTCAATTTCCTTTGCAACTTTTTCAACTTCATCCGCAAATTGTAACAACGGGTGTACGGAGCACTGAAACTCATTGAGTTCACTGTCATTTGGCAATTCCTCTGTTTTTAGTTCGCTAAGTAACTTGTTGGATTTCAACTCGGTCGCGCTCCTGTCTGTCATACAGTTCGTTAATTTCCAAACAAATTCAGTAGTGGTTGAAGCATTATTCACCATATCTAATGTCGCTTTTACATATTTGTCTGCCGTCCCACTTGATATCTCTTTTAATCCTGCAAAGCATATGTTTGGTGATTCTCATATAATAATAATACTATGTGTTCACCCGGTCTTGTCAGGAATATGCATGAAATATTTGCCACTGGCTGTTATGGTTTTCATTTCTTTCCCATATTTTTAATTAATTTTATGAAACCTTAGATCTGTTCACAGTTCACAACTAAATTATATGACAGAAGAGATAGAAATTTTTAAAATGTGAACTTTCCATTTCTTTATAATTGAAATCATGCAAGGCCTGTACACGGTTTAGGTTTATATTTTGGTGGGGTCTGTGTTGTTGTTGTACCCTATTTGTGACCAACCGAATTAGACTATTTACAGGCTTTGTAACAACATGAGCAACATGACAGGTGCCACATGTGGAGCTGGTTCTGCTTTCCTTTTTGGAGCACCTGAAACCACCCCTAGTTTTTGGTGGGGTCCGTGTTGTTGTTGTACCCCTATTTGTGACATTATTTTTCACGCATCATTATCAATTTAATGGAAATTGATGCGACTGTCATACAAGTGAGAGGTTTAGCGCTATAAAACCAGGTTCAATCCACCATTTTCTACATTTGAAAATATCTGTACCAAGTCAGCTATATGACAGTTGTTGTCCATTCGTTTGATGTGATTTATCATTTGATTTTGCCATTTTATTAGGGACTTTCCGTTTTCAATTTTCTGCTTAGTTCAGTATTTTTGTGATTTTACTTTTTCACAGGCATTTCCTGTTCAGCATTGTTCAGACTCTTTTTATTTAACACAGTTAAATCAAAGAACATTCACCTATATATGGCCAGGTGTATTACTTAAACATTTGATTTATTAATGGCATTATTTATAGCATTTGAAAATTTCATTTTCTACATGGAGACACAAACAGGTAAATAATTTTACAGCCACATTAATACTCCTATTGTTGTTTGTTTTTCTTCCTTTTTCTTATAATTTTATTTTAATCTATGCACTGTAGAATTTGGATTTTACAGCAGATTAACATTTTCACATTGACAGTCATACCACATATTCTTTTTTATATGAACTAATATCAATTACCTAAAGTGAATTCTCCTGTACTGCAATTTATTTTTGCACCATAAAATTGTCTCCTTGTTTCGTTGTAGCATCTTTTATTATCGTTAAATTGTCAGAATTTGTAATTGCCTCTTCAAGTTGCTAATTGCATATTGCTTTAGCCTCACGTGAAATGTTGTGAATTGATGCAACTGAGGGCAAAGTGTCTATTTCCTGTCCATTAAAAATTTGGCATATACTAGTACTGCCAATCACATCCGAAATATTTTGCATTGGCACATTTTTCGAAATGCATGCCAATACACATTCCCTGATTTTATGGGAGAATGGATTTCTCTAGTTTTTCTTTCACTAATGGTACAGGTTGATCTGGTTCATTCATTTGGTTGATTTTGATGACTTAATTTTGCTAGTAAGTTATTTCATCCTTTAATTCTATGCTGTCTAGCCTTGTCAAGTTGCACTCACTACACGAAATCTCGGATTTTACGAGGTATGCAAATGTTATGTAAATGTAATCAGAGACCGACATTTACATATATTTATAAACCGCTGCATTTAGTCTATATACTCTTTGCATGTAGTAAATATTAACAGTTATTGTGCTTTACCCTCCTATGAGCGGTTATGACAGACCGCGGTTTATAAAATATATAAATACTTAGTTAACCCATTTTAAAATTTACATATTTTTATGACCATCTCAAACCTTTCACAAACTTATGTATTTGTATACCTCTGCAAATGGAAATCTTTGTCATATATTTTCTATGATGTAAATTTATCTGCAAATGTGTTTCTTTGTCTATGTAGCAAAGCCTCATCATTCAAATAATTTTATAGGGGTTATAAATTGTAAGGTGCATTTACATTTGTCTGGTAGGTAAACGAATTCAAAACAAGAACTTTATAGAGGGTGTAAATCATCATTTCCTTTCATATGCGGAGACCTGTGAAATGTATTGTAAAGGAATATTTTTGTTTGTTTTTATAGTCGGCTGAAATGAATGTTAAATTAGAACATATCAAAAGCCTTTGAACATATTCCTAAATGTATGGTAAATACATAGATTTGCAGACAATTTGTTTAATTACGAAATGTGATCAAATGTTAATATCAATGATATGTGTAAATATATTGGGCATATGTAACTTTGAATACATATGCAAAGATATGACAAAGAAAGATATTTAAGACAGCTAGAAATGTATGTGTAAATATACTGGGCATATGTTACTTTGAATATGTAT
Source organism: Mytilus coruscus (assembly GCA_017311375.1). Taxonomy (NCBI): domain Eukaryota; kingdom Metazoa; phylum Mollusca; class Bivalvia; order Mytilida; family Mytilidae; genus Mytilus; species Mytilus coruscus. Next base: position 16,002,310 of record CM029606.1, on the reverse strand, counting down.
GCAAAGATATGATAAAGAAAGATATTTAACACAGCTAGAAATGTATGGTAAATAGTTATATTTGCTTTTACTTTGCTGATATATTTGAAAGGTGCAGATTATATGGACAAATATTGCCATAGCTTTACTGGTCAAGCTATGATATGACAAATATAGCTGCTTTTGGGATTGGTTTTGGCATATTGGTAAAATCATTTATTATTCATGTATTTTAAAAATTTCGTTTTAATTAAAAAAAAAAATCGGGTCTACAAAATCGGTTCTTGGTCTCTTCTCTGTTTGATGTACTGCGTAAATTTCTTTATCCATCAAAATCTTACATTCTCGAAAGTAATGATGGTTAATTTGCATAGCATAAAACGATCGTTTCCTTTGAGTATCTCTTTAAAACTTCTGAATTGCACGAGTCAAAATTCACTCTTTTATAAAACATAGAATTTTTTTTTTTAAAGTGACATATACTACAATATGTATTATATGTTACTGTTAGAAAGAATACACATATAAAAAGCCAAAACAATACTAGATATGCGGCCTCAGTATCAATTTTAAAATTTAAAACCGGTAGCATTCGGAGGTTATCGAGCGATTTATCAAGTTTTATAAAATGTCCAAGTTTCTGAAATAGTTTAGAAATATTCCTTCATCGGTAGATTGTTTGCCACATAATATTTGACACAAAATAATTCTTGAGCGCATAATTTTTTTAAGAATCGGCTAGTTTGCACACATATGTTAACGCTAAATCTATTGACGAATATTTGTAATATTTGTTTTCCTTATCCATTACGTCCAGTCACGAGATGTTGAACTCCGTGTGCTTCATATAGCGTCCTCTACATAAACTTTCTTCTGTGTGCAAAAGAAAGTTAAAATTACAAACAAAAACCAGTGAGTCACGTGTCATAATTGACACGCAATTTACCAATGAAATCAAACAAAACGATAGATAATATTATTCCATCGACGGGATGTCGCCCTCCTCCGATCGACGGGGTTTATCAGTAGTTAAGTGTAACAATTATCACCTTCTACAGAAAGATCTGGTCCGAAAAGATCAATAGAGGACCACAGCTATATCATATCAATATCCATCAACATAAAAAAGCACAAATAATTATCATTTCTTTATGATTTATAAATTGTCATACAACAATGCTCCCATTGTCATTTGACTGTGTTGTTTTTATATATATGTAAAAACCAAAATAGGTTATCTAAGTTTATTGAAAATAATGCACTATCATAAACTAATGGGGCTGATGGCATACATGAAAACAAAATAACACATTACATAATACATCACATAACATAATAGAAAAAAGACATGGATTCATACATGTACATATCATGCAGTTGTTGAATCCGCTATCACTCATTCGTTATCTCATTTACCGCCTATTTAATCCTCATATTTTATTTTACACCTTTCATTTGTACTCTGACAGGAATCGTGTGTTTTTTTTTTTTATCATGATCAAATTAGCTATGTATTTATTTTGCAATAATTGCATATATATATATATATATATATATATATATATGTCTAAGTATATTTTGTTTGAATATAATTCTTGAAGACTCGTAAACGACAAATACATATTACACTAATGTTGATCGGGGCTCGTATCATAAAAAACCCTATTTTCAAAAATATAAGGCAATTGTACCCTATACAACAAGACGAAGTCTATACTTGTAGTTTTAGCGGTTTATATGATTCTTGTTTAATTTAAGGGAATATCTTGCACTTCTTTCTTATATTTTACGCAAAGTCTTTTAAAATAACTTCATATATCATTTGTCCTTCATTCCTACAGAGGCGGAAAATATCTATAAACTACCATTATTGTTTAATCGCATTGATTAGAGTTAGAAAGTTGTAATAAACAAGTTAAAAATAATAAAGAATATATTCGAAAAAATTTTTTAAACATAAAAGGTGACAAGCGTCTGTGTTTATATACACAGTTACATTTACAATCTTTAACTCGCATCACGCTTAATGTTGATATCAATGTCATTTGGTCCCTGGTGGATAAAAGTATTTGTCTCGTTTGCTATTACACGACTTCTTTTATTTTACGTAAAACTCCTCCGTTCACGATGTTGTAATACCTATGAAGTTTAAACTTCAATTTAAAGGTTTATTCTTTTGAAATTGTAGTTCTTTTGGGTCCCAAAGGTGACCTTATTAAATTAGTTAATTATGAATAGAAACTAGAGCTGTCTGCATATCGGGATTGATGCCCCTCCGTATATGCATGTTTATGCAAGTTGCAAATCTGGCAGAATCTATCAATGCAAATCCCTGATGACTATTCAAAATGTGAGGCTAGTTCATGCAATGTTAGTCCTTGTGCTTCCAAAAATAAAATAAAAATCACAGGTGGCTCAACTGTAAAAGGAAATTTTAGGGTAAATTGATTTAAGCAAAAGGAACACATTCATTTCATGATTGTATCTACCGAGTACCGAGTTTGAGAACATATTAGGTTCCAATCAACACAAGTTATGGACTGGACCCATATTGACTAGCATTGGGGGTCACAGGTCATAGCCCAGTTACTAATTGTTTTTCATTTGGATAAGAGCTTTTGCAAATATCTTGATAGTATTTTCGGTCAATTTGTAAATCACATCTGTAACTTAAAGTGTTAAAGATCAATCGCATCTGCTAAGAGTGTATCAAGAAGCAATCTTAAAAGAATTGACAGCCTGAAAAACTCATGTTGCGCTTTCAACTCTTAGAGTACTCTTTACCCTTCTCGGAACGCTCTTCTTGTTCTATCTAATCCACTTGAATAGTCACATAGCATATATACTAGTCAACTAAAGAAACGATACAAGGCAATGTAGTTTCCATATATAATGAAATTGGATACATTGTACCAAACTGACTATGCGGTATGATCTTTGTTCATTGTTGAAGGCCGTACGGTGACCTATAGCTGTTAATTTCTGTGTCATTTTGGTCTCTTGTGAAGAGTTGTCTCATTAGAAATCATACCACATCTTCTTTTTATATGAAGGTAAATAATTGCCCAATTGTCTAATATTTAATAAATTGTCACTAGTACTTTCTTATAAAAACCATTGATTTAAGGCAAATACCCGACTTTTGGTATTTGCATAAATCGTATTTTCACCCCACAATTCAAAAATCGATATCAGAACTTAACACTTTAAACTTAAAGATGGTCTGCTTAAAATTTTGAAAGCATTTGCAAATGTTTGAATACCAAATTCTCATCTCCAATTTCCGCAAAATAAATTTGACCCCTGTGTTCAATATCACGATGTTTTTTCACTTTCCAATTTGGTCAGATCTTTTTTATCATGCGCATTTGCCATGCAAATGAATGTTTTTTGTTGAATAATGTTACAGTTTTTCCTATTTATTATATTTAATGATAAATTGGAGTTCAAACTTCTGTATCGTTACTTTTGTTGACTAGTATATTATGTGTCAACATTCTTTTTTGACTGAAAACTTTACAGAAAACTGTAAGAGAGGTCAGGGGCACCCCAATCGTTATCTTTGTTACATAGAGGGTATGTGAAACACAGCCATCCTGTGATACATCTACTTGCTAAGTTTGGTGAACCTAGGTTCTAGGTTATTAACAATTTTTAAAGACTTTTTTTTACTAAGTCGTAAGATATATATCTACATGATCTATCTGTTTTAAGACTAGACTGTAACCATTTGTTCAGTAATTTTCTGTCCATATAATTGGAAAATTAATAAGAGCTTATTAAATAAACATATGAATGAATTAATCGTGTAACCGCAACTATCGAACAGATAATAGGGGGAGGGCATCATTACCCCATAATTGCATGACTGGTTACCGGAACTCCGGAATTGTTACACTGATACCTCAGATCTAAGAAACAAGAAAATATGCCATAAATGCCATCCTTCTTTTTCTTGTAAAATTTTTAATATTACTATAAATCATCAATCGAAGCTGTTCCACAAGGATCAAGATACCTTCAACTTTCATTTGATTCCTTGGGTACTTATCTACATATTTTAAAACTTGCATTAATGAGTACGACCTATATTATTGAAATATTAGCTACTTTTGGGTATACTTGTACTCTTACAGACTAGGGTCGAGTTGGTGGCGATACCAGTTTACTCGAATTATTTTCTGTTTACATATGTTGTCAAAATGTCTGTTTTTATGTTGCAGTCAAATTTGTTGCAGTATAGTGTTTCGCTTTCTTTGCCGGATGTGATTTATTAATATTACTGCAATGTTTTCTTCTTAATCCACATTTCGTTTAACTTTCATATTTCATAAATGCACGTTTGATACCTATACGATCATTGTGTCATGAATCCCGCCTTATTTGTTCATTGAACCTTGTGTTGTTTGTATTGTGGTGATGAGTGGGTAAGCCGTTTTGACTTAATTCTTTGTATAGTCTTTTTGTCGTGATGTTGCCTTTAGTATGTACTGATCATCACAAGAGTGTTGTTCATAGGTGTTTTTGTTTGTTTGTCGTATTGTAAATAAATTAGTCTGTTGTTTTTCTCGTTTGCATTGTTTGACATTGGTTATATTGGGATCATTTATAGCTTACTGTTGGGTGCGAGCCAAGATGCAGTTGCTAACTTTTACTACATTGTATCTTGAATAAATGGGGTTGTCTCATTGGCACTCATACCACATCATCTTATATCTAAATTGAAAGAGACAATTCAAATTAAGACTTTTGCCTTTGCCTTTATAATTTTTTAACCATTGTAAGAAGAAAATTAGATTTTCATAGATTTTCATAAAATGCGATATAAGAAAAGTATAGAATGCGACACTGTCAAATTCCAGAACTTCAGATCCTAACGACTACCGGAGTCAGTTTCACAAAAAAACAAACGGCTAAGATTGGTCGTAAGTATACTGAATTGTTGAGCTTTAATTATGATCAATCTAAGGCGTAAGTTTTTTTGTGAAACCGACTCCTGATACCAAATTAATTAGTTTACGTATTCAAAAACTCAAATGAATTGAACTGAGACCTTTTTCAGTTACTTAGTTACGTATATATACGGAGTCGCTATAGAAGGAAGTTCCTGCTGATGATTAGTATTTTTCAAAAGTACACATTAAAAACAAGATATACTTGTTTAATTTCACTTAATATCAATATGATATGGTAGGCTAACTGTTTAGTTGCATGCAGAAACAGTTATTTTCAATGAATGGTGCAGATTCTAAAGACGGTCTCAATGAAAGAACAAGGCATATGTATTATGTTCGTATACTAGCTATAATACGTTAAATAAACATCATGCCAATTAAAAACCAGTACATCAACAAAAGGGATGCTAAACACAAGTATGCATGTGAATAAAACTTTAATAAATATATTATGTGGAACGAAATACAACTTTGCAAAGATTTTTTAAATAAACATGTTGACATAGATTTGAAATTAATTTCTATTGGACATTATATCAATGATTAATTGGACAAGAGAAAAGAGAAAAAAGTTATGAAAGAAGAAAAATTGACACAAATGCAAGTGATCTATTTCAAATTGATTTGCAGTTAATTGTATCTTCTTGAGGATGTTCACATTAACACATTTCATCATTTTTAATTTATAACGCTTTCTAATGTTGATAAGGTGTCTGTCTAGCTTGAGTCCGGCTCTTCAAATGGCTGAATAGCAAAGGACGGTGGACTTGATGGTTCCTCTCTGTCACTAATCCCTGTTGTTGCAGCTCTTGGTCTCAGAGCTACACCTCCTTCTTACTACTCTGTTTTTTCCTTGAACTCCTCTTCTACAATTGTTGAAACCAATTGTTCAAATAATCGGACCTCCACACAAGTTTCCTTTTAACAAATTGATTTTTTCCTGAATCGTCATCAGAGACGGAACAATTGACTTCCTCGCTCTCTTCTGATGAAATATAGTCATTGTTCTCCAAAACAGTGAACAGCTTTTCTTTGTCACCATCTGAAATTGTTGAACTAGTATTCAAGATTGCACGTCGCCTTACTCTTGCCTGAAATGTATAAATACATTTTTAATTATGTTTTATTGACGGTTATGCATGAGGGTAAATATAAAAATATAAAGAACTTATGGTAATAAAAGAATAAAATTTTAATGTCGTAAACTCCATTTTTAAATACTTTGATATGTATCTTGCAAATGGTTGCATATCTATCAGTTCCATGTTGCTCTACATGTATATATTAAGTTTGCAACGCTTCACTAATTTCAATGCTCGAAATACTCTAATTTTCTGAGACTCTCACCACAAGAATGTACATAATAAAAAGCAAATTTTAAGATTCTCCGTAAGCAATTTATAAATATGTACTATTTCATTTCAATCTGTTAAAGTCTTAATAAATATTAAGCTACCTATTAAAGGAATGGTTTTCACATCTTTTACCAGACAGACTTGTTGCTAAAGATTTTTATCAACTGTTATTTTCATCAATTGTTTATAGTATTTTTTTTTTTACAAAACATTATTTTGATTATCTTATAGATATGGATCAATAGACCACTTTCGAGATCGTTGCATTTCCGTCGAAAAGTTTGGTTTTAGTGAACATCATTCGTGCGTTTAGGGGCGTTGTCACTTCCTTTCCCATGTTGAGCGATGGGTTAAAAGAAAATAATGCTATAATGTGTAGTGTACGAATTATTCTGCAAATAAAATTTTATAATTGATAACCAGCACTGCTGTTGTTGGGGACTTGTGATTAAGTACCTACGGAACAGACAGTATTTCTAGTGTATCCTGTATAATGACGATCACGAAGATGCTTGCTTGAAGAAGTAGTGCAGGGATACAGGCGATCCCCTCAATCATGTAAATGACATCACAAAGGCGCGCATAATTGCCGAACGAACTTTTCCCGCGAAGCGCATAACTCGAAAGTTGGCTATCATTACGTCCTGTTTCGACCGCTTCCTTTAGACATTCTTTATAACGAAATGGTCCCAACTCAATAATTCTTGTTTTTATAACATTATTTTACATTTACTTTTAACTCTTGTTAATTGTGGACTGTTGTTTGTGTTGATTATTTTGTTTGTTTTTGTTTTGTTTTTGTTCTTTTGCTATAACGTTGTCAGTTTTCTTTTACTAATAAGGATGAAAACTCTTTTGGTTTCTCCTGCCATTCTTGTATTCCCATAAACATGTCATTAAAAGAACCCGAAATTCTAGTCGATAACCTTTAAGGTTTTTTTTCAGAAGCACGCCTTCTTGTCCATGTAATTAATATAACTCACTGATGATTTTCTTTGTCTTTTCTCTGCTGTTTTCTGGACTTTTCTATCGTATTTTCTTTTGTTTTTCTGGACTTTGTCTTGAGGGTGTGGAAATAAGTTCTACACCCTCTACAAAATATGGCACGTTATGTAGTGAAGTCATTTTGAAGATGAATTACAAAAATGAGGAACTTGACATTCATAAATAGATTTTTATCTGTATTCGTATATCTTATACAGGGCGGACCCAGCCATTTCTTTAAGTTGGTTTCCAACCCAGTATAAGGGGAAGGAGGGGGTCCAACCAAAAGTCCCCATTCAAAAGCATTGATCATCAAAAAGGGAAGGTTCCAACCCCGAAACGGCTCCCGCCTTGTATCCGCCACTGTTATATAGATACAAATCAGTGGCAGTTGTAGCAAATATTTTGCAATGGAGATGTGCGGCGAGAAATACGGAAGCAGCAATTCACGACTATCAAGATCTTCAGTTGTACTTGCCTCATGGTGTGGAAGTGAAGGGGGCATCTTGCAAAATGAGTTTAAACTTCGTCCGGGTGTCATCAGATTTTTGATAACATTTTTTATCAAAACAGATGACCAGTACAAGCCTGTCAACTTTGCCTTTGTACACTGGTTTAAAAGTGTACCTTATGAGTACAACCGTTTTGTCAGCTTGTGGTGCAGAGGAATGTTTGAACCAGAGGGACCATCAAGTTTTCTACCCGTACAGCGAATCCATGGAAAAGCTATATGTACACAGACTAAAGTCAGGAATGAAATTGTTCTAGCAGTAATACCACATTTAAGACAATTATTTCACTAATTACATATACATATTAGAGACTTTGATATTAAGCATGTCAGATAACATTTTAAAACTTATTGAAAATTCTCAGCTTTGCCTTTTTTATATTTCGGATGTCCGAATCAGTAATCAGAAACCACATGTCGTAAACATTTCAAAAGGTTCTACAAGGCATTACTTTTACATGTCTTTCTGTGCTTTTGATGAATGGGGTCAGGGATGGGGTAATTGAAAATGTAATGGTAATTAAGTGTAATGCATTACAATTTTCCATGTAATTGAATGTAATGTGTAATTGGGCATTTTTAAATTACATGTAATAGTAATTTAATTGATTACAATGAAAAAGCATGTAATGCTAAATTAATTCTCAATTACATTTCAATTACATGTACTTTTATGGTGTTATTGATAAGAAATTATGTTAATATTAATTTTAAAATAATATTCATTTTATAAATATATTAACTTGACATACAGAAATGTTTGCTTAATAGTCATAATTAAAAACAAATTTGTGAGAATAATATCTTAGTGTTGTTCTGTTTTAAGAAAGATCTTTAACTAAATAGATTGATTAGAAATTAACCACCTTATTAAAAAAACCTAGGCTAATCCGCTATACATGTATATACATACCATCAATACATGTATGTATGGTCAAGAAAATGTAAACACCGTTGAATAATCTTTCTTAGACAGTACATTTAGAATTTTAAATCATTGCACACAATCATTTTGTCAAATTAGTAAACACAAAGGTTTATAGAAATAAAATTATCAGCTGTAAAACAAATGGCAATTTAACCAGATTAATATGTGTAATAAAACAGCCTAGGGACAATACCATATTTACATGTATTTTATATAATTAGCAAAATATTGGGAATATTTAGACATTATACATTTTTTGTACTCAAATTATTTTCAATATTGTTACAAGCATATCTTTTAATATTTGTAAAGTAAAAAATGAGAAATTTGTAATTCATTTATAATTTTTATTTATATTAAGTTAATGACTACATTTCTGAGATGTCAGAAAACCCTTAATGTATTGGCAAGTTAATATCAACAAATACCCTCTTCTTCCAACATTAGCCAGAAAGCATCTAGCAATACCTGCCACATCAGCTTCTGTTGAAAGACTATTTAGAACAAAGTGTTCAGACAAGAGAGATGCAGGCTAAATGACAAAACATTTAAACAAATAATGATGATCAAATGCAACGCTAAAACTGTGTTGTAAGCTTACATGAATATTTTACACATCCTATACATATATTGTTTAATAAAATCATGATAAAATGTAATGTGTAATTTAATTAATTACTTTAGTAAAGTAATTGTAATTTAATTAATTACATTTCAAAAACTGTGTAATGGTAATTAGTGTTATTGATCATGTTTGCAATGTAATGTGTAATTTAATTAATAGTCTACATTCCAATGTAATTGACCCCAAGTCTGAATGGGGTATACGATATTTGCTTTGAATTAGCTGTCAGTAACTGTGAGTACTAACAGATCTGTATGTTGAGTATTTTTGGCAAAGGAAAGAATAATTTCCAGTTACATCCAGTCTGTGTTTCTGGTAGCTGTTTTTCTGCTTTGTTGCATTCTAATGAGTTAATAAAATTGAGAATGAAAACAGGAATGTATCAAACTAACCTGACCCAAGAGCAGAAAACGCCCTTTTCAACTGATTTTTATAGTTTTCATATTGAACCGACACTTACACCACTGTCCTTAAATAGGAGGATTAGGCGCCAGCAAACATGTTAAACCATGCCACATTTTGTAAGTTTCTGTCCCAAGTCAGGGGCCTGTTATTCAGTGATAGTCAATTGTTGCTATATATCATATTTGTTTTTGTTTATTGTTTTGTGCAAAATCAGGCACTTAGCTTTCGCCTTTGAAATGTTTTACATTTGTAATTATTTCATGGCCTTTTATAGATTACTATGCGGTTTAGGGTTTGCTCATTGTTGAAGGCTGTACGGTGAACTATTTTTGTTAAATTTAATGTCATTTGATCTCTATTGGAGAAAAGTCTTATTGGCAATCATACCGCTCCTTATTTTATATCAACCAGGCCATATTTTGCCTGTCCAAAATCAAGAGCCTGTACAAAGTTCAGTGGTTTATGTTGGTTCACGTCCATCATATTTGTTTTTCATTAATTGTTTTTATTATAAATTAGTCTGGTATATTTGAAGTTTGAATTGATTTTTGTTTCAAATTTTGTTTGTGGTGTCTTTTATAGATGACTATATCATGTATAGGGTATGAGTTTTCTCATTATTTACAGGTCACCATTGGCCGCTAATAAGTAATTGCGTTGCTTACATCCACTCAGTTGAACTCGGGTGGATAGTTTTCTCATTTATCATACCACATCTTATTGGGCGATTCCAGAAATAATCCATCCCCCTAAATGGAAGACATTGGAATTCCAGATTTTTTTCTTGATTTTTTCTAAAATTCCAGACAAATTTCGCATCTGGACCAAAAATTTCCAAACTTTTTGGATACTGGTGCACAAGAAATTCCATTTATTTTCCAAAGGAAGGGATAATTTCCATATAATTTTCACTGGTAGTCATTAAGATTTTCCAGAACAGAAATATTTTGTTACCCATAATTTCCAGGTATAAAAACACTAGAGTTCTGATCAATTCCCTATGTACGTTCATTTCTTAATAGGGGAGGACAAAACTCTGATACAATTATAGTAGTTTAGAGAGCAGGAGCATTCAAAATATTGTTTTATTGCAATTCGCCGTTTCAGAAACTAAAGTCCTATGGTAAAATGATTATTCTTGAAATTTGGTGTACGAACAATGTTTTTTGGCCAATGACGTTATGTTATATTGTTCCTAAACCAATCAAAATATTTTGGTGTACGTTTCACCCACAATGCATTAGATTCTGAAATGGCGGATTAGACTGATTGACCAGCATTTTTCTGCCTATTTTCCCCATTTTATGTCTTTCATGAATTAAAAAATTCAATTTGAATAAACAGATAAAAGTTAGGTTGCCATAATGTTATTGACACTATGGAATTTCATTTTATAGGTTGCACAGCTGTTTACTTACTGGTTCCCAGATATGATCTATATGTTTCATCCAAAGTTTAAGGGGTGGGGTAGTACAGAATTTTAGTATGAGTTTAAACTCTTCAGAAGTTCGGGGCATGTAAATGTTAAAAATATGCCGCACAGCCCTATGTTTTGACCTTTGAATAAAATAGTGCATTTTCCATTCTAGGATATATTTTATACAACTTCATAGTAAAAGTGGCACAGTTTTAGTCGTAAAAGGAGTTCCTATGGGAAATTGCATTGTCTTTATTTACAGAAGTGCAACCTATAATTTTTATCTTGAATTGTTTCATGTATACAAAACTGTTGAATATTAATCAGGTGCAAATGTCAAAATAATTGGATTAATAGCATCTATGACTGGCATCATTCAGTGGACAATTATATCAAATGCAGAGAAATTTGGTTTGACAAATATTTAATGCCTTAATGATTCCTTTTAACACATCTAAAATAAATACTGACATCTGATTAGTTTCAGACACTTGTGATGTAATCAAGAAGATGATAATTTCAACCTAATTATATATTTAATCTGTATTTTTCATCCTTTTCATATGTGGATAAATGAACACCAATAAATTGTGCAATTTAATATCTCCTAAATTTTAGGTTGAAATTTAGGGTTAGTCCTATAACATTATAAACAAATGCCAGATTTTGGGTTTCATTCAGCTAAATAGCCAGTTTATTTACCAATTAACAGCTAATTGATACATCATTTATTCAAACACACTTGTTGGTCTTCACAGCAGGAAATTGTCTAATTACCACAATATTGTAGATGACCGACCAGAAATGACCAGCTGTGTACTATAACACTTCTATGGATTGCAAAATACTGTTACACATAAATAGATTGTTATCAGAATCAGTGGCAAACTGTCTACTGACTTTTGAATTTACATACAGAAGATCCCCTTTTTAAAATTAATACAAGGCAATGTGAACTTTTATAAATTGAGTATGTGTGTTTAGTGTTTTATTTTCATATGAAAACATAATACTAATATGGAAGTAAAATAAATATGAATAAGAATAACTGATATTTTAAGAATTAACCTATTTTCAAAAATAATTTTATTGTGTACTGGAATGAAACTTAGTACCAATTGCATAATCTGAAAATATATTATTCTCTTAACAATGATGTCTAAAATCCTACATGAGTTTTGAAAATTTAAAAGTTAATAAAATTTCATTATACAAAAAAATTGACATTCTTAATACATCCTGTTTTACAATTTACTATTTATCTAGCCTGCGACTAGTCGCCAAAGCTAGACATAGCAATCCTTCTCTATAGTGTCATAAACATTTATATTCATTTTGGTTTATTTCCTTTTTAAAGGTTAATAGCTTTGGTAAATATTCATGGAAATTTGCTTAACGGATAGACACTTCTTCTATACAAAGACAGCATCCAGAATTTTTGTTCTTTTTTCAATATTTCATTGATACAACGGACTAAGTTTTTTAGCACTAACATTGTTTACAAAACTTTGAATTTTTCAAAATACTAATTTAATGGATTTTTTATTCCAGGAATACATTACTTTAGTTGTATTTGGCAAAACCTCTTTGGAAATTTGGGTCCCCATTGCTCTATAACTTCATACTTATTATGCCTTTTATTAAACTTTTTTTGATTCGAGCGTCACTGTTGAGTTTTTTGTAGATAAAACCCGTGTCTGGTGTACACAATTTTAAGCCTGGTATCAATAATGTGGGTTTTATTAAACAGTTTGAGGGTTAAGTTTTTTTAGACTTCAATAACTTTGTCAAAGCATTATGGAAGGATTGATATATTGATTGAATGATTGGTGTTTAATGCCACTTCAGCACTATTGTGACAGTGCTATTTTGTGGTGGTCAGTTTTATTGGTGAAGGAAGCCGGAGAGAACCACGACCTTCGGTAGGAAAACTAACAATCCTAGTCAATTTTGAAAAGGGTTGAGGGCACCTGCCATGTGCGGGATTCCAACCTCATAGTTGACAGGCTAATGATACAGTAGTTAGAACACTTAGACCACTTGGGCACTAAGGCCCATGGAATGATATATATAGCTTTTTCAAGATCATGAGTAAAATTTTAAAATATTTGTTTCATTTTTTATAGTTTACTGATAAATGGCATTTTCAAAGTTATTATTTAGATTATATAGTCTTGAGTTAAAGTATTAAGACGTCAATAACTATAGAATTTCAAGAACAAGAACAGAAGTTTCTTCTTGACATAAACATAGCAACTTTAGAAAAGGTGGTTGTTCTTTTTGTTTGTTATCTCTTCTGTATTTTACTGACGATTAGACTTAGTTTTGTTCAATAAACATTTAGATACAGCCTAGGGTTAAATTTAACAAAATATCAATAACCTCCTCAAACCTTCAAGGAATTTCAGGAAACTTTTAAAGAAGTTTCTTCATACTCGATAAATACCTGACATGTAGAGTAAATTTTTTAATTTTCCACCCATTCTTCCATAATTTACTAATAAATAATTATTAGGCAGTCAACATTTAGGTGAATGAAAGATTTTGAATAACTTTGTCAAACCTTCATGGAATTTTACAAAACGTACAAAACTTAGACAGAAGCTTCTTTGTAAATCGAGAGATAGAACCCTAAGCAAATTTTGATTTATTTTTAAAATAAAGATAAAAACATATCTTGCAATAATTTAAATTCAAGAGATGGACAGGGTCATATGCAGATGTGGATTTAGGGAAAATGGGAGAGGGGGGTCTCCACTTTATTAAGCTACCACTAATCTAATAAGCAACATCTTAATTCAAAGGTCACATTTTTAGTTGACAAGATTTAAAATTGATATGCAATAAAAGCCATCTGTCTTCCATATATACATTTCATAATTAACCTCTAATACAGGTTTGACTATACCTGTACTTAAGGAAGTTCGCTTGTCATGTTTTGGGATTTTTGTCAGATTTTCGGAATCCTCTGGCTTTATCCATTTGAATGCCTTAAAAAAATTTGCCCATTGACCCCCATTTTTCTTTTTATAAATCTTTTACATGTATAATGATAAGCCATCTGTAAAAGTCTTATAAAATTTTAATTATTTTTTAATAGTTTTTGAGAACTTAAACTTGTCAATGATAAAGCTATGAAAAGTCAAGAGAGAATATTTTCCCGCCAAAATTTCATTGGCTAATATCTCGAAAACAAGCACATTGACCTATATATTTTTTTGCTCTTTTGATTCCTTTATTAATTCCCTATCAATATAAACTAGTGTTTTGAAAAGTTAATTATTTTGAAACTGAGAAGCGAACTCCCTTAAATAAATGTTTATTCATACTTTTGATGTTTTCATATTGAAATGACTAATTAATAAAGAAGCATCCAAGAATAAGCAAAATTTCATCTTGTTAAATCATATGTAAATCATTTGTAATCAGCTGGTGATCTTATTATATAGTTACAAGCATAAGTACATGTATTATTTGCAACTTGATCTAAAGATTTAAAGTCACTGCAGCGAATGAAAGAATGAACCTAAAACAACTTCTTCTAATCAATTCAGAGCACAATGCACAGACAGGTTAATTTTTTGTTCATTCAGTAAAACAAGAAAATGTGTCCAAAGCAAACTGATGCCATGCTCGCACGATCATTTTCTGTGTTTAGGGATAATTTCATAGAAATTCATCCAATATCCACCCATTTTGGTGCAAATCATATCTCTGGCCTTGATACTATGCTATGTAGCAATGTTTTTGGTTTTTCCGGAATAGTGTTTATTAAAGGAAACCTTCATCAGAGACCACCCTTTTGTTTTAGTTTTCATTTATTTCTTTTTCTAAAAAAAAATTTCTATTTTTATAATTTTTAATTTGTTAATTTGAATTTGAATGTTGATGGTTTGATTTTCAAACTATTTCAATAAATGTTGAATTCAGTGTTTCATGGTAAGAATTTTGTCTTAAAGAATATCAGTTTACATTTGTGGTTTACATGATGATGGTCATTAATTAGTTCTACACAGTGAAATATTTTGTAGGAACTGTGATGTTCATACAAATTATTTCATACCTCGTTTTACTAATTGACCAATGTTCTATTTCTTTTGTATCCTATGAATAGGTTTTTATGGGTTCGGGCACCTATTGTAGAATATGTTTTATAAGATGCCAGTATTTCCTGAATACTTTTTGAAGTTCTTCTGCTTGAGGATGATAATATGTAATGAATGTTACATTACATCTATTTTCAACTTTGTTCTTATTCTTTATTTTATCTTGTCTGTCTTGAAATTTGATTTTGATCAAATTTGTTTTACCAATTTCAGTTTATATACATTTTGTAATAGTCTTTCAATAAAGAGTTTTTCTGGTTTGAAATTCACTTTCAGTGTTTGTGTTTCTAAGTATATGAATACCTTTGCCTTTAATAAAGGATTTAAAGTTCAAAATGGGTGGTTTGAGTTTTATGAAGATACTCGCATTTTTCTATATTTTTTAAAGCATTTCATATCTAAAACACCAGTATTTTCGAAGTGTTCGTCTTTGAAGATTTCAAGGTCTAGAAATTTTATGGAATAATTATTGCATTCACAAGTGAACTTTAGCAGGTCGTGTTGTTTAATAATTTGCATTTTCAAACAGGAAATCCAATTTAATGAGTGGTAGGGATGAGCTGCTAAAAAGGTCACAATGGTCACTATTTCAAGCTTCATTACATATAAAATCTGGTAATTTAGATGAAGGTCAAGTTTTCAACTTGCCTGTTTATATCACAAGTGTCTGAAACTAATCAGATGTCAGAATCTTTTGATGTGGTAAAAACAACAGTTGTAAATGTATCCAATAGTGGTCAAATCAATTATCTCTCTATAAATTTTCCCATATGCATTCTTACCAGCTATTAACTTGCTGTTTGTGCTTTTAATCCCATTGATTTGACATTTTCACCTAATTAACATTAAAAATATGTAATAATGAAACACTACAGTACTATGCTAAAAGAAATTCTGATGTATTTAGTGGAAATGACAATGTAACTTTCATCCGTTTAATATACTACATTGTATATAGGTCTATTATTTTGTTCATAAATACATTTAAATGCTTTCTTGACAGATATACATTTTGATAAGTAAAAATATGATATGAAAAGGGTGTTGTATGTGCTAGATCCAAATTCTCCTGGGATAGTGGTGTATATAGATATAAGAAGATGTGGTATGAGTGCCAATGAGACAACTCTCCATCCAAGTCAAAATTTAAAAAGTAAACAATTATAGGTCAAATAACGGTCTTCAACACGAAGCCTTGGCTCACACCGATTAGTAAGCTATAAAGGGCCCCAAAATTACTAGTGTAAAACCATTCAAACGGGAAAACCAACGGTCTAATCTATATAAAAACGAGAAACACTTATGAACCACATCAACAAACGACAACTACTGAACATCAGATTCCTGACTTAGGACAGGTGCAAACAAATGCAGCGGGTTTAAACGTTTTAATGGTACCAAACCTTCACCCATTTTCTGAAACAATAGTGTAATGTCTGCATTGAGTCAAATTTTATTGTTAATATATACACAGGTAAACATAGTATCTAACAGGTCTTCTATAGTCAGGGATTTGTTTGCGCTTAACTTTTAAACACACTTCTTTTGGTTATGGCCGCATATGTTTCTTACTATGTAAATTCCAGGTTTTTTTGCATATTTAGAAAGAAACAGATAAATTCCAGACAAAAAATATGAAATTGATGTCTTCCATAGGTATTGCTTCTAACCTTCACACTAAAATTTCCAGACAAATTGACAGCATCATGAAAAAAAATTCCAGTATTTTTAAGTAGTATTATGCTTTTAAATGTTGGAATTCCAGAAAATTTTGGTAATGGTGAAAATTATTTCCATGGAATTTTTTTTTTCACATCTGATGTCTTCCATAGGGGGATAGATTATTTCTGGAATAGCCCATTTTCATAATAATTATTATTCAAGGGCAATAACTTTTATAGAAGTGGACTTACCATTTAGGCTTCGTTGACTTCTTTAAATCTATTTTTGTTGATAATTCCTGTGGTTTATAGTTTTCCTTCATCTTTGATGTTCTTGCCCTACACATAAAAAGGTACACCTTATCATTTAATGACAATAACTACTAATGTAAATTCAGAAATTATTGTGTGCATATATTATTGCGATTTTGTCATTTTGGACTAAAATGCTATTTTAATTTTGCGATATTGAGAAAAATCAAGTTTAATTCATATGAAAAATTTCAAAATATGAGTTTAAATTATTGCGACTACAACCCTGTCGCATTTTTCGCAATAATAAAACCATGCAAAAATTTCTACAAACTTTTCATTGACCAATGAACCATGAAAATAAGGTCAAGGTCATATAAAACATGCCAGACAGACATATGCATCTTACAATTATTCCATTTACCAAATATAGGGGCCTTATTGCTTTCAGTATCTGAAAATAGACCAAACCACAAAAACTAAACATTGTCCAATGTACTATGAAAATAAAGTCAAGGTAAGATGAAACTTCTCAGTCAGACATATGTACCTTACAATCATTCCATACACAAAAGGTAGCTGACCTTTGCTAATTTGAAAATAAGAAAATAGAAAACCTGACCAAAACACAAAAATTAACATTGAGCAATGAACCATAAAATGAGGTCGAGGTCGAACAAAACATGCCAGACTAACATGTACATCCTTAAATATTTTCATACCACAAATATACTTGACATTTTGCGTACAGTATTAGAAAAACAGACCAAAACACAAAACTTAACATTAACCACTGAATCATGAAAATGAAGTCAGATGACACTAGCCAGTTGGACATGCACACCTTACAATCATTCCATACACTAAAGTATAAAATATAGTAGACCTATTGCTTATAGTATTTGAGATATGGACGTAACCACAAAAGCTTAACCTTCTTCACTGATCCATGAAATAAGGTCAAGCCAGGTGAAAACTGTCTGACGAACATGAGGACTTTGCAAGCACATACCAAATATAGTTATCCTATTACTCATTACAAGAGAGAAATTAAGAATTCAAAATTCCATCGTTTGTAATATATGTAAATGATTTCTTTTAATATATACATCATTGTGTACATTGTCCTAGTTAAATAAGGGACATGGACATTTTTACCTAGGAATAGTGATATCATGGACTAGAGGGTTTCACATGTCACGTCGTATCTCAAAATGATTTATGATTATTGCTTAAAACTTTACACACTTCTTAGTTATATTAATCTTAAGATCTGTATACTTTCAAACTTTATTTTAGAGTTATCGAGTTTTCTTTTTTGTAAATAAAAGGGGGCGGGGTTCACATGTCGCGCTGTATCTCAAAAACTATTTATGATTATTGTAGAAAATCTCAAATAAAAGGCAACGGGCATATCATGCGCTCGTGTCCGAGCTGTTTATTATACATGTTATATTTGTCTGACCAGACAATTTTACCAGGACTTATTTATCTCTTACACTAATTCTCAGAGAGACATGTCACCTTACCTTGACACATTATTCTGACTCTGAACAAACCAGTATTTGCTCTTGCTCCTTAATAATAATGCGTGCTTAGGGAGAAGCAGCAAATACCAATTTTAAAGTCTTTGGTTTTACCCGATTGGGTTCAAAATAAACAACTTTCTGCACTTGAGGTGAACACGAAAACACGAGACCAGGTAGTATAACATAAGCAGTTTACCCAAGATTTAAAGTTTCCAAGTTTTATGCAAAAATTGAATCAAAATCATCATTGAAAAGCAATAACTTTTTAATAAGATTTAAGTTTCTCTTTAAATATTACAGTTTTCGAGATAAAAAGGCAAATTCAAGAAATATGAAGAAAAAAATTTCGTAAAAATCTGTATTTAAGGCAACAACTTCTATATGTCAGCTGCCAGTTTTGATGCAAATGGACAGTAGATTTTTTTCAACATTCTAAACATTTCTACCCTTCTCAGATATTGTCTATCTATTTTGGCCTTTTGTAGCTTATTACACAGTTTTGCTTTTAGCCCAATGTTGAAATCTGTACGGTGACCTATATAGTTGTTAATTTCTACGTCTTTAGTTTCTGTTGAAGAGCCGTCACTTTGACAATGATACGTACATGTACCATATTTGTATATGTTTTTGTCATGTAGGTGTAAGGGGACAACCTGTTTAGATTTTCTGGTGGGATGAAAAGTGGAGGAGGATTTTTATCACCTGGCCTGGTTAGTTTTCCCGGGTTCGTAAGGATAGAAAACCCGGGAAATTGTAACAAACCCTGCGATACGACCATATTTGCAAATACTTATAAAGTCTTGTGGGGCTATTTTAACTTTTTCTGGGATGCCATCATAGGAAAATAATTAAAATAGCTTTGCAAGAAGTCATAATTATTGGACTATTAAAAGATGTTACCTAATTCTTACTTATTTGGGGAGAGGGTATTAGAACCCTATTCAATCTGAATCAGTGAACTGAATTATTGTCTTTGCAGCAGTCCAGGGTAACGAGTCAACATCTGTAACTAATCGATTGATTAATAGTCAACAGTTTCAGGGGTCCACTTCCTATATACAAGGTGATAGGACGTGCCACTGGAATAGTTCACCTTTTCAAGATTGAAAATATGTAAATAGGTCGGGAATACTATCAGAAATATATGATTAGGTCAATAAAGTTCCATAAATTCTTCGTCCGTCATCTTTCTATGTGCTCCCGGCTGTTTTTATCAACCAACTTATCTAAATGATAAGTAAAGGGTGGGGTACCAGAACCACAGTGGCACCCCTATCAATCAAGTATTGATATAGCCCCCGAGTCAACAGTATACCTTTTTCAGAATGTCAGCTTACAAAGAATCACTGGTGAGAGGAGTGTAACTGATAAATTGATCCCGAAACAGATAAGATTTTCCCAGTTATGGAGAACCCTTTTCTTTGGGTGAATATAAATTTATAGTGACGGGGTCTCATAATTTAAATAAATATAAATCTGAATTACAGGAATATCGATTAGCAGAGTAAACTTACATATCAATCTCGAAGTTATTTACGGAAAAGACAGACTGTGCAGAACTGCTCCTGAATGTAGGTATTATCAGGAACATATACATATACATATATATATATATATAGGTTTGGTTACATTAAAACGTTTAATCCCGCTGCAAATGTTTGCACCTGTCCTAAGTCAGGAATCTGATGTACAGTAGTTGTTTGTTTATGTAATTTATACGTGTTTCTCGTTTCTCGTTTTTATATATACTAGACCGTTGGTTTTACCGTTTGAATGGTTTTACACTAGTACGTTTGGGGCCCTTTATAGCTTGTTGTTCGGTGTGAGCCAAGGCTCCGTGTTGAAGGCCGTACATTGACCTATAATGGTTACTTTTATAAATTGTTATTTGGATGGAGAGTTGTCTCATTGGCACTCACACCACATCTTCCTATATCTATATACTGTTCCCAGGTATTATACATTTGAGTATTTTACTGCTACAAGATATTTGATTTGCTAATCACGCACCAGTTGCTAAGCAGAGCTCGAGGAGCAGAGAACCATATTTTCAAGCCAGGGACAGTCTATACTAACAGTTAGTATAGAAAGTCCCTGTAAAAGGCCAGGCAAATCCTAACAGTACTGTAACTTAATGAAACATGTATACATATCAAATCCAGGCACCTCGCCCAGCACTGCGTAGGTTTATATCGTTTCAGCGTTTTTCGGATATTTTTAAGAAATTAAAGAATCAGTATATGATATAAATATGTCTGTGGTCGCCGTCATGCATTCAGGTAAGAAATTCCAACATGCATCCTCAATAAGTCATGCGTATTTATCACATCAACATAACTGAAACATTATATTATTTTCCAATAATTATGTAAATCATTTTGATTTACAATTACATATATCTGGGACTAATGCCTGTATAGATCTGTCAGTTTCAGAATAATAAATATAATTGTATCTTAATCTTTGGAAAAATCCGATTTAAAATTGTTAAATTATTTTACTTCATAGTTATGTCAAAGTATACTTTTTAAAGTTTTATATTTTAAAATTAAAATGAATCTGAAGAAAACTTTTAAAACTGTAATGGCATGGTCAGTCAACTGATTTGTCGAATGGCTGATTACAGGTAATTAAAGCATGCAGTAATTTTCCATTACGACTCTGCGTGTACCCTGGGTGTGTATAAAGTATTAGATATACCATAGTTTTCTAGAGAACATCCTGTCTATCTGTCTATGTGTAATGCAGATTGGCGACATTACACAAAATTTCTTTTGTTAAATGTAGTTAAGTATCTGTGTCTATTCTTTATTGCAACACTACAAATTTTTCGAAGAAAAAATGTTTAATTAATAAAAAAAAAAATCACTTATATAAAATACAGAAGTAAAAAGTAGCAAATAAACTTCTGTAAATACGCTTGAGTAAACATAATTTCACTATACATGTATGTGGCGTCCTTGGAGATCAAAACCCCATCTAAAAAGGGTTTGTCTACTTTCGTCTATTGCCGAACATTCTATAATCAAGGATTTGTACCAAATCCTTGCTATAACATAACGAATCTCGTCGCCAATATCACCACAATTACAAGTACAAATACAATCTTCTTCTAAATATTTTGCCATCTAACAATTTCAAATGGAAATTTTTAGTCGACACTGAAGTACCAAAACTACAAAAAGAACGGTCTCTAAAAACACCGCAAAGGACCTCCTTTGTGCACAAAAGAGCACTAAGGACCCCAAAGAAGTTTGATTAGAGCACAAAGGACCTGGAATTGTTTATAAAATGGTGGACAAATGATTTCTTACGCAAAAAAAAAATAGATTTTTATTAAAATACTTGAGTTTAATTGGTTGAAGATTTACAATACCGTGTTCTGTTATCGGTACGGATATGCAAAAGATTACGGCCCTTTGTATAAGATTTTACTAAGTTATACATTTATGTCATGAAAATATTAAGAAAACACAAACATAATACAGACTGGACATTAAACCGAAAATAGTAAAGCAAAATTTGTTTGTCAAGATTTCAACTCGACAATTAATAAGCATTGTTTAATGAGGACTTGATTGCACATGGGATGAACAAACCGTTATAAATTCTTTACAGTTAATCATCAGCGTTACAAGACAGTCTTTAAAACAATAACATAATAATATGTTTTAATTAATATATTACAAAAAACAAAAGAAAACTACAGACATATGAAAATAATATATACAAGTTTTCTAAATATAGATCTCACAAGCGGCGATAGAAGACAAAGTCTATTGAAGCATAGATATAATATTATATCTATGATTGAAGTTTTAAAAAAATAAATAAATATAAACCATTTTACTCAAAATTTTTAAGAAATAAAATAATAAAAATCAGAGAGTTCTCCATTGAAACATTCGAAGCTATACGAATTCATATGATTCGCTCTCTATACAACTAAGTTTCAGGTCTATCTAGACATCAACAACCTGAACAAGTAAACATTAGTATCCTTACATAATTTTCGTAGTTTTGGTAAATTCTCTTATCTCAAAAATATTACAACAATATAATAAGAATAATAATTGACGTTTTTATCATTTATATTATATTACAGCTATTTAAAAATTTACTTGAATTTATGAGCTATCACATAGTCCGGATATAAAGTCGGTTCCGAACCGATACTGGTGATAACACCAATCGTACATCATTAAAGTCACAAATTTTATTAAAATTATCTGAGACTACTATAACACATGTTATAGTAGTCTCAGAAATTATATAATTTTTAACATTTTCTTCAGGAATTATAATATTTTTATGTTTTAAAGGGAATTTCAGGTCCTTTGTGCTCTTATCAAACTTCTCTGGGGTCCTTGGTGCTCCTTTGTGCTCCTTTGTGCACAAAGGAGGTCCTTTGCAGTGATTTTAGAGACCCCAAAAAGAATCACTATTTTTTGTTGAAGGAGGTGTCGAGAAATTAAACTGTTTTAATCTTTTTTTTTTCTCCTAAATTAATTGAAACTCCTGAAATAATTTAACATTATTCATAGACAGGTTACATATGCCAATCTTTTAGAAGTATGTGAGTGTATAGTAATAATTTGTTCATTAAACCCCTTTTTCCTTCTATAAAATTTCATTCTAATCGCTTTTATTTCCAAATTTGTGTTTGCTAGGATTGACACTTTGAACGTACAACAAAAGTCACGATTTAGCTTTGGGATTTTTTCCTTTTGAACTTATCTTAATTTAAAAAACGTTTCAGTATTGTCTGAAACATTTTTAAAAGGAAACGGACTTGTAAACAAAATTTATTTTTGAATATTAATATTGAACAATGATTGTTAAGAAAACAATCTGTCAAAGTGGTTTGGTAATTAACTGGCTTCATGCTGTCAAAATGTCTCCTTTTATAAGTAATTGATTAAAAAATATTTGAAGACGTATTAATCATTTCCTCAACTTAATACATTTATCTATAAAGGACTATAACTAAAGTCAATTCGTCAAGAACTTTCTCTAATATATTTAAACAATTGTTAGATAATCAATTCAAACTTTTGTACTAAATCTTTCTGTCCGTTTACCAATACTTATTCCTTGTTAATTGTTTTCATATCCATTGCTCTTTATATATTCGAATACTTATAATGTGATAATTACTAGTCACATTTTCTGGATGCTTTTTATCCTATTTTCATATCAAACAACCATGTTACTCGTAGAGCGGAGTTAAATACAAATTCAACAACAACATTCTCGCTTTCTTTTACCTGGATTTTTTTCCCCGCTTCGAAGTCGCCACCCTGTATACAATATGACAATATACAATCAAAGTTAGCAATATACAGGAAGTATGTAATTGGGAGTTGAATGCCGCAGTAGATCTGAACTTGTAAATTTGTAAATTGTTTTGTTGAATTGTTTAATAAAATTACACACATAATCTGGGCTGATATGAATAAAACCACTTTAAGTTCAAGGTATTAATGAAACTGGGTCTGCATGAAAAAATGACTTATCACATAATACCAGAACCAATGTTTACTTTTAGATGATAAGAAAATTTAGCTGCAGGCCTAGTTGAAAATCTTTACAAATTATTTATTCTTTTAATTTCTATTAGACTAGTACTGTCTGGGTGCTTCTTATGTGTTTTAAATGTTTGCGTTTTGTATGCTATAGTAAAGTTTTATAGATTGTTGTACGTCATTTAGTCGTTTTTAAGTTTTTGCCATAGCTTTGTCAGTATGTCTTCGATTTAAAAGTTTTATATAATCTGCATCTCTTGTGCTGTATTTTAAAATGTTTTTACACAATTGCTGCATCTTTACACATTCATCAATACACCAAATATAAAGCTTTCGTATATATAAAAATAAGGAGATGGGGTATGATTGGCAATGAAACAACTATTCGCCAGTTCAGTTAAAAAACCTGATATATAAGCAAATGTGACTTACTTCCGTACTTTAGTCAGAGAGGTCTTGAATCTGAATTCAAGGATACGAAGTGGGAAGGGGTAGAGGCGGATTAAGCCCGCCCCTTTTTTTCGGAAAAAAATGGTTGATTATTTAGAGAATCACTGTAGTGGGCCCCCTCTTTAGCATGACAGTCAGTTCCTCCTTATGGCATTTTTTTTTTTTTGGATTGTCAATTGGTGAGGACTTCATAAAAAAATATTAAGTAAGTTTCTGTTTTGTGATAAATAATGTATTTACATTCACATAGACAGAAATAGGATAAAATAAACTACCGAAAGCTTAAGTCCACATAAGAGGTTTATAGATGGGGTTAACAGAATAGAGAATAACGGGCAAAAAATAAAGATTGAAGAATAATGATATGCTAAAATATGAGGAAAGAGAACAATGAGCAAAAGTGTAAGTTTGTAGAAATATAGCAAAAAATTAAAGAAGACAGAAAAGAAGCCCCTCCAAGTCTAAAATATCCCTTAACAATTCAACTAAATATTTTTATCGTATTAAGATTAATTTTACACTTAAGATTTTTTGTGAAAAGGGCTACAGTACTGACTTCAACTGGTATTTAACGCTGCCGGGATATTTTGAGACAACGTGAATGTATTAGCAGTCAGCCGAAAACCACTAAACCTTTTGCATCCATACGTTTTCAATCGGATACTGACTGCATACTATAATATCAATGTACAAGTCAATTTTCTCGAGGATGACCCTGTCAGTAACCTTCTAGACACGGTTCACTTTACGGCGGCTCATTTTGTCTTAAAATAAACATAACTGATAAGTTTCCTTCCCTCCATTCCTCAGTCGCACTTGTAAATAGCACATTGGTCTTAAGACACGTTACAACACTTGTCGTCAGTATTGGAAAACTATTAAATAAGAAGGTATAGAAAAATTAATGCACACACACTATTATCAAACACAGATATGATATTTTCTCAATTTGCCTAAATCGTTATTCCGCAAATTATACAACGAGGAAAACCCACCACTTTCATTGACTTTGAACACGGGCACCGGCATGCTGTGATTTTGAAACTTCCCAAATGAGTAACTATCCATTACTTTTCTAGGGTAAAGTTTTATTTAGTACACATTTCAGCAGCGGATCCACCCATTTAAAAAGAGGGGTGGGGTTCAACTACATGTCCCCATTCAAATGTATTGATCATCCCCAAAAGGGGGTTCAACCCCAGAATTCCCCTCCTCAATATCCGCTACTGCATTTGATTTGAAATGGCATATCAGAGACATATATAAACATATTCATAAAAAAATAATTATCCAAAAGATGAATAAATAGTCTTCAGGTCTTAGGAATCTAGGAGTCAATTTCACAAAATACTTACGACTAAGATTGATTATAAGTATACTTGAGTCGTTTTACAAACAAAAAACTTACGAGCAAAATTAATCGTAAGTATACTGTATTGTTCATGACTTAATCATGTTAATTTCTAACAATATTATTTGTAAGTTTTTGTGGAACTGACTCCTGAATTTGTTTTCCATGCTTATGGTCCATCTAAGTTGTAAGCTTTTTAAATCCACCTCCAGGGTATTATGTCTGCTCGCTCATATAATCAGTTTGCCCTTCGTTTATCAAAAATAAAATATATTGATATTAATGGTATAAATATATTTGAATGACTAGAATTATTGAGGAATTTAAACCGTTCCTATTTTAAGTGATAAAAGGGGTATCAGGTGTTCAGGGGCCCCTTTTCGGGAAAATAATTGGTTGATTATATAGGGATCGCTGAAGCATGACAGGAGCAGACTCCCTCTTAGGCAGTCACTGGTCCCCACTTATGAAAATTTCTGGATCCACCAATATAAAATGGATCTTTGAACAGTTGTATTATATTAAATACTTTATACCTGTATCCTATAGTGCAACTCAAAGGAAAATAATGTAAATTATCTGGTAGTAGCAATACAATATAAATACAGTAACAAAATAAAATTTAAAATCAGGGCGAATGGACCCAGGGCAAACAGATATTAACTTATTCAGGCTAACAAATTAAAGTTGAATGTGAATCAGGGCGAACGGACCTGGATCCAAACTCCATTAGGTTACTCCTATACAGGTCAAAAGGTCATGTTTATAAATTTCTTCAGGTCACCAGTACCTCACTTATTAAAATGAAACAACATGTTATGGACAATTTACATCTTTAATTTCAACATAATTTTGGTTTTGGTTATGAATAAGTTGAACCTTCTTCTGTAGGCCTATCCCACCAGGAACCAAATTATGCACAAGTTAGGTATAGGTAACGATATGAATGCCACAATGAGCAAAAGCCATACCATCAAGCTAGCTATAAAAGGATTTGAATAATATGAAATAAATCAAACAAGGAATTTAATGGTTTTGAATTTAAAAAAAGCCCAATGTTAATTTTGTGTGCATTTATTTTTGCTAATTTATATAATCATGATAATGGACAAAATGTCAGATTGATTATTGTGATTAAGATTTAATTATACAATTGAAAATGGAAATGGGGAATATGTCAAAGAGACAACAACCCAACCAAGGAGCAGACAACAGCCTAAGGCCACCAATGGGTCTTCAACGCATTGAGAAAATCCTGCACCCAGAAATGGTCTTCAGCTCATAAATATGTATCAGATGTAAGAATGCAATACAGCTCTCAGTCGCATTAATAAATTTAAAAACCTCACATTAAGTTCTGAATATCAGAATATACAGTATTGTAAGATTCTCAAAGTGTACACATGGAGCTGTGAAACTGTTAAACTAATCATGCTAATTAAACATGTTAAAGATTGGCATACAATTTGGAGTAGCCTTATTGCATCCTATAGTGTAATGAATTCAGGGATAATGGCACTACCTCTTTGATTTTAAAGTCCTTAGAATCAATCTTTAATATTAATATGCATACTCTTGTACAAAGGAATATAAGTATGCAATAGACATGTGGTCTTCAAAACAAGAGGTATCCATGCTATACATTTATGACAAGATCTTAATCAAGTATTAGTTTTGGTTTGTTTAAATATTTCAGATGTTAGTATGACGTCCTTTTTGTGATGATGTCTTCGATTAAAGTTGGAAAAAATTGTTTGTACCAACAAAAATAAATACACTAAGTTAATCTAGAATGATGTGTTTATCATTTTTTTTATGTTTAGGTTGTCAGCAAGATGAAAAGAACAATGCAGTTCAAAAGTCTAAATGTGGATAAGCTCAGGTTCAAGGTCCTACTTTTGCAGATTTTCATATTTTGTATGAATGAATTTGAAATTTATAGCATGGAGAAAGAAAAGAAACAATTAAATTGTCCGGCTTCTGAAGGATAAATGTAAAACATCTTGTTCCGTAAGTTTTATGCTCTGTTTTGATAGTGTTTGTGCATCCATCTGTCCATTCCATTCTCTAAATTGTATCCTCTTTAAGTTTTTGGTGACAGTCGCCATGAACATCAGTTAGTAACTTGTGGTTTTACATATATATACTCAAAATTTAGTATGTTAATATTAGTGGGATTTTGCATGACATCCTGTCAGCTGCTTGTTAATCATGTTTATACATGTCTTAAAATTAATATCTGACACATTGGTGTTTTGTGAACTTGGAAAAAGTTATTTCATAGAATAATAATGTTTTGAGATTATCAAAATACAAAATATCCCATTTTACTATTAATAATAATTAAGTATTAAAAAAGTTTAGGATATATGTTTAATCGTATATAAAATAAGACAGCAAGCGAACAACACAAAAATAAGGAAAAAAAAACAATATAATTTTTATGCCACATTTATTATGCCCCATTTATGGGCATTATGTTTTCTGGTCTGTGTGTCCGTCCGTTCGTCCGTCCGTCTGTCCCGCTTCAGGTTAAAGTTTTGGTTGAGATAGTTTTGATGAAGTTGAAGTCCAATCAACTTAAAACTTAGTACACATGTTCCCTATGATATGATCTTTCTAATTTTAATGCGAAATTAGAGGTTTTACCTCATTTTCACGGTCCACTGAACATAGAAAATGATAGTGCGGATGGGGCATCCGTGTACTAAGGACACATTCTTGTTTGTATCAATGTTATAATTTC
Organism: Mytilus coruscus; assembly: GCA_017311375.1. Classification (NCBI taxonomy): domain Eukaryota; kingdom Metazoa; phylum Mollusca; class Bivalvia; order Mytilida; family Mytilidae; genus Mytilus; species Mytilus coruscus. The sequence continues at coordinate 15,973,531 of CM029606.1, read as the reverse complement.
CAACATGTCCAAAGAGTTCAAGATATTTTCTCATTGAAATAAAAGTTGAACTCTTTCAGAACTCAGATGCGCAAAGAAGTGCTGTTTCTGTTGTTGGCGTTTTGTATAATATATTGCAAATTCTTGTGAAAAAGGAATGTATTGTAATTATACCCCACGCAACGAAGTTGCAGAGGGTATAATGTTTTGACCCGTCCATCCGTCAGTCCTGATTCTTGGCATAGCAACTCCTCTCAAATCACACAACAGAATTTCATAAACCTTTTAGAAAATAAGGGCATACTATGTAGATGTGCATATCGACAGGAAGTTACGATTCAATTTTTTTCTAGGAGTTATGCCCTTTGAACTTATTTGCTTCAATATACTACTGCAACAGTTTGTCATCGCAACTCCTCTGAAACCACACAACAGAATTTCATGAAACCTTTTAGATAAAAGGACATACTATGTAGATGTGCATGTTGACAGGAAATTACGATTCAATTTTTTTCAAGGAGTAACACCCTTTGAACTTATTTGCTTCAATATACTACTGCAACTCCTCTGAAACCACACAACAGAATTTCATGAAACCTTTTAGATAATAAGAACATACTATGTAGATATGCATATCGACAGGAAATTACGATTCAATTTTTTAGGAGTTACGCCCTTTGAACTTATTTGCTCCAATATACTACTGCAACAGTTTGTCATCGCAACTCCTCCGAAACCACACAACAGAATTTCATGAAACTTTGTATATAATAAGGACATACTATGTAGATGTGCATATCGACAGGAAATTATTAATCAATTTTTTTCTAGGAGTTGCGCCCTTTGAACTTATTTGCTCCAATATACTACTGCAACAGTTTGTCATCGCAACTCCTCCGAAACCACACAACAGAATTTCATGAAACTTTGTATATAATAAGGACATACTATGTAGATGTGCATATCGACAGGAAATTATTAATCAATTTTTTTCTAGGAGTTGCGCCCTTTGAACTTATTTGCTCCAATATACTACTGCAACAGTTTGTCATCGCAACTCCTCTGAAACCACACAACAGAATTTCATGAAACTTTGTATATAATAAGGACATACTATGTAGATGTGCATATCGACAGGAAATTATTATTCAATTTTTTCTAGGAGTTGCGCCCTTTGAACTTATTTGCTTCAATATACCTCTGCAACAGTTTGTCATCGCAACTCCTCTGAAACCACACAACAGTATTTCTTGATATGTTTGTAGATAATAAGGACATACTATGTAGATGTGCATATCGACAGGAAATTATGATTCAATTTTTTTTTCTTATACAAATTTTTTTTCTTACCCGTACAGTTATTTTATTTCTCCAGTGACAATGTGGGGACGTGGGGTATGTGAGCGCGCTCACTAAGGTTCTTTAATTGCCTAAAGTTTTAACATTGATCTATACATATGGATCTTGTCTGTATACCAACTTTGATTATTTGGAATATCTACTAATTTTCACTTCTTCGTACTACATTTGTATTAACATCAAGATTATTCTCCTTTAATCTGTACAGGAAGTTTTATTGTTGATATTTACCCTTATGTATCTAGTGTTAAATTAGGTATTTATATGACAGACCTTTCTTGGTATTCCTAATTATTGGAAGATTTTATATAGACAGAAAAAGTATACCTAAAACGACAAAGTTATTTTTCATTTACCTGTATATATTATGAAAACCGGTTTTTCAAAAGTGATTATTTTCTAAGGGTTTAATATTTCGCGGTAGTGTTTTGCCATGGCTTTATTTGGACTTGTTTGTTTGCTTTTGGCCTTGAATATTTGTCCCTAATATTTTATTAACTATGTATTTACTTTCAGGTATCACAGATCGAATTTATTCGTTCATAGTGTGTTAATTTACGTTTTGATTGAGTTAAGCCTTCCAATTGATGTTTTATCGTGTGTTTTCTATGTTGTGATGTTATACTATTGTTTCAGAAAAAGGGAGAAGGTTTGGTACCATTAAAACGTTTAATCCCGCTGCAAATGTTTGCACCTGTCCTAAGTCAGGAATCTGATGTACAGTAGTTGTCGTTTGTTTATGTAATTTATACGTGTTTCTCGTTTCTCGTTTTTATATATACTAGACCGTTGGTTTTACCGTTTGAATGGTTTTACACTAGTACTTTTGGGGCCCTTTATAGCTTGTTGTTCGGTGTGAGCCAAGGCTCCGTGTTGAAGGCCGTACATTGACCTATAATGGTTTACTTTTATAAATTGTTATTTGGATGGAGAGTTGTCTCATTGGCACTCACACCACATCTTCCTATATCTATATATATATAACTGGGAAAATACCCAAATGCTATAAAGAAGAATACATAAATTGATTGTTATATGATATTAGAATAGGAAGATGTGGTATATTGTTTATTTGACAACTCCCACCAGAGACTAAAGGATGTAGGAGGTTAGCAACTGATGACATTGGACAACCTTCAACAATCAGTAAAATCCATACCGCATAGCTATTTTTATTGAAAATCATATGTTATTGCTACATGTATGCAAACAATTTTGTATTATCCATAACTTCAGATTTTATTGGTTCTTTTCAGAAAGATTGAAATTCATCACTTAGAATAAAAGGAGAAAACACAGACCAGAATAAATTCAAAGACAAAAGTTGAATCAGTTATTATTTTCATCACTCAGTCAATGAATTGAAGTTCTATTAAATACCAAAAGATATTGAAACAACACTAATGACAATGTTTTGTGCTGAATTACCAAGAAGGGACTATATATTACGATCACACAACGCTGGATGATAAGAAGCTATTGATTTTAAGGATATCCAGAAAAAAATTAGCTACCAGTATGTTTAATAGGCTAATAATAGAGTTTTCATTGATTTCAAATGGGAAATAATTGTGTTTCAAAAAGTATTCTAGAATTAATAAATAAACATATATTGATACTTACATTATCTGCTTTGTTGTTTAAAAGTTTAGTTTTGAACAGTTATAGAACAATATATTGCATTAACATTTCCAAGGAAAAAAGATATTCAACTAGAAAAATTCATCTATTAACAATTTACTACCAAACAGAATTCATTGTAAAATACACATTACTGTATTTTTATAATTTGAATCCCATAGGATTTTATTTTGTCCCATGGGATATTAAAAATCCCATGGGATAATTATAATCCCATGGGATTTTTTGTCCCATGGGACAACAATATCCCATGGGACTACAATTATCCCATGGGACCGAAAAAATCCATGGGATTTAACCAAAATCCCATGGGATAATGGTCAATCCTATGGGATTTTACCCTGTCCCATGGGATATTGAAAATCCCATGTTTTTCTAAATCAAATTACAAAATATAAATAATAATTACAGCAGAAAAGCAATGAAATTATTGAATCCCATGTAATTCCGCACATTTTGGTTATATACATGACACTGTAGCTCTAATTTGAGGCGGCGGCGGATTTGCAAATGAGTGTTTTGCAAATTAAGTGTCCAGTGTTAATACATATCTAAATATCTCAATTTGTACTCTGAAACGTAGTAAAACTTATAATGCAAAACTTAAATATTGTCAGAAAAAGTTGAAACAAACATACCCTTGATCAGGAGTATATGTACATAAACTACGCGTTTTATTGATTTCTCAATTAGAAATTTATTTGTGTTTAAACAGGTAAGATGAGTTCGCACTTTCTCTAAGGAAATATTTTTAAAATGAACTTCTTGTTCAAAATTGCATAATTACATTCACGTTATAAAGAAATTCCCCGTTGAAATAGTAACTATAATGTAATAATAATAAAACTGGAACTGTTTGCATATAAAAGGCGCACTTGTAAAAATAAAAAACCTCCTTAAATTGTGACTTGATTTGTATATTGTTTGCTTTCAGATATGATATTTTGATAGAACCTGATCCAGATACATACACATCGATTTCTTGTCGTTTGAGTCATTCTGTAAGTTAAATCTTCTGCATTGGGACTATTTTAAGTTTTCATAATTACTAATCTTAAGATAATTATGCAAGTTATATATCAAAGTAGCAAGTTGAAATTAAAATATATTAAGACAAGTTATGCTGTTTAAATTGCATTAAAATAAGGTTGTATTTTCTTTCATATATTTCAATGTATATTTCAGGATTTCATTGTGTAAAGGAGATGAAAAGAATTTCAACGATAGTAGATATATAACATTTGTCATAAAAATATAGGCTGTCGATGCAATACAATTTAGATGATGTAAATCATCTCAGCGAGAAATTCAATTAGAACTTTGTGGCACCAGTCGCCCAAATAATATCTTTTAAATATTTTCTTTTCAACATGTTCAATGACAAACAAATATCAGTTCGAATAGGTCTTCGTATGCACAAAAGTATTCAAGGTCATCTATTCAATATAAAACAAAATTCAAATCATCTCATTAACGAGATTAAAATCAATGTAAAATTCTCAGAAAGACTTGTGAGGAATTAACAAAATCCTTGTGCGAAAGTATTCTTAACGTTGACGTAAAATATTGTTCGCATGCTTTATCAGAAACAAATCAAACTTTTATTAAACATTTAGCCTTTGAATTATCAAATTTTCTAAAATCAGAAATAGACGGGAAACTTTTAAAGCCATTAATCACAGAAAAAGACGTCAAATTTCTTCTCAAAAGATGTCTTACAGTCGTAATGAAAAAAAAGGTTAAACCATGTGGGTAATGGAACCTACAGAAAACATACGAAACTTAGAGGAATGAAATACAGACCATTATGTTCAACCAGTCATTCCAGCTCACCAAAATGTATTTGCCAGTTCTCCAGGATAGCAACTGCAAATACTGCACAAAAGATTTATGCAGAATTAATTAAAATGTGCACAAAGTTAAAAAGATGTAGAAACATTCCGCCGATATCTAGAAGACGAATGTCCAAGCACCAGACTACATGGCGTATCGGTTCATGAATTGAAAACTATAGCCAATAGGTAAATATTGAATTAATACAATTATAACCATATCAAATTATAATTAAAGTCCAAGGTTTCAATTTACCTTTAAGGAAATTTAATATTCTATATCCAGAGCTGTTTGAACAATAAGTATAAAATTTATATTGCATGTTGAGAAGTTGACAGAACATTCAAACAACAATCAGAAAGCATTAGTCAAGGGAAACGGACAACCTCATATCCTCAAACAAAAGACGGACAGACAATACACTATACGGAAACAATAGATTTAACAACATTTCTGTCCCTCTTCAAATCTACATCAAATTGAATTTCAAAATGCTAAGAAATTGAAGATTTGATATGAAATATGTACAAGTATAAAATAAAAAAAAAAAAAAAAAAAAAACGTTTCGTGTTTAGATTTCACACGAGTTTTACTATAATTTCAATTCAATGTTTACCTATGATAATACATGTAATAGGAACCCGTCGTAACTACTGAGGAGTGTAACTGTCATGATGGTTTTTTTTTTTATTGTAATCAATTTCACAATGTAGACCATTTTATCATTTACAAATTGGATGCGAGTTTGTAATAGTACTAATTTGTGAAAACAAGATTTGAAAAAAAAAAAAAAAAAATAGCGGTTACGAATCGGTTAAGTTCGAGTGAGGATTTATAGTACGATAAGTGATTCTACGATTCAACCAACATGGCAATCTCATAATTAGCTTTCAATAACTGCAGTACTCTCAGATCTGTACTGTGTGTCTATGTGTTTTGTTTGTTGTTTTGTGCTTGGATCGACCCTTTCGATTTAATTCGTTAAGGTAAGGGAGGGTTGGTGTGCCCGTAAACATACAGTATTTGTAGAATCATGTTGTGTTTATTAAAGTATCTATGCCAAAGAATAGTTGAGGCTGCGGTGATATTGCACGACCGAAGATTGATTAAGACTTATAATCTCATCAAAATCGAGTAGTACCAATAATATAATTTTATATTGATAATTGACATTTTGAGATTATTATGTACTAGCTATAGTCTATTTTAAAAATTGACAATCTGTATAACAATATGAAAATGTTGCATTTAACATTGAACACTCAAGACAGAAAATAAGGTTTGAGACACTGTACATTTCCTTCGGTCATTGATGATGACAACTAATGTAGACAGATAACAACCTAATCTATTATGGTTTGAAATTATATCTTCCAGATTTTTATTTGGCACAGAATAATATCATTGAAATCATATGTATTTTACAAATCTTTTGTAGACAGGGAATGGTTTCTGGATTTGGCTATTTTGATGAAACTGTTTGTGTCTATATAAACAGTTGGAAAGAAGAAGATAAAAAGAAAGTGTTTAATTTCTTCGAACAATATCTCAATATCTCAATATAGCCAACTATAATTGCAAGTACGTCATTGAATTTCGTAAAAGAGGAAATAACTTACTTTGCCAAATTGCAGAATGGAAGTAGAATTAATAAATTCCCAAGGACAGGCAAGAATTCAAAAGGATACGGAACGCTGGGTATGTTCCTCAAAGATAACAATGAGACGTACTTCTTAACAACATGTGCTCAGGTTATTGAACAGGATGAAGAAGCGTACCTCGAGAATTGGGAGAATGTTTTCGTTCGTCATCCAAATACAAGCAATGCAGTAGAGAACACTAAAATATGGATTTTCGTTGATACGTGTATCGCCAGAAAATGATATTGAATGCAAACTAGGTTTAAAGAGTACTTCCGGAAGTTTTTAAAAGGACAAATTTTTAAAGGTGACATTTCAGAAATTTTAGGGCGCAGACTTTATAAATGGGGTGCCACTGAACCACATTTACAAACTGGAAAATGCATAGGCATTGAGGAAGAAGAGTTCATTTATATAGAAATGGACAAAGACAACTTTGCAAAACCTGGAGATAGCGGAGCTATTATCTGCGCTGGAAACAACACAGATACAGCATTAGCAGCTTTTGTTTTGGTAGGCGTATGTATAGGGCATCAGGACAGAAAGAAGAGATACGTCGTTTATAAGGTATCCGACGCACTGGATTTAGATAATATAAAGACTTTACACCATGCTTGTGCACAGAAACTTTCACCGTTGTTTCAGCTTGATGTCCTACAGCAAATAATTGAGCTAAGGCTATCAGTTAAAATTAATAAGAATAAACTCATTTATATCAGGTTTAAAATGTTGTACGGCAGACGATCGTTCATTTTAAGACTCTTCAGTGACACTAAATTCAAAAGTGCGAACATTGCCATTTCATTTACTGCATGTTTACATTCTATTCTTTGAACAATTAATAATTTCTTGAATTGTGAAACCGCAGTTTTCATTTAAACACTTTTAACTTATTTATTTCATGACTTTTCTCTTTTCTTTCAATTGTTCCCTTGACTTTTATCTGCTACTATCATTGAAAGAGCAAAACAGCTTGAAGAATTGCCCATACAATTTTACCTAAAAGAAAATTTAGAAACGATCGTAAAACGTAGTATTCAGATTGTGAATACCCTTTAAATTCATATAACAAAAACAAAAAATTATGTTGAGGGTTAGGTTGATTTTCCGGGAAATTGAAATAGATAGTGAATCGGAAATCATAGACTATAAGTCCACGAAATAACACAGAAAATAGCATGGAGAAAGCAAAAAAAAAAAAAAAAAAACGAAAAATTTAAAAATAGACCTCCTAAAAATCGAGTTGAAATCAAGTGGTCAGCTGGACTGACAGTTCCTGTTACGCTTACAACACCCATCATGACAAGTCAACATTTTGAGTTAAGTCGCATTCGTCGAGTGGGGAACAAGTGAAACATATAAGTGGTTATCTGTTACAGACACATTTCATATAAGTCAATCAAATCCTGAAGGCGTGCGTAAAACAATGAAAGGGTTCATGTAAAACTTCACCATATGAATCCACTTTTAGAAAACATATTTTAATATTTTAAAGAGGCATTATCTACGGAATTCGTGTTTTCATGTAAAACCTGAAAGGCTGCATTACAGATATCAATGGAAAAATAACATTTTCAGGATTCTAATGAAAACAATTAAGAAAACAATTCATATTGTTTGTCTTGAGAGTTGATGAGCACATAAAGGGTATAGGTTAGTATAGAACTATTTGAAATTTCTCGCAAACTAAAACTGTTATCAACTGACAACACATTGATTGATGAATGAATAATATATCAATAATGTAAAAATGTTAGCTAATGTATGCAATAGATTTCGTTTGCCTGTTGTGGCAGCTTCTTGTTTTAAATATTAGTTATTTCTGACATTTTCTCTTTTATTCTGTTGTGTACCCTTTTTGGGGCAAATAGGCTAATCAATTGTTAAAAGGAAATCGTTTTTTAAAGGGCTTGTTATGCTTCTGCAATTTAATTCCAATAAGGCCTATACACATTTTCTAATGGTAACACCTTTTCCTAGATGTATCATTTTTTCTGGCGGAATTTGCTAAATCTTCTTTACTATACTCTAGCTAAATTGTAAAAGTTTTCTGTTTACCAAAAAAGTCAAAGTTGTTTCGGAAGATATGTCCTTTTATTAAACAGAACTATACACTCCTGCCCTGTACTTTTATATGAATATATGAATATATTGGCAGGTTTTCAAAGGAGTTATTTTTTTTAGACCGACAATAATTCTACTTTTGGAAAAATTTTCAGATTTTGAGATTCAATTTCTAGAAAGGCAAACATAAACATGGGACTAAGTTACAAATGATAATTGAAACCAAAAGCATTGTATTTATCAACATTTTCGAAATGACACTTCTGAATGGATTTGAAAACTACTGAACAAGCTAATTGCATGAACAGGATAAGTCAGAGAATTGACATAAAGACTGAACATGAATTCATGATTTGATGTTTAACGTGTAACCATGAAATATTTTACAACACGGTTATTATTTAGCTCTTCCACCCTTGGCTTTGTCAAATATTCGGCTTTTACCGTTCATGGCCAATCCAGAAAAGCACTTCGAACACATGAAATCATTAAAGTGCATCATGTTTGTTATCATCTTTCAATGCTAGATTAGTACCCACTTTATATGTTTATCTAACGATGACTTGTCTTTGTTTTATCTTGCAACAACCTTAAACATACTACAAATCAATCAACACATACTTGTAATTGTTTATAATAATGAGGTTTCAATGTCATACTAACTGAAACTACATTTTGTTTTGTATAGGAGTGATTGATTGATCGTTCTATGGTATATATTTAGGTCAGTACAAATAAACAATTGATATGAAAGGTTGGTTTTGAAAATAAGGTGAACTGAATGAATTAATGAGAATTTAGAAATCCACCTGAAAAGGATCAAACATATTTTTAATCTGTAGTAAGAGATTTCAGATCATAATAACAATCTATTTGAATATTACACTTAAGTGAATGTTTTGCAATATCCAGTTAAGACTGACATATACATGAAATATGTTGGGAATGAATATAAAGTTGACAGTTAATCTTCTTACCCTTTTGGAATACCTGAGATCACCCCAGTTTTGGTGGGGTTCGTGTTGTCAGTTTATTTTCGACTTTTGAGTTTGAATGTCCCTATGGTATCTTTCGCTTCTCTTTTGAAGATGTAGGCAGCAGAATACGCTCATATACTATAGAAATTGAAAGGTACTGTTATTGCACATACACGCATTAAATTGATGCGACATTTCCATTGGAGCATGAAAGGCCATCATATTTATAAGTATGACTTGACAGGTGATGATTTTTATCTAGCAGTACTTTCCTTCTTTTAACTATTAGGACCCTTAAACAATTGACCTCCCGTTTAGATTGGGGTTGTCAATATTGCACAGATATTTTCATCTGTCAAATTCTGAATGATTGAACAGAAAATAAATGAAAAAACACGTTATAAATTTAATGCGCCCGAAGCGCTTTTCTAGATTACCTTCATCAGGAACGCTCAAAGCCGAATATTTGAACACCAAGGATGTATAAAACATATTCTGTTGAATTGTTTAACATGTTAATGCATGATCTTTGCATTATGATTTTAACGTTACTTATTAATTCTATTGTTTTTAAATTTTCGTCTTATATGTCTTTGTAGACAAAACATGTGTTTTCAAGTTGCGGAACAAACATGTTGATATCAAAAAGGAATAAAATATGGCATTATCATTATAAAAGAACAGTTGAGTAAGAAATCATCAGAGTGCATTGTTAGATAATAAAATATTATTTCACTCTAGTAAAAACAATATTCAGTTAGATGTTTTCTTATTTAACTTATTCTATTAGGCAGAATATGGTCTTTACTAATACATTCTTGTTTTCATCCATAATACACACCTTCGACGTTGATGAGAAAGAATATTGGATAAAATGTTAAACATTTCAGTTTTGATTTTACGTTACCTGTACATGTTTACACGGGTCTATTTAAAGCTTAAAATCTTAACTAAGCCCGCATTTCTTTGGAAAGATCTTCTCTAAAATGATCCTGAATTTGCGCTAGCTATAAACTGTTTACAGGCAATGACTGGAACAGAATAACAATTTAAATCAAAGGAAGAGCTTTTGGAGATTTAAATGAACATTTAATTTTCTAAAAATAAAAACCTGTTTTGTGTCCGTGAAATAATTTCAAGACGATGCAAGTCGTATGTGAACTTGAAAGTCGAAACTATTCTTCTATCAGTCCACTCTACATTTTGAAGTAGATGTATATACATGTATAGCCATTAACTTCAGTTAATGTGTTTTAAACATTCATTTTACATTACGTTTATATTTTTGTCAATCAATTAGACACTAAAGGAACCGAAACTAAGCGCTGAAAATTTTAATCATAGTTTGTGAAAAGAAAAAGTTTGAAGTGTTGATTAATACGTTCATTCCGGTGCAAACTATAACAGAGTTGAATGTAATTATACAATATATTATTGATTATAACATAACATTACGTTTTTGTCAACGTTACTTGAAAGTGATTGTCGTACGCGAGTTTTACTTTTGAACGATACAGGAGAATGGAGAAAACTATGTGTCTCTTTGACATATTCCCATTTCCTTCTCAATTTTATTGGTTACGTTAAAAAAAAACCTGAATATCTATATGACTGGCCATTCGGTTTTAATCGAACAATCTGTGCAATGATAAAAGTCCTCCGCTTTTTAACTTTTGATAATTTTCTTTGCTTCTCCTTCACTAGCCTCCAGTATTATGGAGCACCTCAACTTTCGAAAATACGTTCATTGACAAATATTTCACGAATGATCTGGACGAGAACAAATTAATATATTATACCAAAGGTAAATTCTGTAATCAGGATCAGCTAGGATAGAGGGCGTGAAATTTGGACTCCCACTAGCATATGATGGTATAGTGTATAGTGACATAACTATGGCCTTCTAATATGCCATCTACTGCAACAAAACACGTTTTTGTAAGGGTTTTGTCATACAGAGACTGTAGCACTCTTTCTAAATGAGGCATCTACTTAAACTTTCCTTCTGACCGGACGTGTCTGCGTATTTATACATCCGACACCAGCAAATTAACGCCCAACTATGGCAAGGGTTTTACTGTCGGTCGGAAGAAAACCAAAGAGACCATATTGCTATGTTTAGTCAACCTTGGTGTTCAAAGATAAAGATTCAATGTTTAAAACATATACATAATTTAGTCATTCAAGCGTGAAACGTGAGTCATCTCGGGTGTGTGAGCTATAATTTTACGGAATTTATTGATGTGTTGTCTAAGACTTTCACCCATAGAATACGAAAAATCAAATCGTTTTAATCTTTTTTTTTTTTTTTTAGTTTATGAGCGAGTTGGTTGAATAAGGATTGTATTTGTTTAAAGAAAACTTATAAAACTCTTAGGATAAACGCTCTGTATGTTTAAAGATCAAAATCTTTAACTATTTTAGTAGCAATTTCACACCTCGGTGGCCCTAGGTCAATTAAAGTCTAAGAGTATTGATATATATTGTATTAATATATTTTCTTGTGAATTATTTACTCTTTAAGCTTTTTTTACTAAAACACAAACGGTATTATAAATGTAACTACATACGACATTTGATTTCCAGTTAAAGATTGAAATCACAGAACATATTCAAAATAGATATGCATATCAAAGGGACGGTTTTGATAGTTGAAGACTTATGAAGACTCTACTAGAATCGTGATTGTCGAAAATGCGTCTTGGTATATACTAAACAATGTTGTTACTTTATGAAATCCTGCAAATCTCTGCTGAGGAATGTACGTCAGAAACTTTTCGGATAAATCCAGATAAGCGAGATGTAAAGTTGCGCGGATTTACTTATCGCAAATTTGAAAATATATCGCCGAGGTCGTGCTTCTAAAAATGTATCAGGCGAACATGATGTCATTCTTACAACTATAACAGAGCGTCTCTTAGATGTGAAACTAATATTAAACCAAAAGGATATTCTGAAAGCAATTTTCAAACTGCTATTGGTTATATCTACGATGAGGTTCAACATTACAGAGGGTAAGTTTACAAAATTCAAATTAGTGAATGAATATGTGAATGCTATGCATTAATCAATCTCAATTTTCTTTAAATTTGATGTCCTACAAACAAATTCATTCGGCTTCAACTGATTAAATGTTCAACGGATAATGTATATAAGTATGTGTTGCTAACATTAAGGTTTTTTATTACGAAAATAGAACCACACTCAATCTATTAATAAAATAGAGCATGAGAGGAATGCGTCAACCAGTCAGCAAACAATAAACACACATGATTAAAACATATTGATAGGTCAACATCTAAACTTCAACAGTATGTAAAGATCCACGAATCTAAAATTCATCTAATAAATGCAACAAAAACTACCAAAGATCGGTCACCCATAAGCAAAAATATTCCAACATGGTAGAAGAAACACAATTTTACGGAAAATCACCTGCTGTTTAGTTGATTTTTTGTAGATGTCAAAGTTTCTGAAAAATTAATATTCAAAGGAATTAGAATTTAGCTTTGACTAAATTGATACCGAATATGACATTTTCATGCCCATTTTGTAATACTTTATGACAAATAAACGAGAAGCGTTGTCATGTATACATAAAAATTTTTAACATCAATAGCCATCGGAAAGCAAAATTTATAGAAATGAGTTTTGAATCCGATCTAACCTCTCAAAATCTATCAGATGAACTGTTCTGAAACATCAACTAAAACTGTTCTGAAACATCAACTAAAACTGTTCTGAAACATCAACTAAAACTGTTCTGAAACATCAACTTAAACTGTTCTTAAGCATGACCGAGGAGCTGCTCTTATTTATGATATTGAGTAATGTTCCACACAGGACACATTCTGACAGACTATAGAATCCTGTTTCTGTATTGTTACGAATCACAATTGATGTCTAACATCAGAAAATACCCATCAAAACAACATCTGATACAAAACGTTATAACACTTTAAATGTGTGGATGAAAGTTTATCTCTAAATAATGACGACTTCAGTATGTACACTAGAGATATAATTCATGTTGAACTTGCTTTAAATAAAGCTAATACTAACAATGAACATCGTCCTTTCTTGGATCTTGATATATTCATTTCTTACGAAAAGATGATACTAAAATTTACGATACTAGTGATGGTCTTTCATTTCCTATTGTTTATTGTCCGTTTTAGATAGTGACGTTCCTTGGTACAATTGTAGGTGTTTATATATCTCAACTTGTTCGGTGTTTGAAACAACGTTTGTGATTTTCACGAAAAATCCCTTGAACAATATTACACTACGGTTTTCGATATCACAAACTGTTTAGTAAATTTTATTATCGATACAAGGACATCATTCATACATACAAATCAACGTGCAGACATATTTTACGTTCAGGTATTTCACATCCCATCTTCTATTGTAATACTCTATACAAAGCACGAAAATGTCGTCATTCAGCTCAAAAGCTCAAAAGCTAACCAAACATTTAAACAGACTTATTAACAAGAGATATAGTTACGATACTGTTGTCAAGTCATTAAAGATGGCTTTTTAGAATTTCACTCATAGAGTCATTGTATCGGATATAAACACATTTATTCTAACAGTTGTTGTCATGATTTTTCCCGTACAATTTATAATGGCATGATACTAAAGCCATAATGGCAATGATTGTGGTTTAATTGAGATCTGGAACTTGCATGATTAGTCGTTCTTAGTATATTTATGTTGATCATTGTCATTTTACTTAGATTCTTTTGTTATCTATTCTAACATAGGTCTTGGACTTCTTTAACCCTGTGTTGTACTGTGCGTTTTGTTGTGTTTGTTTATTCAACATTGCCTAGAGGTATAAGGGAGGATTGAGATCTCATGAAACATGTTGAGCCTAGGCTCCGTGTTGAAGACCGTACTTTGACCTATAGTGGTTTACATTTATAAATTTTGACTTGGATGGAGAGTTGTCTCATTGGCACTCATACCACATCTTCTTATATCTATTAACTCCGCCGCATTTTGCGCCTTCCTCAGTCAAGAACCTCTAGCATTTGTTAGTCTTGTGTGTGTTTTTTTAAATTTTGGTTCATTTGTATGTTTTGGAGTTGGGTGTGGCGTCCATTTCGCTGAACTAGTATGCATTACTATTTATAGGCCAGCTGAAGTCCACCTTCGAGTGCGAGATTTCTAACTGCACTTGGAGGCATTGGAGGCCTTGAATGGTTTGTTTGCTATATGGCCGGGTTGTTGTCTCTTTGATACATTCCTCGTTTTCATTCTCTATTCTATTCTATTTGTCTTCGTGCTGTTTTGTTACTTTTGGTCGTATGACTTTTGACGTAACACGGTATTTATGCATGCCGCCATCGGGTTTTGACTTTTAACTTAGGGCATTTCTTGTGCAGGTGGGCCCTGAGATGAAATTCAGACACAAAGGGTTTTAGTGTTTCTTCTATTTTGTTTACCATTGTATTTCTCTTTACTTATTTTTTTTTCTTTATCGAGAAATTGTATACTATATACATGATATACGTTATGTACTATCAACGACAAAAACTTTTTTTTTGTTGACGTCATTTCTTATTAATGTCACCGATGAGTCTTTAGTAAACGAAATGCTCGTCTGGTGTAGAAAATTTTGGTCTTGGCATCTATGATGAGTTATTACCATTTACTACACCTTTTATGCTAGTATTTTGTAAGATAAATTTTCGGTGGTATTTTGGAAAACTCGGATGAGGCAAACTATAAGCATCTTCTATGCACCAATCATACATTTTGGCATTGTTATGATATTGTAACTATCATATTTAATTAGTTGGCCTAATTTGTTTTGTGTGGCCTATTATATATATTGTGTACAAAATAATACACATTGTGTTACAACTATGCAGTTTAAATTCACTGGAACAATCACTGATACTCATGGAATGATTAGAACTTTCTATTTCACTTACATAACGTTTCCAGAATGATCATAACAAAAGATGCGTAATTTATATTTCTAGCGTTGTCTAGAAGTTTCCGTTTGAGTATTTAACTGCAGACCCAAAAGTTAGTTGAAGATAAAGATTTAGAGATAGATATAGATAGACTTGGACATCGATAGACATCAACATTCTCAGCAGTTGGATTGACACTTTTATTTACAAACTACATCATACTAGATTGTGACCAATTGGATATAATATTCTGTGGATTCCGAGAAGATTTCCGGATAAAGAAAAGATAAAAGATTGGACATATATTTTGACAGTTAAGTTTACATTTCTTTTATGTAATACTTCTTGTAAACTTGTGTATAATAAATCTTGTTAAATTTTATTATTGATTTGTGTCTTTTGTTGGCTACAATTAAAAGTCGATTTTTCTGTTCATAACAGCATCCGCACCTTTTACAATTTTGTTTTAATTTCAAAGCAATCATAAATATTATTCATAAGGAGAAAATATGGGACTCAGATTATTAGGATAGTTGTTATCGGAACCAAAAACAGTCTTGTTTTTATGAAATTTTCCTTTTCATTAAGGTATCTCAAAAACCGTAATGTTTACTTGCAGTTCAGTTCAGTTTTTTTTTTTTTTTTTTTTAATATTTTGATAACATGGTGAAATTTCTCTACTTAAATCAAGATTGACATATTTTGGTTGTCATAGCAACCATCCTATTACCTTTAATCGCTCATATTTTTTGTCAATATTTAACAATTATTCATACACAACATTCATATCGTATAGTTATAACCAAACAGCAAATGGGTACGGATGCGAAAGTGTATAATGGTCCAAGAGAAATACCATTTATTTCCCGCTTAAATACAAAGAAAATGTCCCCTACCCTTTGGACATGTCGATATTATGATGACTCTGTTAGCATGTGTTGTTGGTTCAGCTTCATATTTTTGAAAATTATTAACAAATAGCGACAATTCAAATCAAAATTTGCCTCAAAATGACTTCAAAGTAGTTAAGATTGTTTTCACTCCAGACTCACCCAGATACAATAAAACCTTTTGACCTCGTTGCAATAAAACCATGCCGTGACAACAATTTTGTGTATATTCCCAGTTAATTCACCTAATTATCTGGTTAGGCCTTGTTTCAAAAGTATCGGTTATCATGTGTGAACAATTTCTATGTAAAATGGTTGGTCATTACAGAGATTTGCTATTAAATATTCAACCTGTGTGTGTTAATATTTTACATAGAAACCTGGCTTATTTCAATAAATATCAATAACAGTGATCTTTGACCTCCTTCAAATAATCATGTAACAGACATCCAGTTATATTTCCCCAACAATTAATAAAAAATACCAGGTTTATAAACTGGTACGCCTCATGCGCGTTCCGTCTCTACAATTCTCATTAGTAGCGCTCCAACCACAACAAGTTGGAAGGAAAGACCAAATACGAATTTGTAGACCATAAACCATTCAATGAAGGATGCACACAACTGATAAGATGTCATATATTGTACACAGTAATGATATCAGTTCTTTGACAATCAGCTTATTTGTATAATAGGCACAACAAATAACAAATTTCAGGATCCACATTTTGACTCCTGTAAAGACAATCCATGCAATGGAGGTGAAGTCATAAAAAACTCATTAATGTCGCTCAAATAAAAAACAAAATAAATAAAAACGCCAAATAAAGTACTACGTTGAAGAGCATTGGGGACCCAAAATTCCACAAGGTATTGCCAAATACAGCAAAGATAATATATTATAACCCAAGGTTTTCACATCAAAATGTAATGAAACTCAAACACAATGCTAACAACTACACCTTACAGACAGAGGCCGAATTTGAGTTATGCTCCTTTTAACTTTGAAAATTGCAAAGATTGAGAGCAGACATTCGTATCCGCAGACACATTCTTTTATTTGTTTTACGAAATTTCTCAAAACAAATATACGAACAGACGCAAAATACACAGACTCAGTTGTCGCTGAATGTGACTTTGAAATTGCATGTCAGTTGGTACATTTAAGAATGGCGAACGTAGATACAAGTATCTTGTCTTGGGAAAGGATAAATCCTACTTTGTAAAGAATCACTCTGATTCAAACAAAAATTCTCTGAAACTGACATTATCAAGATGCTTGATTTCTTGATTGACAACATATTTGTTACGTTTAGAGGACGTGTTTTCAACAGACTGTCGGAATTCAATGGGAACCAATTGTGCCCCTCTTCTTGCCGACTTGTTTCTTTATTATTATGAGGCTGACTTCATAGAGGAACTTCTTAGGAAGAAAGATAAGAAGTTAGCAATATCCTTTAACTTTACGTTCCGCTATATAGATGATGTTCTCTCACTAAATAATTCAAGATTTTGTGACTAAGTTGAACGCATCTATCCATTTGACCTTAAGATAAAGAATACAACAGATGCAGTTAAGTCACCTCATATCTTGACATGCATCTAGAAATTGACAATGAGGGTCGGTTGAAAACAAAACTTTACGACAAAAGAGATGATATCAGTTTCCCAATTGTGAACTTTCCATTTGCATGATGCAACATTCCAGCAGTGCCTGCATACGGAGTATATATTTCCCAGTTGATACGATATTCCAGGGCTTATTTTTCCTATCATGATTTCCTTGATAGAGTATTGCTGCTCACAAGGAAGCTATTAAACCAAGAGTTCCAAATGGTGAAGTTGAAATCATCCCTTCGTAAATTTTACGGACGCCATCACGAGTTGGTTGACCGTTATGGAATAACCGTTTCACAGATGATATCGGATATGTTCTTTATGCCGTAACTACAATACCCTTCCCTTTTCACGAATGTGACTTACCGAATTAGATTATTTACTGGTTTCTAATAACATAAGCAACACGACGGGTGCCACATGTGGAGCAGGATCTGCTTACCCTTCCGGAGCACCTGCGATCACCCCAGTTTTGGTGGGGTTCGTGTTGCTTAGTCTTTAGTTTTCTATGTTGTGTCATCTGTACTATTATTTGTCTGTTTGTCTTTTTATTTTGGCCATGGCGTTGTCAGTTTGTTTTCGATCTATGAGTTTGACTGTCCCTCTGGTATCTTTCGTCCCTCTTTTATAGCAAGAGATACTGGACCTGTCGTTATATATAGACTGCTTACGGACGTTATAAAGTGAGCGATTCTCAGTCTTTCCTCTAACTTAACGCCACGTTGTAGCAAAGAAGCGGTACATACAAGTTTTCAAATCCTGAAAATCTTATGTCTGTACTATATTCCATTGGAATTTACAACCAAAGATGAAGGATTACACGGTTAACCAGGCCTCACTGGATACAAACAATACAAAAGTGTCCTCAAACACAACGTTATATTTCGTGATCTGACAAATACTCAACGAAACTTTTTCTCAGTTTTACATCTTTTCATCCGCAATTAAACCGGATTTTACAGTTATTGTTAAACTCTATATGAATACTTAATCAATTCTTACTCGTACAAGGAATGTACTCAACAGATTCGAGGGCGATATAGAAGAAAGATAACTTATACCAAAAACAGGGAAAACACAAGGATCGAAAACCAATTTAAACCGTCTAAAACTTTGAAGTGTGTACGTGAAAATATTAAAAATTTGAAAAATGAACAAAACTCAACTATTCTCGATTGGAGTCCTTTAAGGTTTTATATGCGCATTATTCGCCGGTTATCGATCATCAAAGATTAATCGTTTTACGATCATTACTCACCTTTTGTTCATTTAATATAAAAATACTAAGATGTGGTATATTTACTAATGAGACAATTCTCCACCAGAGACCAAAATGACATAGAAGTTAACAGCTATTGGCCACTGTAGAGTGTCCAACAATAGGCAAAATCAAGACCGCATAATCAACTAAAAAGGTCGTGAATCGACAAATTAAAACAATTCAAACGAGAAAACTAACGGCCTGATGTATGTATTTAAACGAAAACAAATATGATATACAACAACAAACGACAACAACTGAATTACAGGTTCCTGACTTAGAACAGGCACAAACAAACGTGGCGGGGTTAAACTAGTTTATAAATTAAACTAATTGTAACTAAACAGAACAACAGAAAAACAAATTGTTAAAATCCGTTGAAAAGGTTTAAACTTTTAAATAGATTCAAAACAGAAATATGTCTAACAAAACACATACCAGACGTGACAGGGTACGTAAACATCCCACAATAAAAAGACAATAAGTACAGATCTGAGAGTTCTTGCATTTACTGGCAGCTAGTTCAAAGTCAATAACAACGAAAAAAATCATGAATCTAAGACTAAAATGTCAATCGGTAAACATCCAACATTGTCCGTAAGTTTGAATTAAGGAGCAACCATTTAATAAAAGGAAGGTTATGGTTTTTTTGTCTGAGTTAGAATTTTGTTTTTAGTTTTCGACGCTATCAATCAAATTATTTTTTTTTCAAAATTTAACATTATAAGGTATGGGGAAAATCTGGATTCAGAATATTTTTTTTTTTTTGTCATCTACTTGACCAGAATACTTTTTCATCAAATTGGGGATCAGAATATTTTTAGGAAAAACCATACCCCTCCCACTTTTCAAGTTAAATGGTCGTTCCCTAAAGTTAATAGAGGCTGTGGCATTTAGGGGCCTGTTTTCTTGGGTTTTTGCCATGATATTGTCTACATATATTTCTTTGTGTCCCTTAGCTTTTGGATTCAACCCCTGTATTATGTTTTTTTTCATTATTATTTTCAAATAGTTTTGTCTTTAGCATCACTTAAGAGACAATAATAGTCAGAATGCATACCTGATGTAGTTAAATTCTACTGTTGTTGTACTTGTCTTTCTTTTATATGTTGTTTGACAATTGTAATTTGCTATAATACAAGCAACAATTTAATCATTATCGAAATTGACTACAATTCTGATCATATTTTTTCATGTTAATTAAAACTATTTTCACTTTTTAGATTGTGAAATACCGGACGGAGAACCAGAAAATGTGGCGCTTGAAAAGGTCACTGGACATAGTTCTACTATAATCTATGAAGGTATTGAGTATCCATCAGAATATGCGGTTGACGGCTTGAACAATACATGTTCACATACGAATAATGAACATTAACCGTTTTGGTGGGTAGATCTAAGAACCATTTTCATCATGTGAATTGAAATCATCAACCGTACTATTTACGGTAATTATGGGTAACATTAATAAGATTTAAGCATGTGGAGCTGGATCTGCTTACCCTTTAGCACCTGACATCAACCCAAGATTTTGGTGGGGTTCATGTTGCTCAGTCTTTGGTTTTGTATATTATGTTTTGTGTACTGCTGTTTTTCTGTTAATGTTTTCTTTTTAACCATGGCGTTATCAGTTTATTTTCTTCTCATGAGTTTGAATGTCACTTTGGTATCCTTCGCCTTTCTTTTATAAAATACACAAACAAATTTGAGTTTAAAGACTCTGTAGTTCCACACCATTAGCTTCGTTACATGTTACCATATGGTATGCGTGTAACTTTATCAATGTTGTACAAATGAATGTTAACAGTTTAAGAAATATGCAGTTTCACCTTTTCAAAAGAATAAGTAAAAGATTAAAGAGAACTCTAACGCTATCGATTAGCCCTGTTTACAAACAACTGAACTGAAATGTGTGGTAAACAACACCATGAAAGATCAAAATGACAAACAAGTAAATAATGGCCAGTTCACAGAAATTGAAATAATCAGTTTGTCCAGACTATTTGTGTTGACCATCAGGTTATATAAATGCTAGAAAATCTGGTTACTTTTTCAGTGTTAAAAATCTTGCTTAGGTGTGCATTCAACTTCATAATGGGGATCATGTTGCTTTCCCAGTCACCATACAATGTAAATATGTGTAATTGTTCTTGATTTGATTTGATATAGTTTTGATCTTTTGTTTTCAATTCTCTCGTGTTGGTGCAAATTATCGTCAATTATGAGGGTATTGTAAGATAATGAAACAAGTAATGATGTTGTTAAGACAACAGAAAAGTCACCAAGAAACACATACTCCATACAATTTTCCTGATAAGTTTCTTCTATAGTAAATCCATGCCTATTTTAAACCCCATATATATATACAAGTCTAAATTGAAAACAACGTTTAAACATATGATTGCGTTGGATAAAAACCGCAATTTTATACGTGCGCATGCAAAACAAATTTCTTGGTAGAGGAGTCTAAATACAGCACAGACAACATTTTCCAAAAGACCAAAAATATATTTTAACAAAACGCATTTGACTAGCAGGTTGAACAACGGATGTTCTTAAACCCTGCTGACTGCCATCGACGATTGCCAAATAAACGGATCACCAGATGTAACAAAATGGATCTTAACTATTAATTTAATACCAAACAGAAAACAATAAACTTGCGGAAGAGATGGTATACCGCAAACAATATATATATATATATATATACCTTAGGATCCTTTAATGTGACAGGTTTAACATTACGGCACAACCATGTACATATAGCTTGCAAGTCCTATAATTTACATAAAACGACTTATGGTTCCTGAGAACTGCTGCAGGAAAATTTACCAGGCTGATAAAGAGAAGAGCAAAACCTTAAAAAAATAGAACAATTTATATAAAATAAGAAGAAAAAATATAGATAAGATTATAAATGGTATGCATCATAAGTGCTTCTCTGGAATAACCCTCATCAGGAACGATCAAAACCAAATATTTAAAAGCCTGAAGTGTATAAATACCGACACAAGTGTAGAACAACAATAAGACTATCCAACTTTGTTCGGGAGACATAAACACCAGGGCCCAGTTGTTCAAAATGTCATTAAGCTAACGCAGACGTTAAAGTGTCGCTAGAGAGTCGTTAACAACACGTTTGAACAACTGGGCCCAGATTGCCTTCTGTGTCATCCGAATATGTAGTTGTGTCCTGGTTGATTTTACTTTTAAATGATTATGTATACATGGTATAAGGAGTGCTCTACTACTTATAAGAGTATGAAAAGCATGCCCGTCTTCAGTAGTAGTGTACTGTGGTTTTCTGTATATATTTATATATATATATTTCTTTTCGTTTAACTATAAGGATTTCCTGCGTTAAATATAGTTAAATATATTCAAAACTGGTTGTGAAACGGAATATTGTTATTTTGATTTTAGATATATTGGTTGTATATGCACGTGAAATCCTTTGGCGGTTTAAAGGGTTGGGTTCCGTTATATCATATAAGAAATTGTTTAGCTGTCAGTTCATCGAAGGTGCTCACAGTAGCTAAAACGTACTGTTTATCGTTTATGGTCATATTTATGAATATAGATCATATAGAACTTAAGTTCATTTACATATAATGATTGTTGTATGCAAATGTCTATTTGAAGATTGTTATTAAATTATATTAGATTATTATGTTATACAAACATTGTTTGTAAGGAAAAGAACAAGTAACTGCGAGCATCCAAACCTATATAAGAGTTTTTTCTGTTTATACGAAGGAATTCAGTAAAGAAATGCTTTAAATTCGAACTAGCAGAAGAGGAGAATTTATCTTTTCTGTATATAAAGCACTTTCGCTGTTATGGCATGTAGTTGCTTTACTATGTTATGTAGTTAGTTTGTTATTATATGTAAATAACTTCTAATAAGAAAAGTTGCGTTAATCTTATCAAAATTAAAGAAAAGTCTACCAACCCCATACTAAAATTTTAATGTTAAGGAGGTCCTCGGACTATAGTAGTAACAACATAACATAATGATGATACCACATACATGTTTATTATAGTTCAGAAAGAACATTATATAAAGTATACTATTACTACTTAAAGACATTAATGGGAACATCGTATAACTATTTATACAATTTAATATTGATTCGTGTATTTTTACATAAGTAACAGGCTTCATGATCTTGACATAGTTGTTGGACTAAGCCTTGATGATTTTTTCAATATTTACACATTACGAAAGACCCAGTGAAGACGGAGAACATCTGATATTTCAGCGCAAACGGTATACAGACGGTCGTTTTATTAAATTGACCATCACTAATTTCACTTTGTTGGCCGTGGCAGGGGTTAATGGGTTTCCTTATCACGTATGTTGATAAATAAACAAATTCATCACATAACGTTTTATATGAGTCATGATTTCTGTTTTTATATTTCACTTATTATATATTTGATTGAGCAGTTTGAACATCCAAAATTTACAAACAGATCAAATTAGACAGACCATCCGCATTATTAATCCCACCTCCTCGTGATCGTAGATCCGCAGAATATAACAATTAAATTATTATGGCTAGTAGACAGATACATATTTTGTTCTGAATAAATATTGGTCTAATTTACAGACACGATCGCCTACAAAAAGTGTCATTTGGCAAATTCGTTTTAATAAATTATTCGATGTATGTTGCTAGCACCGAGTATCAGATTGTCTACATATTGTAACTGTAACCTATCAGATGCAAAACACAGTTTGAAGCTTTATCGAGAGATCGCGGCGAACAATTGAAAGTTCAAGAAAGGCTTCCATATTATTTCAATGTAACTTTAATACTCCCGGTAAGATTTTTGAATATTGTTTTATTGGTACCTGCATCAATTTTGTTTTCCATAAAATATATCATAACTTATACTAACTTAAGAAAAATTATGGTCCTGCATCCTGCGAAATCTATAAACTTACATTTTGGCATTGTTATATTTTTACATTCTTTTATGTCGGGAGCTTTTCATTCCTGAGTATACAGTATTGGTTTTGCTCAAAACCAATTAACGAAATTTTGTCTCCTGTGAATCGTTGTCTCCTGTTAAAATTTAAACCCGCAAGCCCCTTTATTTTGTATCCAGCAGCTGATATTTCACAATATAAATGTAATGAATTTTAGTAATCGATTTATTGGATTGTACATTCGTGTTTTACGTAAGGGAAACAGTATTTGTTGACTTGGTTTTGTAGTTAGCTATACCTCTCACTTTTATGAAGCGGAGAATGCGGGCCAAAGGAAAGCTAGCTCGATTTGGTAAATGGAATGTTTGTATGTCCGTCTGGCAGCTTTCATCTGACATTGACCTGCTATTCCTGGTTCATGGTTTATTGATCAATATGAAGTAATCTTTATATCGTATATTTTTGATACTTAGCAGTAAGTAAACTTTATCTCTTGAAATGAATAATAGTAACATGGCCATGTCAATCCGGTGGTTTTCATATAACAATGACGTCATTTGAATGGGTCATTGGTCAATCGTACGTTTTGTAATAAGCTCCGTTTCCCAAATACTTTAAGCAGAAAGTCAATCATATTGTTTTGCATAAAACGATTGTAAATTTTATGTTATATGGTGTACATGTCCGTCTGGCAGATTTCATCTGATCTTTACCTCATTAACCTGCGTTGCATAGTTCATTGGTTAATGTTAGGTTTTCTTGATTATAAATATGTGTTTCTCGGATACTATAAGCAATAGGAGAACTATATTTAGTTTTGACCTGAATAAAGTGGGGAAAGTTAAAAGAAAACTTGCCCTAGTTGAAGCTATAATGAAACCTAACAAAATCACAAACTGTGGATTTATTAATTTTCGTGGATTTATAACTAATAGCATTTTCGTATTTCGTTCAACTTTTTATATTCGTGGTTTCTTTATACCAATGAAATCCACGAAAATTAGTATTCCGTGAATCATAATGAATCCACAGTACATACTTATCTCTTTTGAAGACAATTTATCTTCCTTCATACTTTAAAAAAATTCTACTAAAATTTACTTTCTCCTTCCATTTTAATTTTAATTCGTTTAATACCAAACATTACTAATGAATTTTATTACCTGCATTACCTTTTATTCATTTGCATGTATTTTGGTTCTTTTATTTAACACTTCAGATGTATTTTATGAACAAATGAGGTATTGTTGTTGTCTTACGACTTTGCTAAATGAAAAGCTCAAACGAATGGATTACAACTGTCATATTCTTGACTTGGTATAGGCATTTTCTTATGTAGAAAAGATGGATTAAACCTGGTTTATAGCTAGCTAAACCTCTCACTTGTTTGACAGTCGCATAAAATTCAATTATATTAACAGAGTCTCAATACACATCTGTTTATCCATCTTTTCAGTTGTCTTACATTTTATTTCAAACCATCGAATATTCAGTTCCATAGAAATACTATGGCACACTAACTTTACACCTATATGTCAGTTCTTTATACCATGACTCTACTGTTAATAGTAAAAAACAACTAATTTTGAATTGTACAAATAGATATAATGTTTTTTATTTTAAAATAATGTCCGAATCATACACATGCATACGACATAATGATATGTTGGATTTTAGACTTTTTTTACTCGTTTTTGAAAAAGTACTTTGCAAAGCACATGATACATCAGTGTGTTGATTAACATATGTATTCAAATATTGATAAACGTAAATTGATTTGCTATTATGATGTATGTGACTGTTAAATAACTCTTTTGAAGAGTCATTTTCAACAAAAGCTTAGTATGATAAAATATTAATTAACGTTTTACAAATGCTTTTAGATCGACTAAACAATAATGATGTTTAAGTCCATTAAATACTTTCAACGAAATGTGCTAAATTGTTGGCTGCTTTCGTCATTTTAGTTAAGTGCATTAGTAAGCATATCCCATATATATGGAACGCCAAACTTGTCTTATATGGTACTCTGATATTACGTTATGTGGTTTTATTAGTACTTGATGATATTTTGTCTTTAAATAATATAGTTTTGACATTACTTAAAGATGTTTTGATATAACTTAAAATGGTAAAGTCATTACTTCATGAGATTTTGATATTAAAGGAAATGGTTTCCTATTGACCTGATATGGTTTTGTCATTACTTCACATGATTTCAACATTATTCAATGTGGTTGTGTCATTTGGTAATGTGGTTTTAACATTACTTGATGTGATTGTGGGTTAACGTAAGGTTGTTGTTTCATTACATGATGTGGTTTTGTTATTTCCTTATGAATAATTTTGTTCATAACTTGGAAAAATATTTTTTGTATATATATACAAAACACAGGAAATGCCTGTACCAAGTCAGGAATATGACAGTTGTTTTCCATTCGTTTGATGTGTTTGAATTTTTGAATTTGCCATTTGATAGGGACTTTCCGTTTTAAATTTCCTTGGCGTTCGGTATTTATGTTACTTTACTTTTTACACTAAATCCGTTGGATGTTGGAGGTGTACTGATTGATAATTTAGTCTTAGATACATGATTTTGTATTACTTGTTATTGGCCTTGAACTAGCTGTTAGTAACTGTCCTTTTTGTTGTTAGGGATGAGGTATGGATAAATACCCTGCCACGTCCGGTCTGTGTTTATGCTTTTTATCTGCTTTGTATCGACCTGATGAGTTAAGCCTTTCGTATCTGATTTTATAGTTTGTTCTTATGTTGTGCTGTGACCCCACTGTCCCGGGTTAGGGAGGTTGAGCGCTCACAAACATGTTTTACTCCGCTATATTCTTTATGTGCCTGTCCGAAGTCAGGAGCTTGTACTTCAGTGGTTGTCGTTGGTTCATGTCTGTCATATTTGTTTTCGTTAATTGGTTGTTATAGATTAGTCCGTTACTTTTTAATTAAATTGTTTCATAATTTTATATCAGAGCCTTTTATAGCCGACTATACGGTGTGGGGTTTTCTCATTATTGAAGGCCGTACGGTTGCCTATAATTGCTTACATTCACTTTATTTGAACTTTGATAGTTGTCTTATTGGCAATAATACCTCATCTCCTTATTTTTATGTGCACAGGTATCTGTGCTTTATATGTCAAGATCTAAATCGATTATTAAAATTTAAAGTTCATTTCTCAATTATGTTAAGCTCTAAAGCATAGATATAGTGGAGAAGATCTGTTTATCCTTCCGGAGCACGCGATCAACCCCAGTTTTGGTTTATAGATGGGTTCGTGTTGCTCAGTCTTAAATCTTTTCTTCGTGCAGTCGAGTGTTTATGAACTCTTCCTTTGCATAGTAATACACTGGAAAGGGTTAGTGTGTGTTAGAGGAAAGGGTAGGTGGCGTTTGTTTGGGGGTGGGGTGGGGCACACTTCTGAAGTGAAAAGTAAAAAAACTGTTTTCTGTAGTCAAATAGTCAATATTTTAGTCAGTGTTTTCCCGGTTCCTCTATGATGTCTTTGTATGTATATCTTTTATGTAAGATTGTGTTAGACCCTGTAAGTGAGACCAGAACTTTCACGGGAAATGTGGGTCTACCCTCTGTAATTCTGTATTAAAATGCCTTCAAATGCAACATATAGCGCTAAACAGTATTTTTATTTTATTGCAATACGTAAAACTGTGACACAAAATATTACATTGTACGTCATCTTCAATTTTGAATTTGCAGATCAATTTTAAATTTTGACCCCATGAGTGAAATAAGAGAAATTGGCCTTGCACCGTTCAAAGACTCCACCTTTATGTGTAACCCATCATCATGCCAAAATAAAGTTACCAATCTTTAGAGTTACACCAATTGTAACTGATTTTTACAGTTTGTTGTAATGTTGTGCTGTTACACCCTTTCATAGGTTAGGGAGAGTTGAGCGCTAACCAAACATGTTGAACCCCGCAACATTCTTTATGTGCCTGTCCCAAAGCATGAGCCTGTAGTACAGCAGTTGTCCTTGGTTCATGACTGTCATTTTGTTTTTCGTAATTTGTTTTGTTATAAATGAGGCCATTAGTTCCTCGTTTGAATGGTTCACATTTTCTTAATTCGGGGCCCTTTAATATAGCCGACTCGACGGTATTGGTTTTCTCATTGTTGAAGTACGTACGATGATACCTAAAGAAAATGGTACAGAAAGTACACGGTCATAAATGATTATCATAGTCATATCTTTATTGCCATATCAAGCAACATCGAAACCAAGAAAACAAGTCACCAGTTATTGAGATGACATAATAAAAACGGACCAAATCTTTTGTTTTGTTATTTAAGACCTAATTTTAAAAACGTAGTAGCAATATTATCAATTTTTTTTATATATTTTGATATTATTTAGGTAATGCGGGATTTACAGTTATGTGCCAGAGCATGGTTATATATATCTTCTTTTGAAGTAATTCTTGATGACTCACAGTGTTGAATTGGTAACCTTTAAGAATAATTTTATTAAAAGGATCGATTAGTTTACCCGGATCGTATCTAAATTTCCGGACTCGGTAAACATTATCTCCGTAAATATTAGGATGTGCTATCTCGTTTGAAATAAGTTTTCTTCGGGTACGAACAAACTTACAAACCAAATATTTGTATCTACGGAAGAATTTAGTAAAGATTTTAAGCAATTGTGGTAACGAGGTCCCTGACTGAATAATTTATCAGTAATATATAGATTGCGTTCATTAAAATCCAAAACGTCACTACAGACATAGGCATAGCTAACGAGTTGCAATATATAAACACTGTAAGATGTGCCAAAGGAACATCACTATCCAAAAAGGAAAACTAACAATAAGTTCCTTCCAACATTAAAGATCAACATGTGTAAATGTATAGGTTGAAAGACATTCAATTGTTCTCTAAACAATTGGTTTACAATCAATGAAGCTATTTTTATTATCGTTGATAATCGTATACAAATATTTGCATTATATGTGTGATGAAGGATACTTTTGATTTGTAATGCATTGTTTTTAAATGTCTGTATAACTAATCCTAAAACACAAAAAATACAGAACTTACATCAATGTACAATTGTTGTGATTTCATTACTGTTAAGATCGTTTGACATTCTTGATAATTTAAAATTTTCTAATCTACATTAATATATGTGTCTGTAGTATGCTTTGTACATCTGTCCTTTAGTTACAAAAACAAAACACTTAGTTCCTCTCGTTCCTCATTATTTGTCCTCTCAACAGTATGTCATTTGCTGCTTTTATCGACAAGTTATATTGTCACACACGTTTACCTTGCGCGTCTTGCTAACAAAGTAAGCATTTCATGCACAGCATACAATATACATTATAGCTGAAGAAATATAAGTTACCATTTTGCATAACAACTGCATTTAATTAAATTTCAAGGATAATTTCTGCGGCTGCGTTTTTTTTTTTCTTCGTTTTAATCTCCGAATTTTCAGGGATATCCTGTCTTTTGTTATCAATAAAATGAGTTGAGACGTTAACGTGACTGATACATAAACCCGACTTCAAAACTAACCTAAAAGCATCTTTGGTGAATCATATAATCTTCGAAAATTGACTTATGGCTTTACAATTTGTCAAGCGCAAATATTCTAGAGTCTATAAAAGTCTGTGAAAAAATTAAAGAGTGCATGCAACAATCAAATATCTGCTAGTTGCACCAAATATTCCTCAATATATTATGATATGACAGCCAATGACGAAGTTTATAACGGGACAAGCACATGGACACTTGGAGGGTTTACGTAGTCTTAACTTTTAGAACTCTACTCTTCCCTTTTCATATTGATCGATCGAAAAGTACAGAAGAACATACAATAAAATCTAAATTAAAAGCACTTATTTCTGAAATAACGCTATAATGATTGCAAAACGAAAATTGTATACCGTAAAATGCTTACAGTTACTGAAAGCAAGCTCAAAGTATTTTACTTATTGATATATAAAACCATGCCGTCCCACACATAACATCGGTTGTTGTACTTCAAACTTTTACTAAGATACTATAAGAATAAAGATATGTGGTATGAATGCAAATGAGACAACTATCCATCAGAGTCCAAATGATGTGGATGTGGATGTAAGTTAATATAGGTCACCCGACGGCCTACAACAATGAGCCAGACCCGTATCAAATAGTTAATATTAAAAGGATCCAACATAACCAAATGGTAAACAATTCAAGCCAGAAAACCAATGGCCTGATTAATGACAAAACAATTAACAAAAACAAAATACGAGATATCAACCACAACAACCACTGAACTACCACCGCCTGACTTATTACAGACATATAATGAATGAAGTAGAGTTTAAATGGGTGTATGGGTGCAGAAAATTACCGCTAACGTGGGGCAATGGCGTAACAAAATGACAGATTGGAAGGAGTACAAAAACAATTATCATAAAATATTACAGATCTTCGAGTATTTCCAGTAACAGAAAGCTCGTCCAAAGCCAGATACAACAATCAGTACGAGTCAACGGTTTAATTGTAAAGAGACTGTAAATAGTTATGGAAAAGCATTTTATTGTGACACACATACAGACAGGAAGATTAGTGAGTTCCATACTTTGTGTGTTAGCACTATAACGATATTACTGCCGAAAGTAAGGTGCGAAACACCTCCTTCTGTATAAAGGGCACACCAGCTATTTTCACCTAGATTGTTTAAATATATAATTAAAAAGTATATCTTAATGTGTTACTTTAAAAGATATATAGACATTTTAGACATTTACTCAAAATTTGGTTTCTTGGACATTTTAATCCTGTGGACGGACATACATAACTTTTTGTTTGTTTTAAAAGATAAGTATACACGAGTGTTTGTAAAACATTTGAAATATCTTCTTAACATAAGTATGCTCTAACTTCCTATAACTATTCTTTGAAAATAATTCATTTCTATTAGATGTTCATGATTTTAGAAAAAACGACATTTTTGCTGTATATTTATCAAATTAAAAAAAAAAGAATCGGTGATTGATTTATTATACTTGGTACAAGTAATCATCATGCATAATCAAATGTCTTTTTGAAAAGAGGGTACATGTACTCGTTATCAAGCTTATGGTTAAATTCAGTCAAAAATGCATCTTTTCCCGACATATCATTGCTTGACTACGCGAAAATTGCATTCCGTGTACCTGTATCGTATACCAAGATGCACCATTCTTCAACAATTAATCTACAAATTTCGTAGATAATAAGAACAAAAACTCGTTGTTTGTGTCAGTTTGAAAACAAACACAGTTGGAAATTTTCTTTAAGTCTTTCTTATTTAGTTTATGATACCAGTTTGTTTTAGTACAATGCGTTTTGCATTGAATTTATTTTACAAATCAACTCCCGGAAAAACTTGAGTTGATGTCATAATTTACAAAAATATTATTTTCAGAGTCAATAGCTAATTAGTTATACTATTGTTTTCTAAAGTCTATTTTGATATATTTCAATTGAATGATAAAACATGCCTTATTATCGTTATATATATTAATTAGTGATTGAATGAATGTTGGTGGTTTAACACCACTTTCAGCACTATTGTGCCATTTTGTGGCGGTCATTTTTATTTGCAGAAGAAGCCAGTGAGCCTGGAGAGAACCACCGACATTCGGTAGGAAAACTGACATTCTCAGTCAATTAAGATTGGAGTCGAGTGCACCTGCCATGAGCGGGATTCGAACTCACAACCTAAGTGTTGACAGGCTAGTGATACAGTAGTTTGACTATTTTCTCTTGAAATTTTATTCAAATATGTACAATAAAATTCACCAGACAGTACCTGGTATCAAAACAAACAGTTACATATAGTCAATTACTAAGTAAAACACTATCAAAAGCAATTCAACAAAAGTCTCAATGTGTTAATTCTATGACATATCAACTAGTATAGTTTAGAATTAATACAATATTTCCGTGGAAATGTTACTTTAATAATAGGATTGTCTAATATAAAATATTTTTCTAAGAAGAAATGTTCTTTTCTCAGATTAAAAGTGAGAGATGAATTTTTCTAACAATATTTTGAAATAGTCTACTAAATTGAGTTTATCTTGAGGATCCAAGAATACGAAATTTCTTCTATTATAGATACTTAATCTTGCTATACTCATAATAACATTTGTGATAAAATTAAAACCGTTACTTTTCTTCAAAATCCTTTAGCATCGTTTGGTCAAAATAAAGCGTGTTTTCAAAGGTATCATCAACGTTGTACATAAAATGTATTAAAACATATTTCAGAAAATCAGTGAATTGTGACAGATTGACATAATTGATAAACATATGTTCTAAATCTTCTCTAGATTGTTTACACAGCGGACACGTGTCATTATCAGACATATAACATTTCAAAAGTTTAGCTATAGTAAACAAATTTCTATTAAGTATATGAAAATTCGGTTTTCTGCATTCACCAGGCAGGATATGTAAATATGAAATAAAATGACACTTGACATTTAGATCACTCAACCACCGAGGCCTCTCGTTATATATAAGAAGCTTACTTTATATTCCAAAGTCTCTGATCCTTTAGCTCCTTTTTGTTTATTACGTAAAATTTAGATATTCAATCAATTAATTCATTTTGATAGACACCTCTTGTAATATACACTGTCAGCTTGTGCGTCTGTCTTAACAAAAGATTTTCTTCTTTATTTAACATAGTTAATTCAAGCAGGTTTTCTTATAGCAGAAATTGAAAAAATTTGAAAAAATCATTTGGATTGATTTTAACAATTTTGCACACTTTACCTTAAAACATCATATTTTGATAGATTTGTTTTATGATTGGTTCAGTACCAGAGCTAAATGGATTGCTAAAAGTGCTTTGTTAGAGCTGTTCAACGTTAACTTTTAAAAGAGAAGTTACGTTTTAGCTCTGTAATTCACCAAAATGCTTCGTTTATTTATATCAAGATACTAAAATCGATTATTTACAAGAGTTCGTAGTTGACTGATGTTAGCAAAATATATATTTTGAGGAAAATTCTGACCTTTCATCAAAGTCGCTGAAAATATTTCATGTCAGAGAGTAGATAATAAAATGCTTCCTGAGAAAGCCTTTTGTTTGAGGGCTGTATATAGGGTGCATCTTAGTTCCAAACAGCCATGATTGTTTTGTTTTCAATTGTTTATTTCACTATTTTAACAAATTTCCAGTCATTTCATAGGACAAAACAAATAAAAGTAACAATGGGACAATCAATAACCAGAACAACAGCATAGACAAAAGACTAAAAAAGAAATAAGATGTTTTGTTCACACCTAAAATTAAAGCTTGAGCAATACAAATCTTACCAAAACCAGGTTGCCCTCAGGTGATTCAGAAATAAGCCGTTTAATCAGACAGCGAAATTTTTAGGCTAATGCAATGGTACGTCATTCACAAATTTGCTCTTCATAGAAAAGAAAATACTTTTAACACAAATCAGTTTTGAAATACACATTTCCAACAGTCAAATTTGCTATTTGAAGAATTTGAAATATTTTATTTTAGGATTAAAAGGTCATACCACGCGTGTGTTTTCTTCCTTCTTCAGCTGCTTTTTCTTCCACGTCTTCATCTTCATCTGTTTCTTCTTTTCTCCATCTTCTTGAACATCCTCTTCTTAGTTGTCGTCGTCGTCGTCGTCTTCAAAGCTGTTGGCGTTTTCTTCGTCCTCTTTCTTCGTTATTCCTCCTTTCCTCTTCTTCTTTCTTTAAACCCTTCTTAATCTTTTTTTCTTATTCTTTCTGTGTTTGTTTTTGCTTTTGTTGTTCTTGCCTTTTTCCCTCTTTTTCCTCCTCTGGCATTATTCGTCTGAAAATAAAACAAATATAAAACGGGATAATGGATAGAAATGCTTTTTAAAATAAAAGATATGTAATTTAAAAGACATCGTGTTATTCAGTGCAAACTCAACTTCACTGAAAAAAAACAAAAAGAACAACAGACAACTGGTCGATTTTTTCATGACATTTTGTTAAATTTACACACATGTGTAATAAGTCTATATGAAAGAAGGAAAGAAGGAATACATTTGCCTATTTCTTTCCATTAGAATGATTAGTGGGGAACAATGGAGTGATATTTGACACGAATTTGATTTTTAATGTCCGTTTTGATCATACAGCTCTCAATTGTTTTGGTCGTATGCAACCTTTGCTTTATTTTTGGGCGGTTCGGTGTCCCTGCTGATGGTAAATCAAGAAAAGCGCTTCAGATGCACGAAATTAATAAAGTGTTGGAGTTTTTCAACTAACTCACGGACTCTGTTTGAGTTTGTAACCTAGATTTGTTTCGCTTAATCGATTTATGACTATTGAACAGCGGTATACATGTACTACTGTTGCTTTTACTTAATTCAGTCATAGATCCAACGATTCAATTTGTAAGTTTAACTTTTCTTGTAATTGTATATAGAGCCCGTAGATTTCGATACGATCTATGTTATATACATGTATGGTTCCTTTGATTTAAATTATTCAAAATGATTATCAACTTCAAACTATAATACGATCTTTTAATATTGTTTTATTGGTACTTCAATTGATTTTGTTATTAAGACATTATAACAGAACTAAATATCTATTAATATACAGTTAAAAGAATTCCAGTTCTTCATCCGGTCGAAACTTATAGTTTGGTATTGACAATTTATGACGTCGTTACGCTTAATTCATTATTTGAATTTTTGCCTTTGGAGTATGGTTCATATTTTGTACCAATCTGAAGGAGTAAAGCCTTTTCAACTGATTTTACAGTCTGATCTCATGTTTTGCACCTTAAAGATTGTACAAGCATTATCAAATTATCGTATTCAATTCTTTCCTTTGATTTCTTGATTAAAAACGATTTGTCATACTTTCTCATAACTAATTTAAATAAGAAGATGTGGTATGAGTGTAAAAGTAAACAATCATAGGTCAAAGTACGGCCTTCAACACGGAGCCTTGGCTCACACCGAACAACAACCTATAAAGGGCCACTAAATGACTAGTGTAAAGCAATTCAAACAGGAAAACCAACAATCTAATCTTAAAAAAAGAGAAACGAGAAACACTTATGAACTACATTAACAAATGACAACCACTGAACAACAGGCTACTGACTTAGGACAGGTGCATACAAATGAAGCGGGTTTTAAACGTTTTAAGAGGCGCAAACCTTCACTATAACCTGAAACAGTAGTGTGACATTACAACATACATATACACGCTATAAAATATCAATTGAAATGGCTTAACTCGATCAAAAGACATATAAACAAAAACAAGTAAACATACACTGAACGAATAAGTTTGATCTATGACACAATATATATACAACATTAATAAAATAAGTTGTAGAAAATGTCAAAAAAAACAAACTATAACCTTGGACAAAATGGCGTTAAGGAAAATAACGTACACAGGTAAATTTAAATATAACAATTTTGTTGTTAAGAGTACGGAAATATTTGTTTTAAAATAAATAAATTTGTTGTTCAGACTACGAGTACAGAAGTGAAAATTTATCGTCATACTAAATACTTATCAAAGGTGGTACATTTTAAAAATAGTAAGACGAGTTATAACACCAAATAAGTAAACATTGAATAACAAAATGCATTACAAATTGTGTCAACAGGTCAAATTAACACGAAAGTACGATTTAAGAGTACTCGCAGTTACTGAAAGCCAGTTAAAGGCCAAAACAACTAATAATACAAAATCATGCATCAGAGACTACAATCAATTAAAACACATCCCAGGGATTTAGTGTTTTAACGCCATGGACAGTTAAAGAAGACATGACTTGTGCAATGCCAAAATAAAAGTATCGACAGGCAGTAGGATAGTTAGGATTTAACCTTATATTATTTATCGTCATTCTAAATACTTGGTACATATTAAAATAGTGAGACGAGATATAACACAAAATAAGTAAACATTGAATAACAGAAATGCATTACAAATTGTGTCAACAGGTCAAATTAACACGAACGTACGATTTGAGGGTACTTGCAGTTACTGAAAGCTAGGCAAAAGCAAAACAGTTAATAATAAAAAATCATGCATCAGAGACTAAAATCAATTAAAACACATCCCAGGTAGGGATTTAGTGTTTTAACGCCATGACAGTTAAAGAAGACATGACTTGTGCAATGCCAAAATAAAAGTATCGACAGGCATTAGGATAGTTAGGATTTAACCTTATCATGCTTATAATAAATATGTATCATCTTATATACAGCATGTATAGACAAAGCAATCTCTAAATAAAAATAAACGTGGATTTGTATTTATACATCCCAAAATTCATGTTAAAATCCATGACATCACTACACACACGGTCATAACGAACGAGTTGGTATACATACATGATATAAACACCGTATGATTGAGCCAACGGAACATCGCCGTCTAAAAAAGATAATTAACAGTAGGGAATAAAAATCGTCTCTTTGTCGTAAATTTTAGTATGGAGTTTCCGTCAGAAATTGATATGTCTAAATCTAGAAAAGGACAACTACTGCTGTTTATGTTAGATTTATGTACAATCAGTTCCTTTGGGTAATTTCGGTAGTATATTTAGAGAACTCTGGATTATTTAACGGAAAATATCATTGAGATAACGGTAGATATTGTTGAAAGTGTCAACCAAATGTGACAATGACGTGTCTTTACTGAGCTTGGCCATAAACTGTGAATCATAGCAACACAGGAATAAATCTGCAATTAACGAGGTGCAATTAGTGCCCATAGGAATACCTACTACCTGTCGATACACTTTAGCGCCGAAACGTACATATATGTTGTCCAGGAGAAAACTTAAATCTTCAATCATATCTTCACATTTCCAGTAAGTGTATCTAGCATACTTTCCTTTTCGTGACAAAAAAAGGCGTCAATCGAGTTACAGCAAAAAAATTGCAATGAGATTTTTCAAAAGACCATTTAATTAAATATG
The DNA here is from genome assembly GCA_017311375.1 of Mytilus coruscus. Taxonomy (NCBI): domain Eukaryota; kingdom Metazoa; phylum Mollusca; class Bivalvia; order Mytilida; family Mytilidae; genus Mytilus; species Mytilus coruscus. The sequence continues at coordinate 15,936,429 of CM029606.1, read as the reverse complement.
AATTTTTTCTTGATAAGATTGTGTGGAAGTGTAGTGTAAAGAGTAGAAAAATCATAACTGTCAACAGAATTAAAAGGACCATCGAAAACACGTATTTTATATAAAACCTCTAAAGGATTTTTAACACTCCAAAAATAACTTATACCATTATTTTCATAAACTTTATAACAAAAGTTAATAACAAGTTCTTTGATAGTAGTAAGGGAGGTAGTTAGAAACACTGACAGATTAGTAGTAGAACACTTACTAGATGCCGAGATGAAACGAAATTTAAATGGTAGTTTATTCAATTTAGGTAACAAGTACATAGTCAGCACTTTCAAATGTTCGGAAGAAGCTTTAAGCTGGGTAGTGGCAGTGATATGCTTATTTACAATTTGAATCTCTGTGGAGCGTACGGACCTGAATGTTGAAGAATTGATAATTTCGTTTTGAAGAACTTCCGTGAAGTATATGATTCACATCACCACTACATTATTGGCTGATTTATCTGCCGGTACGAACACAAACCGGATTTATCTTTTATTATAGAAATGGGTATATCATGAACCCTATTATATATTTCAAAATTGTTTTCAAAATGAGATATACGAATATCAACTGTATTCATAATGTTATTCAAATAACTGTCTAAAGATTTTTTATCAGATTTTCACGTCTACACCAATTTCTACAGTCATCAGACAGAGCGTTTTTAAAGACCTGAAGACACTGTTTCCAATCTATAATAGATAGAGTACGATATTTAGGTCCTTTTTAAGAAAAGATTTGACCTCACGGTCTTCAACGATGTTGCGGTCTCCTGTAACGGCATGACCATAGGGAACATATATTAAACTAGATGTGTCACAGTCTCAAGTGGAAGGAGTAATATTTTCTATATTGACGTCTGATGTTACTGACGTATAATTAAAAATCAGACTTCTGCTGGTTTTATTTTGTACGAATACGAAATTATAGGTAATTCTAATGCAGACTATGACTTTGTTTATACCAAAAGAAATAATTTACTGTTGCATCGTGGTCTGATTCGACTAAATTTGACAGCATGATGTCAAGAAACTGCTGTTCGTACTAAAAGAAGAATTCAAAATTGTGACTTATTTAAATGATTATATATTGAACTTATTGATTTGTCTCTTTTTAAGAGATTAATGAGATGTTTACATGTGTAAAAAAATATCTTACTTTATTATAACTTCAAACAAACAATAAGTTTTGCAAAGGTATTGTCATATAAAAATCAAAACGCGCAAACCTATAATGGCTTGAATTTTTACTTTAAAAAAAAGGCAATGGTTATAAAGAAAAGATAACTGGTTAATGAATTCGAATGTCGAAATTTATTCACAATGAAAACATAGAAAATGTTTTAACAAAATTTAATAATTTTGAGGTAAAAGCAATAAATATGTTACAAGCATACAAGCCTCATATATAAATCTTATTATACTAAATTTTCATTTCCAGTCATTTGTTGAACGATCAGTGACAAACATTAAACGGGTTACATTTGCCAAGTTAATTGACCGGTGATAAAGGGCGGAAACTGCAATCGGAATAAAAGCAGGTCTGTTTGATAGGTGCAGAAACCCCTTAAAAACTAGTTGTAATGGTCATCAATCTGCATCATCAAAAGTTTCCTCAATATAGCCTATATATATTGAATTCCGATTTATATAATGATTCTAGGTATGGGATTTTGTTATATTTAAAATAAAATGCTCGGTCAGTTTGGTTTGACCTTGATAATTCCAATCCTATTTGATTATTTGATTATGTATAAAAATACCTATAGAAAGTGAATTAACTTACCGATAACTCTTGACCACCACATGCCCCTTCTTCCGTGTTGTTTGTATTCTTATATTTATCTGTTGTAATATATACCATTTTAACAATTAACAATTTAGCATTTATATATATATATATATATATATAACAATATTTCTCTAATTCTTCGTCAATTTATCCCTTTCTGCACCCATTGTATAAACAAATTTAATCAACGTGTGGTTCGTTTGATCTCAATTCTTCATTGGTTAAAATCCGATTATGACGTCGAATTTACTTGCTTTCCTCTGAATTTCCTATTGTGACGGCATGAAAAAAGGCGACCATGCCTGATGACGTCACATAGAAAGAACACATCTTTTACAGATCATTCGAAAAGACGGAATAAGTTTGCCTGCATATTGTTTGAAAATCATTAGAGAAACAGATTCTATCACCAAATCTCGTGTAATACGATATTTATCCACTCTCGACAGTTAAATTTTAAATATTAAAACGCTCGGGCAAGCCTCGCGTTTTAAATTAAGGATACGAGAGATTTTAGAAAATTTAAATTTCTTTACATTTTTTTTTTTTATCTCAATCTTTCTTTTCAAGAGATAATACAAAAGATTAAAGACGCCGATCGAGTAGTTTTATGTGATCACCAACGGAAGTCTTAATCCCACTTTATAGACATCCAAGCTCATCAGTGTAAATCAAGATTAATCGTTTTGTAAACATTTTAAATAATCGTTCATAAACTTTATTAATGTATCACTAATTATTTATCATGGTGATAAAAGATAATCTTAGTATATGTAAGAGAATGATAATCCCTTTCTTCATGATTAAGTACGAGCGTTAGCGAGTACTTATCATGAAGTAAGGGATATCATTCTCTTAAAACTTAGAATATTGTAAAGTGCTCAAGGCTCAAATGATCTCTTGATTGGTTGTATTCAAGAATTAATTTCATTGTCAGTGCAATGTTTATAATTGATGCATGACTTCCTTTCTTCGGCATGTCATTTATGGATTAGTTTTAGTGATGTAAGGACTTTCTTATCATTTGGGAAATATTTAAAAAAACAAAAAAACGTTATAGATAGTACTGTGACACAAAAGTACAAAGAAAAGGTAGGAATTGTACATGTTTCCTGATTGTGAGTATGAATGTAAATCATGTAATATTTTAGTGAGGAATTATCCTTTTTTTATTTACATTTTAAATCAATAATACCTTTGAGTTACAACTAAATTTTATTTCACAGCCAATATTTTGGTCCGGCTTTTTACATCACATACTATTTCATTATGTCAGGAAATGTTCAAATAAAATGCCGTTAAAAGATTTTAATATATAATCAAATTCCTTTTTTAAATTTTTCGGAATACTGAAAATAACTATTCTTCCTAACCGCTGATTCAGTAATCAAAGTTTTTGAAACCTAAAGATTTAGGTTATTTTTTATTTTAAAGCTTTTTTCTTAATTTGCATTGCTATGATATAGTTTTATTATTTTAATAATTTGAAGTTATTAATATTTTCATAATAACATTCACGGTACCAATTTTACTGCACCAGTAAACTTCAACTTATTTTGAGTTTTTGTTTGTTTCACAATTCAACTTTTAGTCACTTTCAATCACTGTGTAATAAATCCTTTCAATCTGATAAATGTGCTTCAGGGGCAGCTGTAACTTATTTATAGAAACTCTTTGTTTTGAACGGTAAATAGACCCAAATAACAGGATAATCCCTTACTAAGAACATGATTTACATCCATTCTTCACAATTAAGAGGCATCAAATCCTACAATTTCATTGGTCGAGAGCAGTTTCCTATATTCTAAGGTAAACACTCGTGGAAATACTATATCATAAATCAATACAGTGGTCAGTGACCGGAAATTTAATTACACGTGTATTGTCAGATTAACGTTACTCTTCAATTCATTTAAACCCTGGTGGTCATGTTTTGACATATGTGTATTAGTTCGAGATAAATAATGAATTTTGAATGCTTTTGTTAACCTTGGGACCGTAAATTTAGTTCGACACAACCGAAATTTCGACTCATCCAATTTCGACTCATCAGGAGTCGAAATACATATATTATATGGAACAAAGTTCGGGACCGCGAGAAAACTTCGACTCATCCGAAATTTCGAGTCAACCGAGTTCGAGACAACGAGAGTTAACTGATATATTTATGAACCGTCAAAAGTAAACACACGTTTAAGAACGCAGTCATGAGATGTTGACAATATAATTTGTGCAAACTAACGTGATTTCAAACACCTGTTGTTGAATTGTCAAACGTAGAACACGACACCTACTTCACGAGTATCAATGAAATCATGTTTACTTTTGTATAACAAATGAGTTATCAATCGATGAACACATCTATAATATTGATATTCTATTATTCAACTGTTCCCGTTTCTAAAGGGTTTTGCAACATAGACGCTGTACTCGCATAAAAAGACAAATGAAGAACCCCAATTATAACCTTTTAAAATTCTACAGCCATTTTATCGCTGGTTATAGTTCAAAAGGAAGTGAAATCATTAGCCTGAAACTAATATATAAAATTGGTCTTGATGTAGATCCTGAATCCTACGTTTCAAAACCTCAACTATAAACAAGTACATTACTTAAGATTGCACTATAATTTTTGCTGTAAAATTAGCAAAGGAAATAAAGCTTATAATTTGGTACGCCAGATGCGCGTTTTGTCGACGTCAGACACATCAGACTCGTCAGAAGCGCTCGAATCAAAACCGTTATAAATTCAAATCAAATACGAATTGAAGATCATAAAAATTGAAAAGTCCGAAAAGTTTTGCAACATACGGCTTCTGTAATCTATGTCTGGTTCCAATAGTAAAACATGTAATTAACTGTAAATTCACAATTTCGATTGCTACAAAAGTTTCTTTTCAAATTGAAACGTATCATTGATAAACAGAGTAGGATTATGGTTGTTGAAATATATATTTTCTCATTATACCTTTACACAAAAGAATGATCAACTGCTACCAACCATATTATTAAAATTAACCGTTTACAAAAGTTTAATTTGTTCGAAAACTAAGGATTATATTACCCAGGAATATATTACCTTAGCTGTATTTTGCAAAACCTTTCGGAATTTTTGAACCTCAATACTTTTCGACTTTATACTTTATCATGCCTTTTACATGTTTTAGCTTTTTATTTGAGCATCACTGATGAGTCTTTTGTAGAAGAAACAAGCGTCTGGTGTACAAAATTATAAGCCTGGAATCTATGATGAGTTTTATTATAGAATATATAAAGACAAGTTGAATTGATTTGCAACAATATCTGTAAATAAGGCCATGACCAGGAGTAACGAAACATATGTCAAATCACGAATAGAATAATACTTTGTGTTTTAACTTTTACTGCTTAAAATAACACCATTAAACCAATCTACTTCTCAGTGTTTGCTTCTGCCAAATATTCTTTTAGCAAAAATGAAAACCGTTTTTGTGGAACTTTCTACTTTAGATCATATCAGTTTCATTAGGGTTGATACATTAATCGTACATCGACAGTGTGAAAAACAACCTTCCCAGGACAGCAGTATCGGGAACATTTCTGAGTTCTGGGTTTGATTTACAACGTCTTCTTCTTTCTTGTTGTGTTTCCTGTTCTTTAGTATTATCCATTCTTGACAACCACTTTTATATACTGAACTATAAGTATATATATAGACCATAAGACTATAAGATCAGGTTCATATGATTTAGAGCATAAAATGAATTATCATTCATATATGTTTCTAATTATCGTTTGTAACGTATTGTTGCGCCTCACCATTATTTGAATCAAAATGCACTTGACATAAATGCTTTAACTTTTCAATTGGTATGCTTATCACTCTCTTCTTAATTTTATGGTTTACAGTTAACACTTTCATATCAAAAGAAAACAAATTAAGCATATGCATAGAATCTATAATAAATAAGCTCAATTTAAAACATAGATCATAGATATAGATAAGAAGATGTGGTATGAGTGCCAATGAGACAACAATCCATCCAAGTCACAATGTGTATAAAGTAAACAATTATAGGTCAAAGTACGGCCTTCAACACGGAGCCTTGGCTCACAACGAATAAATCTATAAAGGGCCCCAAAAGACTAGTGTAAAACAATTCAAGCAGGAAAACCAACGGTCTAATCTAAATAAAAAACGAGAAACGAGAAACACTTATGAACCACACCAACAAACGACAACCACTGAACAAAAGGCTCCTGACTTAGGACAGGTGCATAAAATGCAGCGGGTTTAAACGTTTTAACAGGCGCCAACCTTCACCCTAACATGGTATAACATTACAACATAAAATGACACACAAGAAAATATCAATTGAAATGGCTTAACTCGATCAAAAGGACAGTACACAAAAACAAGTATATTATACTGAACGAATAAGTTTGATCCATGATACAATATAAATAACAAAGATGTTTCAATGTCAAAAGACAACTTTAACCTAGGAAAAATGGCGTTAGATAAAGTAACGTACACAGGTAAATTTAAATATAATAATTTTGTTGTTAGGAGTACTGAAACATTTTTACAAAATAAATTTGTTGTTCATAGTACGAGTACAGAAGTGAAAACTTTTCCCCGTCATACTAAATACTTATCAAAGGTGGTACATATCAAGAATAGAAAAACGAGATATAACACAAAATAAGTAAACATTGAATAACAGAAATGAATTACAAATTGTGTCAACAGGTCAAATTAACACGAAAGAACGATTTGAGAGTACTTGCAGTTACTGAAAGCTAGTTAAAAGCCAAACACAATTAATAATATAAAATCATGCATCAGAGACTAAAATCAATTAAAGCACATCCCAGGCAGGGATTTCGTATTTTGTATTTTAACGCCATGGACAGTCAAGTCTTTTATATCTGAATTTTGGTGCCCCAAACGGTTTATTTCCTACTGCGTCATAAAACTATCTGAAAAGACAGAGAAGCACTTATTTTATACAGTTGGGAATATCGCTTGTGAAAAGAGAATGAAATCAAATGCCAAGGAATGCTACACTTTTTAAAAATATATTACAACAATAAAGCTCGTTTAGAAATTTGCGAGAATTTTCTGTCTTGTTTAGAAAAAATTTAATTCAGTAAAATATTTAACGGTTAAACCATAAAAGTATATATTGATTATTCTTACCTTTTATATATGTTGTGTGATATGTTACAAGAAAACCTCAGGAATAATATAACAGATTATTATGCCTCAAAATAGCTAATTTAAAACAAATACATGTATAATTCAAATGTGAACCCATCTTTGTCCATGAACAATATTTTCGTTTTATATATTCATGTAAGTCATGTTACTGCATTCATATTTCTACTTTCGAAAGTCAAATAAGTAAATAAACCTTTTCTAGCTGCCTATGCGGTATAGGCTTTACTCATTGTTGAAGGCCGTACGGTGAACTATAGTTGTTAATTTCTGTGTCATTTGGTCTCTTGTAGAGAGTTGTCTCATTGGCAATTATACCACATCTTTTTTTCTTATAACCATTCCTTATTCAACTCGTTTAATTTCTAACAAGTCGGAAACCACCACGTGTACAATTGAATTGTCTCATGGATTTTCTAAAGCGTTTACTTTAGTGTGCAGCGTTTAGAAGACTTTTGTACCTTCGTCTTTATTTCTTTTTGGCATGGACTTGTTTGTTTATATTCGACTTCTGATTTTGATTTCATCCTTGGCATTTTCCATCTTTTACCTTTGATATCATTAATTACGAAATTATTTTGATAATTATTTTTTTGTAAATCCAATTTCCAAAAGTGAAATTGGTTGGATGTGCAACTAGGGGACCATTTCTCCTTCGTTATTCAACTTTCCAATGAGAATAAATTGAATTTCAAAAAAATACTTCTTATTTTCATATCAAAACATTCGAATTTGCAAAGCAGATCAGGGTGTTACAAGCACATGCTATTCGTACGGGATGATTACGTATTATATCTCAATATCATATATATATATAACTAGATACTATAAACAACAAATTTGAATTGTGAAAAAAAAACCATTTACAATGTTCGATATTCATAATGATAATAGACTACACAATGTTTATCTTTTTGATCTGAGCTTCACTGGTTAGTCTTGTGTGGACGAAACGCGCGTCTTGCGTATTAAATTTCATACCTGGTACCTTTTGTTAGCTGTTATTCGTATGTTTCTCTGTCTTATATGTTCTCCCATTTATTTGTATTGTAGTCCTGTCATGTAATGTTGTCATTTTAATGTTATATTTAACATTGCCATAAAAGCAGGAGGTTTGGCTAGCCACAAAACCAGGTTCAACCCACCATTTTTTCTTAAAATGTCCTGTACCAAGTCAGGAAAATGGCCATTGTTATATTATAGTTCGTTTATGTGTGTGTTACATTTTAATGTTGTGTTTCTGTTGTGTCGTAGTTCTCCTCTTATATTTGATGTGTTTCCCTCAGTTTTAGTTTGTAACCCGGATTTTTTTTCTCAATCGATTTATGAATTTCGAACAACGGTATACTACTGTTGCCTTTATTTATCACATTTATCTGTAATGAGGTTTTGATGGTGATTACACATGACCCGTATTATCAATCAATAAAATACACCAACGTTTATGTTTCAATGTTTTGTTTAACGCCAGTTATGACATGATAATTTAATTTATTGTCGCGTTTTTAGAGTTTGCAACATTCATAATAAGAGTTACCTGCAACCAGCCAACAGTTTTACAAATAAAGTATCATGCTATCCTGGGTTTTGTTGCGCTAACACAGTTCATTCACATGTCTTATTTGCGCTCCTCGTTTAAACCATGTTGATTTCTATAATCCAAATCATACGTAATATAATCAGGATGATCTTAGCTTTATTTGGCAAAACTTTTCGAAATTGTGGGTCCTCAATGCTCTTCAACTTCGTACTTTATTTGGCCTTTTAACATTTTTATTCAAGCGTCACTGATGAGTCATTTGTAAACGAAATGCGCGTCTGGCGTACATAATTTTAAATTCTGGTACATGTATCTTTGATTAGTTTATTGAAATTGCAGGTTGAATTGTTAAGTAATATATAGGTCAATTCTAATAGCTATTAAACAGTTACAAAGCTCGGCAGTACTAACTGTTCATACTGTTTCTATTGCTAGTGCAAATAAATTCTGTATTTTCCTATCATTTACATATATTGTATTTATATTTTGTCAATTACATGTTCATAAAATGTTCAAAGACTGGAATTGTTTCGCTTAAATTTCTCACTAAGGGATCATGAGAATTTATGAATATTCAAATTATTAATTGGATGAATATGAATATGAATATGCATAACCAATACAAATTTAAAGATCTTGAAATTGAATGTGTTCTTAATCATTTTAGTTTTCTATTCTAAACAATTTTGAAATAATCAACAACAAAAATGTTGATGTGATATATAGATCCTCAATAATAAGTACATAAAAACATAAGACATAAGACATAAGACATTTCATTTCACTAAAGCCCCACATGAGGTATGTTAGTACAATATTTTAACAAAAATAAAAGTGTGAACATATTTACATTAGAACAATATGGTAAGCAAAGGTGCAATAATGGTATACATACTGATATGTGACAGGAAGTACAAATTATAGTAACATAATTAAGCACATGTATTCAAAGGTTTTAATAACACTTTTGCAAAATTTTGCTATTCCAGTAAGTGTAAATACAGCTGATGTATTCATCAGTTCTTTAAATTTAAAACAGTTGGGTTATAACATAGGGTTAAAGGTAAAAATAAGCTCTTAAATTGTTGAAAAGGTACATTGAATAAGTAATGAAACTCATCACCAAGTTCATTAGCATTACAGAGATTACAATGTCTTTCAGTTCTATCAATATTAAAAATCTGCCAGTTTCAATGGGCAATTTATTACTAAGGCAAAGAAATTTACATAAATACATTCTTAGATCAGATGGTAAAACTGATAAATATTTCTCAAAACAGAAATCAGATTTGTATATTCTATAATTAAGACATTTTACAGAATTCATAACATTATTACTCCAGTTTAGCATAAATTTATCACTCAAACATTTTTAATATTCTTACTAATATTATCAGATTTAGCAATTATTTGATCATCCAACATCAAATTAAATCCACATTCATATAAGTATTTTTAATTTCTAACAACCATTTAGAGTACGTGGTAGAAACCCTTTTACCATGTTTACTTAGCTGATACAATATAGAATACAGTGTATATGAATTTTTGTCTCTTTTACCACACATGATACGTTGCAAGAAACCAACTATTTTAGCTTTAATAAGAATATGTAATGGTATTCTACCCAGTTCTCCATAAATCATACAATGAGCAGTACTTTTTAACCTTCAAAATTGTTTTACAAAATTTGCATATGCAAGTTATCTATAATATTACAAATTTCAAAACCCAATACTTCTCACCATATAACGAAATAGGTACAACCATTGTATCAAATAGCTCTTGTTGCATATGAATTGGTAAATTCAACTTTCTCGCCTTTCTTTAGACTATAAACATGGTTTTTTTTTTGCTTGCTTTACAAGATTTCTTATGGCATCATTAAAATCACCCTTACATGAAAATATAATACCACGATATTGAAAATTTGTCACAATATTTAGGAGTTCACCACTAAATTCAAAGTATATTACAACTTTTGTCTTCGATATATTTACTTACATTTTCCAGGTTTGACAATATAAGCACATGGCATTAAATGAGGCTTGCAACTCTGTTGCCGATTCAGCTAAAATTACAGTATCATCTGCATACAATAAAAATATAAACGAAAATATACAGCGACTTCATCAGTATCATGATTTTTGTTTGTTTTTGTTCTAATACTTATACTGTGCTGTTACATCACTGTCCCAGGTTGGAGAAGGGTTGAGTGCCCACAAAATGCATACTTATAAACTCGCTACATTTGTTTGTCCCAAGTTAGGACCCTGTAAATGAGTGGCTGTTGTTTGTTCGTGTCTGTTATATTTGTTTTCAAAAATTGTATTGTTAATAATGATGCCGTTTATTCTCTCGTTTGAATTGTTTCACATTTTTCATGCCAGGGCCTTTTATAGATGACTATACAGTATGTTTTCTTTTTCTGATTGTTGAAGGCAGTGCGGCGACCTTTTATTGCTTATATCCTCGCCATTAGAGCTCTGGTGGATAGTTGTCTCAATGGCAAGCATATACCATCTCCTTATTTTATATGAAACGTGTTTGCGGGCGCTAATAAACTGGGACAGTAGTGAAACAGCACAAGACAAAAAAACAAAATGTAAAAATCAGTAGGAAATGGCTCAGGTTAGTTCATCAAAGAAAAGTCGCAGTTAAATAGTTTTAAGCCAATAACAACTAATCAAATATTGCATGTCTTCCTAGATTTAAATATCAATCGTTACACATCCAATCTATTTAGTGTAAAGACGTCATTAATATTCTGAGAAAAAGCATGATGTCATGCAATGTCAACATATTAGTACACAATTTCGGCAAGATGTAGAACCATCCGTTTTTATAACTGTATAACAATATATAAGCTATAATATGCTATAAAATACAAAGGACATTCTGAATTTTGACTCTATGTAAGATTCCTCTATCTATTACCGTTTGTATGACATTATATACATTCTACACCTATGTATTCTATTAATAGTCATGGCGGCCATGTGCGTTGGCAGGTAGGTCTGTCGGACACAGTTGTAAAACTACACACTATCATAAATATAAGTTTGGTTGCAATTATCTTGGTAATTTTATAAAATATTTTGTTCAAGATATAACGGAAGACGACGACAGACGCCAAGTGATAAAAATAGCTTCCACTGGCCCTATTGGGCAAGTGAGCTAAACATAAAAAAGAAATGGCCTCAAATCATCTAATACGATAAATCACCATATAATCATGGTAATTTGCTGTAATCTGAATATAGTTTTGCGATGAATTAAGCACGTATTACAGTTTATTTTTCACAAATCTCAAATCAAAATAACCTTTGAATAAAGACAATATGACAATTCAAGATATATAAAATGAACGACTCAACTTTCATTTTGTTTTCTTAACTCATCGAGAAAGTGTCTACATAAACTTCATAAAATTACACTTACTGAAGATTGTTTTACAATTTCTGATCTAGCTAGTTATATATTCTCACCTTCTTCAACGTCTAATTGGAACTTTATTTTTACATTATGCCTATCTTGTACTTTACAATTTTTATTGAAGTACTAAATAAAGCTCTATATTCGACAATGAATTGTAGAATCCCGAATTACATTAAATTTTCTGAAAACCATTCATTGACTAAATTGTTGCTCACATTTATATATTGATACACATAGTGCCGTATTACATTTTGTATTTCTAAAGTTTGTACGAATCATTGGCATTTTCCATTCCAAATTATGAAAAGAAAGTACACGATAATGGTGAAAACATCTTAAGTAATACATGTACGACAATTGATTTCACATGAAACAACCATTTACGTTGCATTTCATTTTAAATTTGTATAATGAATTAAAAGTTGTCACGTATGACAGTTTGTTGTTCTGGCATGCGTTGTGTCGTTGCCGGTTGGATATGCAAAATTGACTTTAAGCCGAGCGTGGAAATAAACGGACGAGAGATCAGTCAATCAGAACTTAAACGGAATAACCATGACGATAAGATTACAGCAAATGCAAGTCGGCAGCTAGCTAAACTTCTCAAAATTATCTTCAAAGCTAATAAAAAGGGCATGCATGTCATCAGTCAAACCAAAGCTTGAGTCTTCTTATGTGTCTGGGACCTTTATAACATAAAACATTTAAACCAAATTGAGCTTGTCAAACGCTATTCTATGAAATCATAAACCAACATTTAGCAATATACCTAAAAAATCCTCAAGATAAAACAATTGAACAAGACATAAACATACTAACCACTATATAAACATGTTTAAACAAATAAGTATTCATGAGAGTTTGGATAGGGGTTTACTGAATAGAGAATAATAAGCAAAAATGCAGAATAAAGAGCAGAAAAATAAAGAATAGAGAAAATAAAGAATAGAGAATAATTGGGTGCTAAAATATAAAGAAAAGATCAAAATAATCAAAGAAAACTGAGGTTTACTGTGCGTATTGCTATATGTTTGTTTATTCTACATTGGCTAGAGGTATAGGGGAGGTTGAGATCTCACAAAACATGTTTAACCCCGCCGCATTTTTGCACCTGTCCCAAGTCAGGAGCCTCTGCCCTTTGTTAGTCTTTTATGTTTTTAATTTTAGTTCATTTATATGTTTTGGAGTTTAGTGTGGCGTCCATTTTCATTGAGTTAGTACACATTTTTGTTTAGGAGGCAGCTGAAGCCTGCCTCCGGGTGTGGATTTTCTCGCTGTGTTGAAGACCTATTGGTGGCCTTCGGCTGTGCTCTGCTCTTTGGTCGGGTTGTTGTCTCTTTTGACACATTCCCCATTTTCATTCTCAATTTTAGAGAATAGAGAAAAGAAAGCACTAAAACATTAAAGAATAAAAATCAAAACCCCATCCAGATCCTCATTCATACAAATTTTCATTTTATCCACAAACATCAGAAGTCCTATGTACAACAGCTGATGTCTTCAATAAGCAGATTTTCCATACATGTTTATGCTCTTTCACAAGTATTCTAAAACTACTTTACATGTACATAGTATACATAGGATGACAATTCACAAAATATATATCAATGTGTTCAGCGTAATATAATCTATTTTCCTGTTCGTAAACGTTACCTAATAGTACTTCAAATTTATTTCTTTTTAATGTCTGTATTGTTACCTCTCTTACTCACTTTCAAATCATCTATTAAAGAAAGACGATGAAAACTATAGAAACCCATGGAACAGAATTAAAAGAAATGGAATTATGATAAGATTTAAACAGACGTTAACCGTCGATTTGCTAGTTTGCATGAAACATTCATGTACATCTTGAAACTTTGCACATGATCAATTTGAAATCTTACATAGTTTAATGGGAACCGTTATCACTCTTAACGTTATATATATATTGAATTTGTATCTCGTACATAGTGGTTATACTTAGCTATGTCACTTTTATTTTGAAGTCCGTAAATTAGGCGAAATATAACAATATTTATCGGTGTTCCCACTGTCTGTATCCTCTGATCAGCTCTTGAAGAAACTGCATATCACGGCTTTGTGACGTCAAATACGTTAAACCGGCAAAATAACTCTGACCCGGAAATATCACTGACGTCATAATGAATGAACCGACGTTCATAAGTTTGACCCGAACTTATCAAGTCGTCTTTCGGTTTGCTGATGAAACAAAGAAACACACTTGTTTCTATCATGCAAAATACACAATAACAATCCGATAAATCGATTATCAGATTTTCATCATACTTATATTGTAAAATATCAGCTGCTCAACACAATATGAAGCCTATTTGAACTCGATCGCTGCGCTCACTCGACACAATGCTTCATATTATGGACTTGTTTCGGTTGAATGCGGACGTATTACGGATGGGAACCAGCGTACGTTTTACATGCGTGGTACTATACGGACGTAAAATATCCGTTTAATACAGACATTTTACGTCCGTAGCTATTTTACTTGTATAGTATTATCAGACTATCGGAAAAATGCTTAATATATTAAGCTTGTTGCTATGACCTCTATCCTGTGAATTGTCTTTAATTTGGTTTAGTTTGTCGTTATGAAAAGGTCTATACAACCTGTTGTTATTCTACTATCAAAGATGACTAAATGAGCGTGGGTTGTCAGAAACGATATGCAAATACTTGAAACAGGTGAATGATACTAAAATGGTTTAGCGTGAACCTTGTTAAGTACTAGACTAAGTCTCTTTTAACGAGCGCTTGGACAATATTGTTAAGTAGTGTTTATTATCAATTCGTCCAGTTTTATTAATGTCAATCAACTAGAAGATGCCAAAATGATGCTGGACAAGCATATAAAGCAGCAAGCCAAGCATATATCAATAGAAAAGAAATAAAACTTTGTTCAGATTTTAGCGTTTTCGAAGGTCTTTACTGGATTTAGCTTCATCGAGCCGTTTTAACCCGACCTTTTGAAGCTTTTGGCGTATAATTAAATGAATAGTTGAGAAGTTATTACATGATCAGAATGGGCATAAAAGAATTACCAAGTAAACAATAAACATTAAATACCTCCAAGGTTATGAGAGGGAGGGAGGGTGGGGGTTGGGGTGGAACCCGAAAACATGTTTAACCCCGCCACATTCTGTATGTGCCTGTCCCATGTCAAGAGTCTGTAATTCAGTGAATGTCGTTTGTTGCTGTATATCATATTTTGTTTTCGTTGATAGTTTTACATAAAGCAAGCCGTTAGCTTTCTCGTTTGAATTGTTTTACATTTGTCATATTAGGGCCTTTTGTAGCTGACTATGCAGTATGGGTTTTGCTCATTGTTGAAGCTAGGTTGACATATAGTTGCTATCTTCTGTGTCATTTTGGTATCTAGTGGAGAGTTGTCTCATGTGCAATAATACAACATCTTTTATTTTTATATTATCCAAGGTCAACTTTGCCTAACGGAGTTGAAATCTTATTTTCTGAATCATTTAAAATTTATCAATGGAGAATAAAAGGTGTTCTTTAAATCATGTCATTAACGAAGCACTGGATACTTAGCTGAAGCAAAGAACTAAACGACATGTGTTTCAATTTTGTTTTAATAAAGCAACGGCAGGAGAAGAGGACAATTGTAATGATTTTCTTTTTTTTAATATTTGTTGATTGTTTAAACAGAGAAACTGCTTTGATATAAGTTCAACTTAAAAATTGACCAGTTTTCAGCTATAAATTGCGTCATTTGAAATCTACATGGTAACCCTGATTTAACTAACTTCTTTCAACCACTATGATCCTGAAACATAGTACACCGCTCGATCGGCTATACTGAGAGCGTATGTTAAATGGCATGATAAAGATGGTCTTAAAATATGTTTTCTTTGATTTTAACAAACCACTTACAAATTTGAAAGAAAAAGAAAAGATCGACAAAAGAATTACATTACAAACTTATCCAAGAAACCAAACTTATAAATTAATACAAAGAGGGACTAAAGATACCAGAGGGACAGTCAAACTCATAGATCGAAAAACTGACAACGCCATGGCCAATAATAAAAAGACAAACAGACAAATAATAGTACAGATGACATAACATAGAAAACTAAAGACTAAGCAACACGAACCCCACCAAAAACTGGGGTGATCTCAGGTGCTCCGGAAGGGTAAGCAAATCCTGCTCCACATGTGGCACCCGTCGTGTTGCTTATTTAATTACAAATCCGATAAATAGTATAATTCGGTAAGTCACATTCGTGAAAAGGAAAGGGTATTGTAGTTACGACATAAGGAACATATCTGATATCATCTGTGAAACAGTTATTCCATAACGGTCAACCAACTCGTGATGGCGTCCGTAAAATTTACGAAGGATTTCAACTTCACCATTTGGAACTCTTGGCTTAATAGCTTCCTTGTATGCAGCAATCCTCTATCAAGGAAATCATGATAGGAAACACAAGCCCGGGAATATCGTATCAATTGGGAGATATATACTCCGTATGCAGGCGCTGCTGGAATGTTGCTACATAGAAATGGAAAGTTCACAATTGGGAAGCTGAAATCATCTCTTTGTCGTAAAGTTTTGTTTTCAACCGACCCTCATTGTCAATTTCTAGATGTAAGTCAAGATATGAGGCAGACTTAACTGTATATGTAGTATCCTTTATCTCTAGTTCGATGGGATAGATTCGTTCAACATAGTCACCAAATTTTGTATTATTTAGTGAGAGAACATCATCTATATAGCGGAACGTAGAATTAAAGGACATAGCTAACTTCTTATCTTTCTTCCTTAGAAGTTCCTGTATGAAGTCAGCCTCATAATAATAAAGAAACAAGTCGGGACGAAGAGGGCACAATTGGTTCCCATTGGAATTCCGACAGTCTGTTGAAAACACGTCCTCCAAACGTAACAAATGTAGATATAGGAAGATGTGGTGTGAGTGCCAATGAGACAACTCTCCATCCAAATAACAATTTATAAAAGTAAACCATTATAGGTCAATGTACGGCCTTCAACACGGAGCCTTGGCTCACACCGAACAACAGGCTATAAAGGGTCACAAAATTACTAGTGTAAAACCATTCAAACGGGAAAACCAACGGTCTAGTCTATATAAAAACGAGAAACGAGAAACACGTATAAGTTACATAAACAAACGCATATGTTGTCAATCAAGAAATCAAGCATCTTGATAATGTCATGTTTGAATCAGAGTGATTCTTTACAAAGTAGGATTTATCCTCCCAAGACAAGATACTTGTATCTTCGTTCGCCATTCTTTTAATGAAACAAAGTAATACCAACTCTTTCAATTTGTCTTTTAGTTTGGAATGGGAATACTTGTGTAAAGTGTAGAAAAGTCAAATGTTTTAATACTATTGCAAGATGAGAGAGTCTTAGAGACGCGCATTAATACTACATAACACACCAAATGGCCGTTTCAGACTAAATTGATTCACTAGTATATATTTTTTGGCATTTTGATATAACGTTTTCAAACGCTTTGTGTACACACCGTGGTAAAATTCGAATATATTCATATGTCAGCTGATAAGCAACGTCATGAATTGTATGGGCTGTTCCAATCCTACTTCCACGTCGTATGCTTTTTATGAATTATTTACCTCACGTCAGATGGTGTAAATGACGTCATTGAACGATGACGTAAGAATGTAAGGATTTTACGGAAAATGCACGAATGGGAAACTGAAAGTCGCCAAAACATGAACACATAAACAAACGATGGTAAGAATTTGTATAATGTCCATTTCTTCTTAATTGAAAGTAAGATAGTCAATTAAAATGATTCAAGTCTGTCTTAGTATGTTATTGTATATATCGTTCAGGAATGTCACTTATTCAATTTTCTTCGTCGATTACGTCAATATTAATAATGTATTCAATTACTGGAGCAGCAAACATTTCCCTTCACATAGAGCGCTTCGATCCAAAAGAATTGCTCTCTTTGTCCTATTAGAATTGAAATAATTCATGGGAGCTTGAATTTATATTGATTTTGCCACGGGTTGTCCTTTATGCTGATATTTTACCTCGCTGACGCTCGTGGTAAAATATTTAGCAGAAAAGGCCAACCGTGGTAAAATCATGATAAATTCAAGTTTCCGTTAATTATTTCTTAATAGTTTTGGGGATTTTTAAAGCTTGTTATGCTCTTTAACTTCAAGTTTCATTTGGCATTCCAACTTGTTCAATTCGAGCAGAACTGATAAGTCCTATGTTACTTGTGTGGGAGCTTGCTGTCCATTTGTGATCTGAAAATCAACCTCGTTGTCTTCTTTGTCTTTATAATCCTCTCTTGTTAACCTTTTTGTTTTTAAGTTGGCATACACATCATTGTCTTAAGTGTCTGATATCTTTAAATAGATAATGTAATAGAATGATTTCATATTTGAGTACAACAAAAATAACTCTAGCCTGTTAAAACATTTAAACCCGCTGCATTTGTTTGAGCCTGTTGTTCAGTGGTTGTCTTTTGTTGGTGTGGTTCATAAATGTTTCTTGTTTCTCGTTTTATATAGATTAGACCGTTGGTTTTCCTGTTTGAATTGTTTTACACTAGTCATTTTGGGGCCGTTTATAGCTTGCTGTTCGATGTGAGCCAATGCTCCGTGTTTTGACCTGTAATTGTTTACTTTTTACACATTGTGACTTGGATGGAGAGTTGTCTCATTGTCACTCATACCATATCTTCTTATTTCTATCTAGGCACACAGACAATAATCTGAACAAAGAATATAAGCAAGATGTATCAATAATAAAGACCAATGGAGTTACAATTGATAGTTGCATGACTGTCTTGAATGTTGAACGTAAGAATACTTAAATAAGATGATGTGGTATGATTGCCAATGAGAAATCTCCATCAGAGACAAAATGATTCCGAAGTTAGCAACTAAAGGTGCAAAACCCATATAACTTATTAATTTTTATTTAAGCCAATTATCACTTCAAATATTTTCTTTTAGAAAATACATGTATAAAGTATGTGTGCTTTAATCATGTTTTGCGAATCAGCAATTTATTCCAGATACTATCAATTATACTTGCGTAACCAATTGTAAAGTACTGGTTTTATATAGTATCTGTTAAATGTTTCAAGAATATATATTGGGATACACGTTTCAGCATGACGTTCTATTATAGTTCACATATTTTATTTGTTGCGTTTGGTTACATGTATAATGAAAATGTTTCGATTGACAATGAAATCCACATAAATGGTATCCTACAATCAACATGATCAAATTTGCCGCCACAGTATTTGTACATGGATATTATCTCTGTCCCTCAAGTTGATATTTAAACTTGTGAAATGAAATTAGAGAATCAGGTTTTTAAGTGCGGCTCATGCTAAGGAGAGGAGACAGCAACCAAACGATCAAAAATAACATAATATTTCTTGAGGATAACATCAAGTCTTCAAATAAAAGACAAGAATCTTTCATGTTTGTTGATGTTTAGCTCTAAATTGATTTCCATTCTAAAATTTATGATTAAATCAAACAGAGACTATTAATTTTTTAATAAACACCAACATTTCAAAATGTGTAAATAAATTAAGTTATGAATCACAAGTTATTGCCAAACTCAGTAAAAATCTGTCTAAATTACAATTAATTGATAAAGCCCATCAATTTAGATACGATCCATGTAAACTAATGATCTTTTGAATACAGTAGTAAAATCTTTGAATATTGTTTTTATTGATATTTACATTGATTTTGTTTTGAAAAATTGAAACATAACTAAATATATATCGCTATATTTGTAAAACTATGAGAACTCGTGATCCTACATCCTGTCGATACTGTTTTATTATATTTTGGCATTGCACAAGGTCATGCTTTTCTCAGACTGTTTATGACGTCTTAACACTAAATCCGTTGGATGTGTAATGATTGATACTTAAATCTGGGAGAACATAATTTATTTATTAGTTGAAATTCGCTTTGAACAAGCTTGCAGTAACTGTGATACCTCTTATTTCCGTGTTTTGTGTCTATTGTTTTATTTTATTTGTGTTTGTGCCTCGTACTGATCTTTTAAGTTTACCCAATTGTAGCTGTTTTTACAGATTCTTTTTATGTTGTGCTGTAACACCACTGTCTCAGGTTATGGGGTTTTGAGCGCTCACAAACATTTTAACCCGCCACATTCTTTATGTCCCTGTCCCAAGTCAGGAACTTTTAATTCAGTGGTTGCTATCGGTTCTTATCTGTCATTTTCTTCGTAAATTATTTTTTATAAATTAAGCCGTTAGGTTTTTCAGTCGAATTGTTTCACATTATTTTGCATGTTGGAGCCTTTTTAGCAGACTATACGGTATGGGTTTTTCTCAATTGTAAGGGCCGTACGGTGCATATAACAATGTATAATTGCCTAAATCTACTTCATTTGAATTTTGGTGGATTGTTGTCTCATTGGCAATCATACCACATCTCCTTATTTTTATAACATATCACATTTTATTCGCTTTTCTTGTTGAACTGTATGTTATCAAGTTTAGTTTGTATATATATCTAACCATATAGTTTGAAATGTTACTTTTAATGGAAATGCATAGACAGAGAAATTAATACATTAAATTGGTACTGATGAAAATAAATGAATTCACATATATAAAAGCATAAAAGCAAATCTTATATGCAAATGGCGTGAAATTTGAAAACAAACTTAAACCAAAACACTTTTTTTTACATATTTTCAAAATGATGGACACTTTCATTATGTCATGATAATGTAGCATTTCATCTTAAATATATAGACAATATGACATTTCATTTTACACTTTATTGCAATACGAGCTGCAACTAAAACGTTTTTGGACTTTTAATGACAGTTTGAGTAGAAAAGTAATATCTTTTGATGAACCAGTGATCCCCAGAGACTACCCAACAATTAATTATTACTGTTATTGATTGTACTGTGTTCTTGGAAAAGAGATTCCAACAACAAGGATGGAAGTAAAAATTTGAAGTGCTTTTTCCAAATTCCGTTAATCAAATGCCAATGGCGAATGATTTCAATTTGATTCCTATTTCAATATCAGACGTGTATTTGATTGAACATTTATGCAAAAGGAAACAGGAAAACTATAGAATAGGAGAAATTGAAACCAATCTGTATATGGGGTGAGTGCTACTATTATTAAAATGTTTTATGTTCAAACTGTTGTTTCATTTTTTCTCTCATTTTCTCTCATCTTCATCACGACGTTGTTTCTTCATATCAGTAAAACTTTCACTGTCACTTTCCTTGAAATAAATAGGCACAATAATTGTGTATTAGATATATATCTGATAAAGGTGTAAGTACGCATAAAACAATTATATGCAAAAATTATAGGAAAATAAAATAATTTCTTTTAACTCATCAAAGATACACAAAAATTCAATCCTCTTTAAAAATATTCTTCTTTGTTGAAATTGCTAGAAAATCTTCAATGATCAACTAATTTTTTATCAATTTTACTAAAGTGAAATTATCATTTCGAATGTTTCTTTCACGAAACTGCATGTATAAAGCATGTGCGATATAGCCACGTTTAGTGATTTGATCAATTTATTCCAGATATCGATACTGTTAGTTATATTTGAGTAATCTAATATAAGGTCCGGGTTTTTATAGTATTTTTGTCAATTTTTCAGGGTTGTCGATTTCGTGATAAGCAATTCAGTATGTAGTCAAATAGTTCATAAGTTCTTTTTTATGTTAGGTAATAATAAATGCTTTGATTGAAAATGTTAACCACAAAATGGTATCCTTCCATCAAATGTGCAGCAACACACAAAATTTTTATAGACATTTAGAATTTAATCCATCTTGATGATATAAAACCTTTGATATGAGTATCATGTTTCTAAGTGCAACTCCGAAATTATCAATAAAAGGAGCGGAGACAGCTTTCAAACGATGCAAAAAAATTATATCAAAGGACGACATCAAGTCTTCAGCAAAAGAGTATTCAAATATATTGGCAGGTTTAGTCCTGAATTCCTAAAATTATAAATATTGATGTGTTTGATTGCAAACGGAATCCACAAAAAAATCGTTATTCCTCAGGAAAATATTCTGTCTCAGTATTTCAACAAATCTTTGTGTGACAATTGTAATGTATTAGAAGGTAAACTGAAAATCATTTGTCATTTGTATCTAGTTTGGGGCTCTGACTTCTTTGTGTTAATCATAAAAGATGACGAAAGTAGAACTTTCAATAGCTAGTATTACCGATTAGGTCAATGTTTTGAAAGAGAACATGATAAACTTTTTCTCCGCTTTCTGTACATATAATGACGAAGGATTTCAATTTGATGATATATTTTAATATCAGGAGTGTGTACGTGTGATTCGAAAACCTTGTGTATTTTGGCAGGATACTAATATTATTAACATGTTTGGTGTTGACTTTGTTGTTTCAAATGCAGAAATTTCGTGTTCTGTACAATTGCAAATAGCTTTGTTTTGTTTTCTTCATCAGAAGATAGTTTTAATTCAATCGATTCGGGATTGGTAACCCGAAAATTAATTAGTACAATTTATATTGGAAATTAGGATAATGAAGGAGTCAGTATAAGACTATAATCTCAAGGAATACAACAAAATTTAACTTAGAACTACGTCTCTTTTCAGAATATTCTTCATAATTAGTGATGGTGGAAGATCTTCAATTTCAATCATATTTTCAAATCAAAGTTTTGAAATGAAATTGGAAAATCATTGCTATGCGTGACTCCAAACCTATTGATAAAAGGAAAGGACATCAACAAAAGGAAACACATAAAGAAATTTGTCTTTAGAACAACAACTAGTCTTCAACAAAAGGAATGTTCAGATATTTTGATTCCAGCTCTTAATCGCGCTGCGTTTAAAAGTCGTTAATAAATCACACAGAAACAAGCAATGATTTGTTATAATCAACACCAACCTTTCCAAACGTGTAAAAACATTTAAGATATGTCACTTTATTTGCTTTTCCTGTAAACCTTTATGTTGATAAGTCTACTATGTTCATGTACATATGTCTAACCATAAAATTTGAAATTGTCTGTAAATGACAATGCACAGAAAGAGAAATAATACACCAAGTTCTTTTGATTAAAATGTTGGACAAATTTACTTTTTGATATGAAGTCAATACCAAGTCAGTGTATCCGTGTATTTAAGATGTAGATAATTGACACATACTGTGGGTTCATAATTATTTGTAAGGTCTTTTTGTAGGTAAAGGTGGGCCACAAATTGATGTCTGCATCGAAAAGCAACTACCTCATAGTGTGTCTGACGGAATTGTTCAAGCACCGAAATGTAGTTTCCTTGAAAATCGGTTTTATCACTTTAACAGAAAACAAACGTTTGCAATTATTTTAACAATGATAGACAGTTTCATTATCTTAATGATGATGCAGCATTTCATTTGTATAAATTGCAAAGAAGTATTTTACACTTTAATAGAATACTAACTAATATAAATAAGAAGATGTGGTATAAGTGCCAATGAGACAACTCTCCATCCAAGTTACAATGTATAAAACTTAACAATTATAGGTCAAAGTATGGTCTTCAACACGGAGCCTTCGCTCACACCGAACAGCAAGCTATAAAGGGCCCCAAAATGACTATTGTAAAACAATTCAAAAGGAAAACTAACGGTCTAATCTATATAAATAACGAGAAACGAAAAATATCTATGAACTACACCAACAAACGACAACCACTGAACAGCAGGCTCCTGACTTAGAACAGGTACATATAAAATGCAGCGGGTTAACGTTTGAACGTTTTAACAGGCGCCGACCTTCACCCTAACTGAGACATTAGTGTAACATTACAACATGAAAAAACACACTGTTAAATATTAATTGAAAATAGCTTAACTCTTCAAAAAACATGTTTAAACAAAAACAAGTATACATACACTGAACGAATAAGTTTGATCCGTGACACAATGTCAATACAAGATTAAAACGCAGGTGCCTATATAAAATAGTGGTTACAGGTAGTAATAAAAAGATTCAGGAATAGTGTCAATAAGACAACTCTTATCTGGGAAAAAATGTCGTTAAATAAAACAACGTACACAGGTAGATTTAAATATAATAAGTTTGTTGTTAGGAGTACGGATGTACATTTTTACAAAGTAAGTAAATTTGTTGTTCAGAGTACGAGTACAGAAGTGAAAATTTATAGTCATACTAAATACTAATCAAAGGTGGTACATATTAAAAATATTGAGACGAGGTATAACACAAAATAAGTAAACATTGAATAACTTACTGAAAGCTAGTTAAAAGCCAAAACAATTAACAATAAAAATCATGCATCAGAGACTACAATCAATTAAAACACATCCCAGGTATTTAGTGTTTTAACGCCATGGACAATCAAAGAAGACATGACTTGTGCAATGCCAAAATCAAAGTATCGACAGGCAGTAGAATCGTTAGGATTTAACCTTATAATAAATATGTATCATGTTATATATAGATAAAGCAATCTCTACATAGAAAATTAACGTGGATGTGTATTTATACATCCAAAAACATTCGAAAAGAATACAAATTTAGTTATGTTTTAATTTGTTGATGACAAAATCGATGTTAGTGCCAATGTAAACAATATTCAAAGATCTTATTACAACATTATTAAGATGACTTCGTTAAAAGGGTCGATGAGTTTACACGGATCACATAGTGATTTCCGCGCTTTTAGTACAATATTACCGTACATTTAAGGATGTGAAATACCGTTTTAATAAGTTTTCTACAAGTACAGCCAAATTTACTGATCAAATCTTTGTATCTATGAAAGAATTAAGTAAATGTTTTAAGTAATTTATGGTAACGAAATCCCTGACTGAATATTTTACCAGTGGTGCATTGATTACGTTCGTAAGACTGTTTAAAGTCGAAGGTCAAATGTTAAATATATTTAACACTTTGTTTGTACTATATGAACAAGTCAACTCATTGAACCTTACCGCTAAAAGTGTGCATAAAATGACCATTATTTTCACATGTCAAATTAAACTGAGACAAATTATAACAGGATATATACATTAATATAAGTGAACAAAGCTTGTTGGAAATACCTCTCTTTCAGTAGTTTGTTATTGCTTCAAATTTGTAATGATGAATATGATATATAACTCACTTTTTAGTGCAAACTGTAAATATCCAGTAGAGACAGTCTTGAGCTTTTGTACACTGATAGGAAAATGATATTACAGCTTATTCATTAACAAACATTTACATGAAAAAAACTAGTATCTTAAAGGTTTTGAAAGTTGTTATTTATAATAATAAACACACCAATTGACAACTACAACTTATAGAAGTTGAACTGAATTACAAAATATTACTGGATGGTATACATATTTTTTTAATGTCCAAATAAAATGAGCTAAAATGAAATTAAAACAGTAGCAGTATATGTATATCAGTAGTATATATGTTCAAATGTGTATTTATATACACTTGTTTAACTGTTTTGATAACTTGAAGAGACAACCTGACAAAAACGCATCGAAGATGTTAAAATTTTATATATATTTATCTTCTAAAAGCTATAATAATCAATAACTAACAAAAGTACCATGATCAATGCATAAGGATGCAACAAGTCACGCATGGTAGACGCGAATGTATGCACGACCAATTATAAGACGATGATAATATTTTGAAAGACAGGGCGTAAGTGTGAGCTGACTGAGAGTTACAAATATCAATACATACAATAATGGAAACAGAGAATATATTCCATATGTCATAGTTATAATCCCGTATTCCCAGCCATATGTATGACGTTGCACCGATATTCTTACTTTTCATAAGCAACACACCATGTTTCACTAGTTGGGAAGGTACTGTTTACTTCTCACATGAGCAACTGAGTTCAATCGCGGTTTGCTTATAGTGTTTTATGTTTCATCCGTCGTACTCCCATCATTTGCAAAGATGTCATTAGACTGCTATGATTTTTTTCTATTTTAGAACTTTTATTTTACGCTTTCAGTTGTTTCTGATATTTTATGGCTGTTCAAACTTTTCATCTTAGGCTAGCTTTGGGAAGTTTATTATATAAATATGAGTTAAGTGTACGGAAATGCATATACTACCTTTTCACTTGATATTAGCACGCGGAGAAGATACAATTATTTGCGTTCATACAGACCGAAGACAGTATAGTATCGTTGATTTAATTATATAGATTAAATAATTTTGATTTTCACAATAATGTTATAATTTCAAAGCTGGATATTTTACAGGTTCTTACTATTATTTGCTACATAAACTACACAAAACAATTTTCACATCTTGTTTCATATTAGCGTCTAGTTAGTGTTCTAAAACTAATTTATCCGTGCTTTTAATTAGTTCCCTCACTACAATTTAATTTTTTTATTAATTTTGTAATAATGCATATAAACATAATGGAATCAGCTATTTTAGGAGTATACAACCCTTTGGATGTTTTAGATAAATTGTTGGCTTTTGATGGTCCTTGAAAATAAGTTGACAGTTATGATTCAAAGAATCTCTACGCTTCCATGCAACCTTATCATATAGAATAGAACAGAGAATGGAAACGAGAAATGTGTCAAAGAGACAACAATCCGACCTAAGAACAGAAAACAACCAAAGGCTACCGATGGGTCTCCAACACTGCGAGAAAATCCTCACCCAGACGCGGGCTTCAGCTGGCACCTTAACAAAACAGTTACTGACATGTTAGCTGCAGACCTCAATTAAACTGGTTGAAAGATTATGTCTCCATCATATAAAAATCAACCATAATCCCTCCCTTTAGGGTTTCGTATACTGCCATCATAAATAGAAGTTTTCTTATTAAATTTAATGTTCCTTTATAAATGTTATTGTAGATTGAGTTGCTACATCTCATATAAAACCTTCTTTTGTAATAAAATGTCAAAATCACTATGCTATACTTACTAGAAATGTGATGAGATGAATAAAATTGCAACTATTCTCCTTAACAACATCTGTGTACGTTTTGGCAATACATTTTGTGACAGGTTGAATATATTAATGTGGGCATCAATTGCGCCACGTTAATTGCAGACTTATTCTTGTACTGCCATGAATGACAGTTCATGGCCAAACTGAGTAAAGATCTATCTAAATTCCATTTGAATGATGAATTAAAATATTATCTACTGTTACCTTAATGATATTGTTACTTTTAATAATCAATAATTGTCTAATAATAATTACTAAAAGTAACGAGACAGGTATGTTGACAGGGCAAGCGTCACCTACTATGCATGTTGTACCCGCCATGCGAATTTACACTCAGTCAAAAATTCACATTTAGGAATAGGATACAATCAATGAAATTTCAGATCAAACAACTTAACCGGTATCTTAAGATCTAAAATGCGAAAAATATTGTTAGTGAGTTGAGACACCGATACAAT